>ML664657.1:0-89834 GCA_007570785.1 Antilocapra americana | reverse complement strand
AGGAAACTATACCTCTTTAACAAGTGGTGCTGGGAAACTGGACAGCCACTTGTAAAAGAATGAAACTAGAACACTTTCTAACACCATACACAAAGATAAACTCAAAATGGATCAAAAATCTAAGCATAAGACCAGAAACTATAAAACTCCTAGAGGATAACATAGGCAAAACACTCTCTGCTATAATCCAAAGCAGGATACTCCATGACCCACCTCCCAGAATATTGGAAATAAAAGCACGAATAAACAAATGGGACCTAATTAAAATTAAAAGCTTTTGCACAACAAAGGAAACTATAAGCAAGGTGAAAAGACAGCCTTCAGAATGGGAGAAAATAATAGCCAATGAAGCAACAGACAAACAATTAATCTCAAAAATTTACAAACAACTCCTGCAGCTCCATTCTAGAAAAATAAACAACCCAATTAAAAAGTGGGCGAAAGAACTTAACAGACATTTCTCCAAGGAAGATATAAAAATGGCTAACAAACACATGAAAAGATGCTCAACATCACTCATTATCAGAGAAACGCTCAGCCTTTTTCACTGTCCAACTCTCACATCCATACATGACCACTGGAAAAACCATAGCCTTGACTATATGGACATTTGTTGGTAAAGTAATGTCTCTGCTTTTCAATATGCTTTCCCTCCAAGGAGTAGGCGTCTTTTGATTTCATGGCTGCAATCACCATCTGAAGTGATTTTGGAGCCCAAAAAAATAAAGTGTGACACTTTTTCCACTGTTTCCCCATCTATTTGCCATAAAGTGATGAGACCAGATGCCATGATCTTAGTTTTCTTAATGTTGAGCCTTAAGCCAACTTTTGCACTCTTCTCTTTCACTTTCATCAAGAGCCTTTTTAGATCCTCTTCACTTTCTGCCATAAGGGTGGTGTCATCTGTATATCTGAAGTTATTGATATTTCTCCCAAGGAACTTGATTCCAGCTTGTGGTTCTTCCAGCCCAGTGTTTCTCATGATGTACTCTGCATATAAGTTAAATAAGCAGGGTGACAATATACAGCCCTGACATACTCCTTTTCCTATTTGGAACCAATCTGTTGTTCCATGTCCAGTTCTAACTGTTGCTTCCTGACCTGCATACAGGTTTCTCAAGAAATAGGTCGGATGGTCTGGTATTCCTATCTCTTTCAAAATTTTCCACAGTTTATTGTGATCCACACAGTCAAAGCCTTTTGACATAGTCAATAAAGCAGAAATAGATGTTTTTCTGGAACTCTCTTGCTTTTTTGATGATCCAGCAGATTCTGGCAATTTGATCTCTCATTCCTCTGCCTTTTCTAAAACCAGCTTGAACATCTGGAAGTTCATAGTTCACATATTGTTGAAGCCTGGCTGGGAGAATTTTGAGCATTACTTTACTAGCATGTGAGATGAGTGCAATTGTGTGGTAGTTTGAGCAATCTTTGGCATTGCCTTTCTTTGGGATTGGAATGAAAACCGACCTTTTCCAGTCCTATTGCCACTGCTGAGTTTTCTAGATTTGCTGCCATATTGAGTACAGCACTTTGATAGCATCATCTTTCAGGATTTGAAATAGCTCAACTGGGACTTCCATCACATCCACTAGCTTTATTCGTAATGACGCTTCCTGAGGCCCACTTGATTTCATATTCCAGGATGTCTGGCTCTAGGTGAGTAATCACACCATCATGATTAACTGGGTAATGTAGATGTTTTTTGTACAGTTCTTCTATGTATTCTTGCCACCTATTCTTAATATCTTCTGCTTCTGTTAGGTCCCTACCATTTCTGTCCTTTTTTGAGCCCATCTTTGCATGAAATGTTCCCTTGGTATCTCTGAAGAAGTTGAAGTTGAACAGTTCTATGAAGACCTACAAGACCTTCTAGAACTAACACCCCCAAAAGATGTCCTTTTCATTATAGGGGACTGAAATGCAAAAGTAAGAAGTCAGGAAATACCTGGAGTAACAGGCAAATTTGGCCTTGGAGTACAGAATGAAGCAGGGCAAAGGCTAATAGAGTTCTGCCAAGAGAATGCACTGGTCATAGCAAATACCCTCTTCCAACAACACAAGAGAAGACTCTACACATGGACATCACCAGATGGTCAACACAAAAATCAGACTGATTATATTCTTTGCAGCCAAAGATGGAGAAGCTCTATACAGTCAGCAAAAACAAGACTGGGAGCTGACTGTGGCTCCAATCATGAACTCCTTATTGCCAAATTCAGACTGAAATTGAAGAAAGTGGAGAAAACCACTAGACCATTCAGGTATGACCTAAATCAAATCCCTTATGATTATACAGTGGACATGAGAAACAGATTTAAGGGACTAGATCTGATAGACAGAGTGCTTGATGAACTATGGATGGAGGTATGTGACATTCTATAGGAGACAGGAATCAAGACCATCCTCAAGAGAAAGAAATGCAAAAAAGGAAAATGGCTGTCTGAGGAGGCCTTACAGGTAGCTGTGAAAAGAAGGGAAGTGAAAAGCAAAGCAGAAAAGGAAAGATACCCATTTGAATGCAGAGTTCCAAAAAATAGCAAGGAGAGATAAGAAAGCCTTCCTCAGCGATCAATGCAAAGAAATAGAGGAAAGCAATAGAATGGGAAAGACTAGAGCTCTCTTTAAGAAAATTAGAGATACCAAGGGAATATGTCATGGATAACGTGCAGCAATTATACTATCAATCTTTTGTTAAGACTATTAAAGCATCACCTTTTCACAGAAAAAAAAGCATAGGAAATCCAAGTCTCTGCCAGGTTGTACCCATGGAAACCATTCTGTCTGCAGAAATTTTCCCACCAGGGAACAAGATAGCATAGCTCCAAGTTACTTCTCCAAGCAAAGCGTGAGGTCAAAATGACTTATCTAGCCCTACAATTCTCTCAGTTCAGTTCAGTCTCTCAGTCATGTCTGACTCTTTGCAACCCCATGAACCACAGCACGCCAGGCCTCCCTGCCCATCACCAACTCCGGGAGTCTACCCAAACCCATGTCCATCAAGTCAGTGATGCCATCCAACCATCTCATCCTCTGTCATCCCCTTCTCTTCCCGCCTTTAATCGTTCCCAGCATCAGGGTCTTTTCAATGAGTCAGCTCTTCACATCAGGTGGCCAAAGTATTGGAGTTTCAGCTTCAGCATCAGACCTTTCAATGAACACCCAGGACTGATCTCCTTTAGGATGGACTGGTTGGATCTCCTTGCAGTCCAAGAGACTCTCAAGAGTCTTCTCCAACACCATAGTTCAAAAGCATCAACTCTTCAGCACTCAGCTTTCTTTATAGTCCAACTCTCACATCCATACATGACCACTGGAAAAACCATAGCCTTGACTAGATGGACCTTTGTTGGCAAAGTAATGTCTCTGCTTTTTAATATGCTGTCTAGGTTGGTCATAACTTTCCTTCCAAGGAGTAAGCAATTTTTAATTTCATGGCTACAATCACCAGCTGCTGTGATTTTGGAGCCCTGAAAAATGAAGTCAGCCATTGTTTCCACTGTTTCCCCATATATTCACTAGTGGTCCATAATTTGACCATTTTCTTCCCACAATCACTCCCTTATCCCCTAAGAAAGGAAATAAATTAAACTTTAGACCCTCAAAGCAAGGGAAATGATGGGTCGGTCCATCTGAACAATAAATAAGTGATTCACTGGCTGACTCCTCCTGCCATAGTGGCAGAGGGGAAGGATTTATTGCTTGTCTCAGGCATCCTTCAATCTGACCTGCAAAGAGAGCAGATGTAAAGTAAACTTAGCTTGGTGCTGATGGTTGTTTGGCTCAACTCCAAAGCCACTTCCATTATTTGCATTTTACAAACAGGACACATACCTGTCTTTGCCATACCAAGGTCACTCAATATTGAGACCATTAAATCCTCTCTAAAATAAAGCCCCATTAACAAGACTAATTTAACAATGACTAATTACACTAAGCAGTGATTTTGCTTTAGAAATGCTTCTTCACTGTTCTGGCACTCCTTAGCAGAAAGCTAGTTGTCAATAAGGAAGAGTGTTTGCACCATTAGATTAAAACCCTTCCTTCTCCTCCTTCAATGCCCCCTGTCACTTACACACACACACACACACACACACACACACACCACTACCACCATAAACTTCGGTCTAGACAAGTTTGGCAAAGAGTTAGACTTTAATGTCTAGAGTTTGGTTTACAGCAGCCATTAGCATTTTAGCTTATAGAATGCTGCTCTCATTTTCTAGCACTCCCTCTGAGCCGAAGTGAGCTCGCATTCCATAATTCCACAGGCTGCGTCATTATGCATGGCTCACAGTACTTTAGGGAAAAGGTAAAATGTAAACAGTTCCATCCAAGCACACATTATCAAACTGAGCCTGCAGTATGGGCAGGTGGTGGACAATCTTTGACAGGACATCAGTGTTTAAGGTGGGAACTTCTCCCACAAAATATGGCAAGGAAGGAGGAAGAAGACAAAGAATTATACCCCAAATCTCATAAAGCCAGGGCAGGTTAAATTCTCACTGCTCGTGTCACCCTGTTTGTGTCAGATTTTGACAAGAACAAAGTAATTCCCTTCAAACACAGTTTTGAAGTACAGGATGGAGGCTTCTCTATCTACCTGACACTAATACAAGTGGGACTGGACCATCCTCGTGTTGAGACATGATGCTCTTAATTTTCTATGGCTATAGTCCAGATTGAGGGCAGGAGGAGAAGGGGACAACAGAGGATGAGATGGTTGGATGGCATCACCGACTCAATGAACATGAGTTTGGGTGGGCTCCAGGGGTTGGTGTTGGACAGAGAGGCCTGGCGTGCTGCAGCTCATGGGGTCGCAAAGAGTCAGACCCGACTGAGCGACTGAACCGAACTGAACTGATAATCCAGTCAGCTTGATCTCAATATGTATTGCCTGTGATGGAGAGTAGCATATTTCATTCTATTGCTCAGAAACTTTTAATGAGTTCAGATAGAATGAGAGTAACAGGACAAAAAATAAAAACTATGTCAGCCACCAACTCTCTACTACCCTACTTCCCAGGCAATTTTAAGCCTTCACTATTTTATTAAAGTCACAATTAGCCAGATAATGTTCAATAACTAACATTCATCCCTACCTCTGTGCCTTTATTCATTCTGGCTCACACATCTTCTTTTCAAAAGTCTATCTTGCTGCTATATTTATTCTGTCTCACCCTCTCCATGAAGTCTTCCTTTCCCGAACTTCTGGGGTACTGGTTTTCAAACCTTAGCATAACTCAGAATCCCCTATAGGGCTTGTTAAAACTAAGATTACTGAGCCCCACCTGTAGAGCTTGAGTCAGAAAGTTTGAGACCTGAAAATTTGCATTTCTATCAAGTTCCCTGGAATGATGCTGATGCTGCTAGTGGTTTAGTACATCTAGCACTGGACTGCATATTTTATATATTGTCATTCATTGTTCTTAAGTTGATTTATGAACATATTAGATAAGATTTTATGCTGGAATAAACAGAAAACCCAATGCAAACTGGCTTAAACAAAAAGTGGATTTATTTTCTCACTTAACTGGATCATCCAGATATTGGTTGACCCAATAATTCAATGATGTTTCAAGGACTCAATTTCCTTACATCTTTCTGCTCTAACATCCTCAGGATCAGCTTTATCCTAAAACTGATTCTTCTCTTGGCAATCATACACTTGCCAGCCACGATTAAGACTACACATTTCTTATTAATCTTCAGAGGGACACACAGACATCTTAGCAGCATTCCAAACAAGAGAACTAAAACTCACTCTGATTAGGTAACCTGAGACACATAGCCTATGAAGGACAGGGGTGGATATAAGAAGGAAAATTTGAGTATTTTTAGGAAGAGAATGCACCCCATAAATGCACCCAGCAAACGTCTACTACACAACTCAGCCAGAGTATAAAATCAACTAGGGCAGTGATGATATCATCTATAGCTCTTCCACCACACAGGGAACACTCAATAAAGGGATGACTTACTGTTTTCAAAAAAAAATTCTACTAATTGATTGGGATGTAGCCTTATAATATAGACAATCACTTAACAGAGTTCTGTTTCAGATCAACCAATTGTTTGTACTACACACAAAAAATGTTGGTAAGAGCATTCTATATTTTTCTTATATACATCTATATAAGCAAGCAAGAGTTCAGACTTTTATGTTAAAATGGAAAAAAAAATATTGTTTACCATGAGGATATCTAATTCTCTTTATTTTAAAAAATTTATGGAACTGTATAGCAAAGTGACTCAGTATACATAAATATTCTTTTTCATATTCTTTTCCAATATAGTTTATCACAGAATATTGAACATAGTTCCCTGTGCTATACAGTAGGACCTTATAGTTTTCCATCCTATGTGATAGTTTGCATCTGCTAATTCCAAACTCCCAATCCTTCTCTCCCCATCTAATTCTATTTAAAATTAATCTTTATACAAAATTCATGAAAAACTAGTTCCATGACCTCAACCAAAAGTTTGGGGTCTGACGATGAGGGTAGCTCTTATGGCCATGTACTATTGTAATTGTTAGAAAACTCTGTTGTATATATTGAACTAAAAATCAGTTTCCTTAGAACTTTAACTCATTGATCTTCATTCTATTATTAGAGGCTATGCCAAACAAATCTTTCTTAGAGTACTGCCTGTACCTTAGGACATATGTTCAAATGTAGGTGTCTTATACACTGTAAATTAACAAGATCATTTTTCATATGCTACTTCAAAGAAAAACAAATTTGAGAAAACATTGTTAAATGGTTATATTAGTTTCCTGGGCTCCCATAACAAAATTCCACAAACTAAGTGGCTCCCAACAAAAGAAATGTATACTCTCACAGTTCTAGAGGCAAGATGTGCAAAATCAAGGTGTTAGCAGGGCCATGCTCTTTCTGAAAGCTCTAGGGAAGAATCTTTCCTTTCCTCTTCCTAGTGTCTAGTAGTGGCCTGCAATTCTTGGCTTTTCTTGGCAGCATCACTCCCCTCTCTGCTTCAGTCATTACATGGTCTTTTCCCTGTGCTTCTCTATTGTATCTCTGTGATGGAAAAAGAGGCAAGAAAGATTTGAAAGGTAAGGACTCGCATCCACCATTGTTGGCTCTGAAGATGCAGGAAGCAGGCCACAAGCCAAGGAATGCAGGTGACCTCCACAAGCTGGGATTGTCTGTCAACTAACAGCCAACAAGGAACTGCAAGGAGCTGAATTCTGCCAATAATCTGAGTAAGCAGGAAATGGAATCTCCCCGAAGCTTCCATAAAGGAATCCTTAGGAAAACTTTAGTCCAAGAAGAGCCTTGGACTTCTGACCTATAGAACCATAAGATATTAAATTTGTGTTGTCTTGAGGCACTAAGTTTTTGGTAATTTGTGATAGCAGCAATATAAAACTAACACAGTAGATTAATAATAATTATGTTATTATTATCATCATCATAATCTCTACCACCACCACCCACAGACCAAAAAAGACAATAAGTCTCAGAATGATTAAGTATTATTCTTAAGGTCACATAGGTAGTAAGTAGCAGAGCAGGAATTTAAACAGAAGTATGCCTGACAACAGAGGCCATGTTTATCACAATACACCCCAAGAAACGGTGAGATCCCAAAGAAATAAATCTTAGAAGAAATAAAAATGACATTATCCCTATGCATCTCACAGAGTATTTACAGTGATGCCAATAAATGTAGGCAGGCAGATTTTCTGATCTTTGAAAATATCTGACTTCAAAAGCAGAGATGACTTTTAGAATAACTTTAGAATAACTGTAGCATGAGCAAATGTTTATTTGTAAACCTTTTCTCCCTTTCTTTTCCTTAATAACTCCTTCATCCCTCTTTCCAATATCCCACCAATCTAAAATATCTTCACAGAGCAAATGGCCAAGAATAGAAAAACAATCCTGAAAAGCTGAGATTTGCTCCCTTCTCCAAAATCTTAAAAGCTTATAAAGTGACAGTAATTAGGATGAGATAAGAAAATAGACCAATGGAATGGAGAATCCAGAAACATAATACTTTGCATATATGAAAATCAGATATATTACAGGGTTAACTGTATAGTCCATGGGGTTGCAAACAGTCAGACACGACTAAGCGACTTTCCCTTTCTTTCACTTATAAAACATGAAAAGCGGGTGGTGGGTAGGTGGCCTGGATGCAGCCCTAGAGAAAACCTCTCTCCCTTTCTTCCCCCACCTTTTCCAGATCCTTAGTTTGGGGACAGTCCTTCTGCCCAGTCATGCCAAAGAGGAAAGTTATCTTCCAAGGTGTAAGAGATGAGAACGATGAGGATGAAATCAGTGTCCCCAAGAAAAAGTCAGTGGACACTGGCTGGGGTAGGGAGCCCTGGGAGCCGCTTCAAAGGCAAACACTCTTTGGACAGTGATGAGGAGGAGAATGAGGATAAAAGGTCCAGCAAATATGACATGTTGGCCTCAGAGGATGTGGAAGGTCAGGAAGCAGCCACACCTTCCAGTGATGGAGGTGTGCAGATAATACTCTTCAAGCTGCAGGAGGAGATAGAGGAAAGTCACTTTGAAGTTGATGGCAACTATTTCCTGAACTGGGATGCTCAGATCTGAGACAGTTGGCCGGACAACATTGATTGGGTGAAGATCAGAGAGCGGCCACCTGATCAGCAGCCACTGTCAAGACTCAGAGGACAACGACAGCTTGGCCAGATGCCAATGAGCACCCCAGCCCTCCTGGAGGGCAGTCTGCAGCTGATGTTGCCAAGAGAGACAGTGGCTGGGCACTGAGGCATCTGGGAACTTGAAGGGGAAGCAAAGGGGGCAATAAAGGATCTAGGTATCCCAGTTCCCCTCATGAAGAAGGCTACTTTCGGGATGGAGTTTATTGCCAGAAGCTGGATCCTCCTCGTCACCAGTTCTAGAAATCCAAACAGACTGACTTTGACCTCTACGTCTGAGCCTACTGAGGATGGTCCCTTCTTTCCTGAACTTTGTGGAGGAGGTTCTGGCTGCATCAGGCAGTGAGGATGTCGGGGCCCACTTTTCAGTCAACTTACTTTTCCCAATAAAAATCTTTAGTTGTGGGGAAAAAAAAAACAAGAAAAGCTGAAAACCAATTTTAATCAGAGAAACACAAGATAAAAACATAATGATATGAATTTTACAACCAAATTTGTAATAAATTAAAAGGCTGTTAATAAATGTTGGTGAACATGAGTAGTAACAAAACTTTTACACTCTGCTGATACATTGATATGAACTCTTTGGAAAAGCTGAATATGCTTATTCTCTGTCATCAAGTAACTTCCTCTCCTATACACATACCCTAGAAAAATTCTTGAACATGTACAAGAAACATCTACAAGAATGTTTCAAGGAGGGAGACTCAAGAAGGAGACATAGGTATATCTATGGCTGCCTCATATTGATATATGTCAGAAACCAACACAATATTGCAAAACAATTATCCTATAATTAAATAAATATAAATAAAGAAGGAAAATGCTTCACAGCAGCATTTATAATGCAAAATCTGAGAACAAACCACTTATTCATCAATAGGAAAAATTTATATTATAAAATATGCATACAGTGGGATACAATACTGAAAATGAATAAAATACATGCAATTACATAAAGGTATCTCAGAAATATACTGTTAATGGAATAAAGAAAGTCACATTATTACTCCACCCCTATGAAGTGAAAAACATACAAATATTAACAATAAGACAGCAAAAGAAACGCAGATGTATAGAACAGTCTCATGGACTCTGTGGAAGAGGGCAAGGGTGGGATGATATGGGAGTATGGCATTGAAACATGTTAATTGTCATATGTGAAATCAATCACCAGCCCAGGTTTGATGCTTGGGGCTGGTGCACCGGGATGACCCAGGGGGAGGGAATCGGGAGGGAGGAGGCAGGGGGGTTCTGGAGAGGGATCATATGTATACCCATGGCAGATTCATGTCAATGTATGGCAAAACCAACACAATAAAGTAAAGAAATTTAAAAAAAGATATAGTATAAGGTAATAGGTAAAAGAAGAAAAGCTCTTCAATTAAATGTTCACTATTTTATTTTGAATAAAGCAAACAGTAACAAAGAAAAATAAATAAATAAATATATAGCTATATACACACATACATATGTGTGTGATTTTTAAAACTGAAAAGAGCAAGAGGACAGTGAACACACAATTCAGCACAGTTCCTTCCTATCATGAGGGTGCAGTAGTTTTCAAGTACACTGATAATGCTCTATTTCTTAAGCTAGCTGGTAGATATATGGTGCTCATCTCTTATTCTTTTGGATATATGACATGGTTATAAACATTGTGCACATCAGTTGAGAAAATATGTATTTGAGAAGTGGTAGTCAAACTGTACTTCATTGAACTGCATAAAAGCTGACTATGCTGCTGGCTGCTGCTGCTAAGTCGCTTCAGTCATGTCCGACTCTGTGTGACCCCATAGACGGCAGCCCTCAAGGCTCCCCCGTCCCTGGGATTCTCCAGGCAAGAACACTGGAGTGGGTTGCCACTTCCTTCTCTAATGCATGAAAGTGAAAAGTGGAAGTGAAGTCGCTCAGTCTTCTGCGACTCTTAGCGACCCCATGGACTGCAGCCTACCAGGCTCCTCCGTCCAGGGGATTTTCTAGGCAAGAGTACTGGAGTGGGTTGCCATTGCCTTCTCTGAAAGATGACTATAGGAGGGGGCAAAAGGATGCCAGACATACAGAGGTGTTAAGGAGGAAAGACTCGGGACTCCCCAACTCCGACTTCACTCAGATCAGCTCAGCCTTCCAAATATAGAAAAAAGTTTGAAAACCAGGTCAAACAATTTGCAAAAAGAAGGGTGTGCACTGAGTCACAAGGTCCCCTTGTATACATATATCTGCTTGTATGGCATTAGCTATTTGGCAGAAGGCCAAAGAAATCAAAAGCCTAAGTAGCAATTTGGCCTATTTGGTCATGGTAGTTCATCACTCCCTTTGTAAAGCTGTTTTGTAAATAAGAATGAGAACACTTATTCTGTACAGTATGAAATGAAGCAGCTCTTACAGGAAGGGTGAGCCTCACTTTACAGAAGACTAGGTTCTCAAAAGGTGGGTACAAATGACATTTCTGTATAACCAGCTGTATCTTTCCACAAACAAATATGACCATTTCTAACATGTTTCGGAACCATCTTTGAGTAGTCATCATCACTGATTATTTACCTCTTAAATTTTTATTTTACTAAGGTCTCTCCTCCAAGCTGTTAGTACTCTATAAACATACAAATAAACCAAGAGAATATAATATTTAAAGAAACAAAATGAGAAATTGAGGGATATGGGAAGACATTTTATAATGTTACTAATCACGTCCCTAATTCATTGGGGCTTTTAACTTTGAACTTTCATGTATAAATAAATGCTCTTATATACAAATATCATTATAAAGGATTGTGTATAAAAAGGATTTCCAAGTCCTACTGGATAACCTTGTATTCAGTAAAGGAGCCACTCTATACCGTGCATCACAAACTAGTGTACCAATAGTGTGGGGAGATTCAGCAATGTGTGACAAGATTTGGCGCATATCCTGGAACAAATTCCTGGGACTTCACTATTACTCAAAGACTTCAGGGGCAGGGAAAGATTCAAGTAACTTAATTAAGTAATCAAAAGCAGTATTTTTATTAAAACAAACATTCTTAAAAAGAAATCTATATAAAAAAAGAAATCTATATTCATATAATATTCTTATAATTTTAAAGCACAACTATTCAAAGAAATATCTTACTTTCAAAAGTACTTAGAACTATGCCCCTCTTACCCTCACAGGTAGAAGTTTACTCTTCTCTCCCATTACGGGTACACTGTCGGAAAAGTTTGAGAAGTTAAATCTACAGCATCTAGGCTTCTGCCTTCAGGTACTACTGCGCTTGCACATGCCATCATGTACATGCACGTTTTCCTTTTTCCCCATTCCATATTAGTCTCTTTTTCCATTTAAAGGCTGGTTCCCCAGCACCCCCCTCCCCGCTCCATAGCATAACAAGAGAAACCTAAGCAACCTCAGAACTGAAACACCTCAAATATTTACTCTCCTGCTTGACTTTCTCACTGGAATGAGAGTAGGTAATAAAGGGTCAAAAATAGGGTGACCTGGATGTACTTCTACTTCTTGCGTTCCGGAGAGTACAGCGCATGTGCTCCCTGGGGCAATAAGCTTGACTTTCCCCTTGTGCTTTGTGAGTGGAGTCATGGAGAACGCAGAAGGACACAATCCTTCCTGTGAGGAGAACTGGTATGATCCCATTGGGGGCAAATCTTTTTGAAATGAGCGAGAATCTGTTGAAAATCTTTTCTGGGACTTTTAAGATAAACATTTTCGGCAAAAAGGATGAAACTATAATACATTTCTGTGACAAATGTGAATTACCGATTAGACTCTATGGGCAGATGATTCCATGCAAGCATGCTTTTTGCTATGCTTGTGCTATTTTACATGGAAAAGACGGGGATAAGATGTGCCCAGGCTGTAGTAATTTTGTGCAGCAAATTCAGAAGCATAGGCAGGGTTCTCACTTTGTGTATAGCACTGTTCAAGGATGCAAGAGATCCCATTTGTCTCAGAGGGACTTACAGGCTCATATCAACTTCTGCCACATAAGAGCTGGAACCTCTGTTCCCCATACTTAACTTGAAAATATTCATTCGGCATATTGTCCCACCACCAGCTATAATCTATGATTATCTTAAAAAGCTGCGAGACAAGCATCATATGAACCATATTATTCTAGAGCAATACCTTATGATACACCTCCTTCTTTGCAAAGCAGTTGCCCAAGCCACATAATCAGTCACAAGATATTCATGCTCCTACAGCAGAATTAATTGTCCATGGCTTCATCTCTACATCCTTCAATGAGTCAAGAAACTGAGTCAGAAAGTCTTTTTCTTTCAACAAGAAAACATAGCAATTTAATAACTGTTCCTATTCAGATTGATTCAAATTCAGGTACTTGAGAACCACTACCTCCTGTCTCTGCAACTGCTCACCATCATCCTGAATATCAGAGTAAACCAGTGGTACTGAACTCTTATCATACTGTGCCATCACAGTGATATTCTATACCACACTACCTCCTCTGCCATCAATAGGTCATCTAAGGCCACATCTTTCCCAGGCCACAGGTACTTTTCACTTGATTCATAGCCAAGTTTCAGATATGTCAGTGACTTCTATTCCACAACATTCTCCACAGACATCTTATTGCTCAGATGAAATATGAAATATCTTCCACCTCAACATGGTAATCTATCTGTAAGTATACATACTTTTCACCATTAATGCTTACCCTTTACCCCAGTTTACTGAAGATCAAGGAACTCTGAGCACTTCATTCATATTACTAGGGGAAGTAAGCCATAGTATGTGCCCTGTACCGTTTCCACCATGAAAGCAGTGTCTGCCTTTTTCAAACCTCATTTCTTGAACTACATTTCCTAGATTACACAAGATATAAACCATATTGCCAGTGGTAATATTACTTTGAACAGAAGATTCGATGGGTGGGGGAGTATTGTCAACCATCTAATTAAGCTTTGAACATTTGGGGAAAGAAAAGCACCTCTTACAGAAGTGGCTATAAAAAAAAGATAGCTATAAAACATTTAAAACCACTTAAAATGGGTTTAAGGCTTGATATTGGGAGTGATTTTAAGTACTTTACTATAGTACAGATAAGTGGTTCAGTTGAGAATAACTATGCTTTAACAGCTTTGTTCCTGGAGTATGGTAAACTGACCCAAAAGTGACCATTTAAAATTTTTTTCCAGGGGCCCCGGGGGGGGGGGGTGCTTTTTTTTTTTTTTTTCAAAAGTGTTGTTTTTGTTAAATCCAATATTAACTTTTTCTTGTGATATATTTTCCTAACCTGGGTAAAAAGAACAAATTTCAATATGCTCGTAAAAAAAACAATAAGGACTTTGTACATAAATCTGTCTTCCTGTAACTTGTAACATTCTTGTTTCTAGGCCCAAATTGCTTTTTCTTTACTGTAACTTAGGCTGTGTGACCCAAACCATCTTCAGGCTGAGCCCTGCCCTGGATTCTCGACATTACACAAACCAGCAGTATTTAAGCAGCACTAGCCCAGATTTTTCAAATCCAGCTTCAAACCCCTCTTACTATTCCAATCATGATTTTTTTTAAGATATGAATGACTCTTATTTTTTTATTAATTCACTTTAATTGGAGGATAATTTCTTTATAATAGTGTGGTGGTTTTTGCCATACATCAACAAGAATCACCCATGGGTGCACATGTCCCCCCATCCTGAACACTCCCTCGCACCTCCCTCCCTACCCCATCCCTCTGGACTGTCCCAGAGCACCAGCTTTGAGTGCCCTTCTTCATTCATTGAACTTGTACTGGTTATCTATTTTACATATGGTAACATACATGTTTCAATAGCTATTCTCTCAAATCACCCTTGCCTTCTCCCACAGAATCCAAAAGTCTGTTCTTTACATCTTTGTCTCTTTTGCTGCCTTGCACATAGGATCATCATTACTGTCTTTCTAAATTCCATATATATGTGTATTGTTATTTCTCTTCTTAACTTACTTCACTCTGTACAATAGGCTCCAGTTTCATCCACCTCTTTAGAATTTACTCAAATGTGTTCTTTTTTATAACTGAGTAATATCCCATTGTGTATATATACCACAATTTCCTTATCCATTCAACTGCAGATAGACACCTACGTTGCTTCCATATCCTAACTATTGCAAGCAATGCTAAATGAGCATTGGGGTACATGTGTTTCTTTCAATTCTGTATTCCTTGGTGTGTATGCCCAGCAGTGGGATTGCTAGGTCATATGGCAGTCCTATTTCCAGTTTTTTTAGGAATCTCCACACTGTTCCCCATGGTGGCTGGATCAGTTTGCATTCTTACTAACAGTGTAAGAGGGTTTCCTTTTCTCCACACCCTCTCTAGCATTGTTTGTAGACTTTTTGATGGCAGTCATTCTGAATGGTGTGAGATGATACTTTGTTGTGGTTTTGATTTGTATTTCTCTAATAATGAGTAGCACTGAACATCTGGGGTACTTCCCTGCTGGGAGTTGCCATTAGGCACGTAATCTCTGGGGTTTATGTATTTATTTTGTTTGCTTTTCTTCCCAGTTATGTCGCCCTCCAAGATTCCAAAACTCCCCACAGACCCGCTGGTGAGAGAGTGTGCTGGTGTTTGGAAACTTCTCTTTTAAGACACCCTTCCCGAGATGGATCTCCATCTCTAACTCTTTTGTCTCTCTTTTTATCTTTTATATTTTGTCCTACCTCCTTTCAAAGACAATGGGCTACTTTTCTGGGTGCCTTATGTCCTCTGCCAGCTTTCAGAAGTTGTTTTGTGGAATTTGCTCAGTGTTCAAATGTTCTTTCGATGAATTTGTGGCAGATAAAGTGGTCTTCCCGTCCTATTCCTCCACCATCTTAGGACCACCCCTCTCCCAGCAATCTTGATTGCAGCTTGTGCTTCTTCCAGCCCAGCATTTCTCATGATGTACTATGCATACAAGTTAAATAAGCAGGGTGACAATATACAGCCTTGACATACTCCTTTCCCAATTTGGAACCAGGCTGTTGTTCCATGTCCAGTTCTAACTGTTGCTTCCCGACCTGCATACAGGTTTCTCAAGAGGCAAGTCAGGTGGTCTGGTATACTGAACTCAACTGAAAGGGGGTATTATAATGAACTTATTACTATTCTCAGACTTGACTGCCTTGTCATCTTATGCAAAATATTAAGGAACAGTAGTATAATAGTGAATTATTTGTTGTTTCATTACTCTAAGAATCACATTTTACTAGCAAGCAAACAGGTTATTTGTTATACCATTCTCTGTACTCCCATAATGGTTCCTATAGTCACACATTTCTCATTGGCTCTAAATTGTACTCCCAGTATGGACAGGGCCTGGGCTTATAAATCCAACAATTTGATTATTGGCAGAAAAAAATAGAACTGTATTCATTACAAACTTTTTATAATATGAAGGTGAAAATAACTAATTTACATCCAGATACTCAAGCCCCAAATTTGACACAAATAATGTTTTGTTAACTAGCCTGATTGTAAGGGCAGAATATATGATTAGTAATATATGATTATATGATTACTAATAGAAATGATTAGTATATATGTATATATTAGTGATAGAAATTATTAGTATATATGATTAGTAATAGAAAAACAGATATGTGGCATTTATGGATAGAGACTACAGAAGACAGGTATAATGTCACTGTTTAGTCACTTTGGGATACAAGTTTTTCCAGTTCTAGAGCAGACAAACATGCCTGTTATATTGGGTTGACCAAAATGTTTGTTCAGATTTTCTTGCAAGATAGTACAGAAAAATCTAAAACTTTTTGGCCCACCTGATACTATTTATAATAGTTAAATATCCATGGGTAACTACTGAGTTAGAGGTGAAAATTGGCCCAGAGGTTGGGTTTGTCCTCAAAACATAAATGATTTGGAGCCATGTACCTTGAACATTGGAAGTTGAAGGGGAGAATTTGACACTCCCCAAAATGCCTCTGTGCCATAAGGATTATCTTAAGTTGTTTATTTTTAAGAAATATCAGATACAGGGAAAGCTATGAGTAGAGTGGAAGTTATCCTTTTATAAGAGATATTTACATCTATAAGAGAAATCTTCATTCCTAAGGATGTATCCCTCTCTGTACCAGGAAAAGGAAGATGATTTAACCTCTAGAAACTCATCAGTGGAGAAGGCAGCCCCTCAAATCTGCGTAACAACTATATCCTAGTTTCCTGTGTGTTTCCTAGTCACCTCCCATAACTGCCAGCCCACCTCCAAAATCTTCAGTTGTCTTAGTTGGAAATGGTATATAAGTTGAAGGCTTGGGCCATTTTGGAGAGTTACTCAGTTTTCCTGGGTCTCTCCCATGTATATGGGAGGTATAGTGAATAAAAGTTGCTCAGTCATGTCCAACTCTGTGACCTCATGGACTGCAGCCCACCAGGATCCTCTGTCCACAGGATTTCCCAGGCAGGAATAGTGAAGTGGGTTGCCATTTCCTTCTCCAGGGGATCTTCCCAAGCCAGGGATTGAACATGGTTCTCCCACACTGCAGGTGGACTCTTTACTCACTGAGCCACCAGGGAAGCCCTTCCAGAGAAATATATATGTATATATGCTATTAAATTTCTGTTTGTTTTTCTGTTAATCTTTTATTACAAAGGGGTTTCAGCCAAGAACCTAGAAGGGGAGAAGGAAAGTTATTTTTTCTCCCCTACAAAGTTTAATCTATACCCTTCAGCGGGTGTCTCATAGTAGAACTTTGATATTAGGTAATGGCCATGTGTGTGTGTTTTATATCTGGGAGAAGTATTTGGGAAGATTGAATAATTACAGAAGGGTCTAGTTTATTCTGTATTTATAATGTTACTTCTGTGAAGGGAAATTTATTGGGGCTTAAGAAAAACTCAGTTAAAAATTTACAGAGTCAGGCTCCAGAGTTACTCAGTGAATCTACTCCAGATTTAGATTAGATGGAATATTATAAAAAAAAACTATAAAGCAGTATTTAAGTAGTTACTTTCAAGCTCAAAGATATAACAGCTTATAAAAGTAACATATGACAAGAGAGAATTTTTGTACATTGTTAATCAAAAATTTGCTTTAACCATTCACCATTATGGTATAATATACTTCATTTTCCCCCAAGACAAATATTATACTTATTTTAAAATCCATCCGACTGTAATTCTGATAAAATGCTTTGTTCTGTGTTTCACTGTGGCCTTAGACTTAGACTGTTGTATACTTAGACTATTGTTAAAGATAAATGTCATTGTAGATAATTAGAAATTGTAATTTTATTAGAAAATAGCAACAGAAAGAGGACATTATAAATTAAAATCTAAAAGATTTTAAATTTCCCTTAGTGAAAAACAGGAAAGAACTTTTCCCTCTCCCTTTCCTTTTAGCATTTCCTTCAGAAAACTTGAGATTATAAATGTTCTCTCTGCCTCTTTGAGCCACATATAAGTATTTTTAAATAGTAAAGTTTCTTACCAGTTTTATAACCCAGCAGTGTCATTACTGAGGGCCAAGGGACCATGTCTTTGAAAAACATCAAACAGGGTGGTGCCGTATTTTCATATCTGTGGCAATTTAGCTCCATGTGTATAATGGATTGTATCTGCTTGGTTATAAAAGAGTAAGATTTCTTTTTTGTTTTTACAATCTCTCTAGGGGATTGCCTGTGCTATGCATCACAGTCTGGTTTAATGCTTATTCAATACTACTACTGTTTTATTATTTTCTACATTTGTAGAGAGGTTTTATTGGCTTGGCAGGGGATATTATGTTTATAGTTCCCATCATCAGCCACGTATCTCAGGATAAAAGTCCTTCCCTGGCTCTCCAGCCCAGTGGCAAAAACCTCATAACACTGATCTCAAGCTGGACTCACCTGCTGCAGGCTGCCCCATGGTTGCCCTTGATTTGTTAGTTCTCTTAGCTAGACTCTACTTAACTGATTGGTGAGGTTAAGTGAAGTGCTCAGTCTCCTCTGTAAAACATACCAATGCCTTCAGAATGCTAAATGCTCACAGCACACAGACTATGCTATAGAATCCATTCACACTTTTAGTTTCCATCAGTTGAATTATATGCTTAAGAGTCAAATATTTTAGCTTCCAAATCTATTGTAAATCACCTGAACTTACATTATAAAATAGAATTGACAAAACAATGATGCATGACTACACACACACACACACACACACACACACACACACACACACACACAGATGTTTCCATATAAAGCTATATTGTTTTAGAAAGACCTACTGACATTTGGCAGTCTCCTAGTGGAAAAAATAAAACAAAACAAATGGTCACCCTACAGTGAGGCTCACAAAAAGGTAAACCCCAGTAATCCATAAGTAACTTCCAACAGTTTTCTTTTTTTTTTTAAGTCAAGTTTACTGGAGCAAAGCCCTCAGTAAAATACACTCACTTAAATGTACAGTTATGAGTCTTGACAAACATGTACCCTAGCATATAACACAATCAAGAGATAGAACATTTCCATACAACAAAAAGGTCCCTTCAGTCCCTCTGCAGTCAATCTGTGCCCTACCACTAGCCCCAGAAAATCAATCTATTTTGTTATTGTGGATAAGTTTTATGTATTGCAGTATCTCATCTAAATGGAATTATACGAATTTTTCTGTCTGATTTTTTGTTCAATTTAATTAATTTCTTGAAATTAATTCATGCTGTTGAATATATCAGATTGTAATTAGTATTAGTATGTTAATTATGTTAATCATTGTATTAATTTACCTTTAATATACCATTGTATTGATATACCACTTTTTTTCCATTTAAATGTTGATATTTTGGTTGATTTCTAGTTTGAGACTAAAATAAATAGAACTGCTATGAACACATTTCATGTGCAAGTTATTTTGTAAACAGGTTTCATTTTATTTAGAACGTACAAGTATGTACATTCTTGTACATTCTAAATGCTAGGTTTTGGAAGTTCAAAATGCTAGGTTATATCATAAGAGTATTTTGACTGTTTTGTTTTGGGGGCAAATTAAGCTCAGAGGCTGAGTTTGTCTTTGAAAGCAATTAATTTAACACAGATTCACTGTGGGAGTTATGATAATTTCACTAGCCAAGAGAATATAGGATGTCTCGGAATAAACCAATAAAGAAATAACATACTCAAAACAAACGATAGATTAATTACACTGTTGTACCAGGCAAGGTTAGATGAAAGGAATAAAGTCTAAATTTAGTTAAGGTGTATCTTTTCTAAGAGTTTTGGTTTCTCCTGAGAGAAGGCTTTGCCAACCAAGATCTGACTTCCAGCTGCTAGCATAAAAATAAAATACCCTCGTTGCTAGAGCGTGTTGCTAGGGCACAGTAGTGCCTGTGCCCATGGGTATGCTGAACTCCTCTGGCTACAGTTAGGACCACTGCCAATGAAGGCATTACCTTTTGTCTAGGCAGAACTAATGCCCCAAAGTCTCCAAAGAGCTATTAGCAAAGGCTAGCTTTTATACAGATTGAAACTCAGATATTTCTCACAAATTCTCAGTATTTACAGTCTAAATATCTCCTTGCCATAGTTGCTTCTCCTCCTGTTCTTACCAATAAGCCCCTAGAAGTGCCCCTCACCAGCTGGGCTACCAAGTGCTTATCAATTACAACAGATGACAACTTATTTCATTCTTATATCAAAATGACTACTTCTAAAAACAACTGTTCTGTTTATCATAAACAAGTAGATTAAAACAACGTCACTTTAGTCATAAACAAGTGAATTTGAAATACCAAACTAATACTCAACATTGACCTTTATTTTAAAAAAATTGCCCAACTAGTTTCCTAAATAGCTGTGCCATTTTACACAACCCCCAGCAACATATATGAGTCTCAATGGTTCCACATTTGCCCCAAAACTTGGAACTTAACAGTCATTTTAATTTTAGCTATTGTGGTAGGTAATATCTCATGGTGTTTTTTATTTGCATCTTTCTGTTGACTGTTTAGACACAAGAGATGTTCTGTTAAACATCTTTTAATATACTTACTATTCATATCTTTTGTGAAGTGTCTGTTTAAATCTTTTTTCTCATTTATGTTGTATTGCTTGTCTTATTGAGATGTAAGAATCCTTTGTATTATTTTGGATGAAAGTCCTTTATCAGAGGCATGTATTACAAATATTTTCACCCTGCTCACGACTTGCCTTTCAATTGTCTTCTTGAAGAACAGAATGGTATTTTTTTCTTTTATGTTTTAGTGCAAGGCTGCAAAGATTTCCTCCCATGATTCTTTTAGAAATGTTATATCATTTTTTATGTTTAGTTCTATAAGGAATTTAAAGTAGGTTTTGTGTTGATATGAGGTAATGGACAACATTCATTTTTCTCCAGTTGTTCTCATACCATTTGCTTCAATGGCTATCTTTCTCCAGTCAATTACCTTGGCAATTTCATCAAAAATTGAATGAACATATATAGGTAGGTCTATTTCTGGACACTATGTTCCGTCTAGTTTCTCTAAGTCACAGTGTCCTTAAGGACAAAGGATGTTACCAGAAACATGCTGGTAAATGTTTACCAACAGGCATTTTGGGAACATGGGTACAAATGACCAAACAAAAAATGCTTATTTGTAGCATTTGCTAACTGCCAAGGTATAAATTCTCCAAACATGGTCAATTTCAAGATACTCTGCTCTACAAACTCCAGCTGCCTCAGACTCTCCAAACTAGTCTCTAGCTCCTCAATTCAGTGAGACTTCCATTTCTTTGCTTGGGTACCTTCTTCCTATCCTGAGGTCTGAAAAGTGCCTCTAGGCAGAAAGTGGATATGATCACAGAGCTCACCTTGTTTCCCTTCCCTCAGAAATCATAGACCTGTACTGGCTATAGTCCAAGGTCTGAAAAACAGTTGTGTTGCATATTTTGTACAATTTTCTGGGTTTTTTTGGCAGGAGAGCAAGTCTGTATCAGTTGTTTCATCATGGTCAGAAATGTTTCTCAATTAGTTTTAAATGCCTCACACTTAAATATGTCACAAACCACTATGTATTTGAGGAGAGCCTCTAACATGAAACACAGGAAGCAAACAAAAGAATTTGGTAGGAAACATAGAAAGCAGAAGAAAAAATTTTTTAAAACTATGATATCTTTAGAGAGTTACAATATTTAATCCATAAAACAAGGAAAATGTGCTGTTAAAAAAAGGAAAAATCAGAAGGAAGATGTCTTAAAAATGAAATATACACATATATAAATATACATGTGTATATATATAATTATTTATATTCACTCATATCTATATATGAGATATAATAGATAAGCTACAGATTGGGAAAAAAATTTAAAATTTTTTCCTAAAATTTTAGAGCAAAAGGGCCGAGATAGTAAAAAAAATAATAAATAAATATAGGATCAACCCAGGTCTTTCAATACTGCGTTCAGAGAAGGAAAAAAAGATTATAAAATTAAAAGAAATAATCAGAGAAAATTTGTACATTTAGGACTCATGTTTTCAGTTATAAAAGAAAAAGGTCCAACACAATCATTAACCCACAACAAAGCATATCATCACAAAACTTTGGAACACCCAGAAGAGAGAAGATTTTAAAAGCTTTTAGAGAAAAAGAATGTGAAACATACAATGAAATACAGAAGAGAATGACATTAAGTTTCTCACCAGCAACATTAGAAGGTAAAAGAGGATGAATGTCTTCAAAACTCTGAGGGAAAATTTTTTGGACCATGAATGCCATACTTTATATCAATCAAATATGAAGACAGACTAAAGACCCTGGAGACATATAAGGTCTCAAAAAATAAAAGATGAGCTCCATCAGAAAGAAGTAAGTAAACAAAGAAAAGATGGCACCAGGAGATCTGGAAAACAGCAACACTAGAGAAGTACAGAAGAGGGAAAGTATTTTTTATCTTCTGTTTGTTTTATAATGATGAAAGGCAGATCCAGGATAACAGTTATACAGTAGAACTAAAGAGCAGCCAGTCCAGACTGAAATTACATGATGGGGAACTTCAGGAGGCATGTCTCCAAGAAAAAAAAGTAGAACAAATTAATTCCTGTGCCTTCCAGTATTAAGAAAAGCTTACAACTCTGGAGGGATTATGAAAGTTACATAGAAAACTACACCAAATATGAACACAGTTTTAATCCCAAAGTAAAATAATTTATAACAAAGTGCCTTGATCCTATCAGGCTATATAACAAAATACCACTGACCGGGTAGCCTATAAACCACAGATATTTATTTCTCACAGTTCTAGAGACTAAAGTCCAAGATCAGAGCACCAAGGTCAGGTGAGCGTTCTCTTCTGCACTACAGATTTCTTCTTGTATCCTCCTGTGACAGAAGGAGCTAGTAAGCCCTGTGGGATGTCACTAATCCCACTGGGGACTCCACCCTCGCCATGTTGTTATCATCGCCCAAAGACCCCTACCTGCTATCACCTTTGGGGGTTAGGATTTCAACATAGAAATCTTAGGGAGACACATTCAGACCATAGCAGAAAGAAAATAATAATACTGTATGTAGTTCAGCTGGCTGTGCACAATATTTATATAGCTATAAATAATACTGATTTATCTGTATATTGGGACAATAGGAAAAGAAGTGTGTGTGTGTGTGTGTGTGTGTGTGTGTGTGTGTGTGTGTGTGTGAGGAAAGGAAGATTTTGATAACTAAATCTCCACATTAAATAGTATGAAATCAATAGATAATTCTAAAGTTAAAAATCAAGAAAAAACAACAAAGCATTTTAAAATATGAAGGTAATAACAGAAGAAATAACCCTGGGGGCCAGGACTCAGGAGTGATGAGGACAGGTAGGGGACTAATGCTTTTATACATGTGCCTTGCAGTACTAGTAGCTTAACTTTTAAACCAAGAGCACATGTCACTTTGATAAAATTTTCTAATTAAATTTAAAAGTAATTTCTTCCTGGCACTATTTCTAATTTTTCCTTGGATTAAATACTTCAAAATGGAAAGGTCAAGACAAGAGTAGGAGAAGGAAAGGGATGACATCTAATACACCTGGCTTAAATTACTGCCCAGGGGTCTACTCTCACCATTCACGCTTCTTCAATTCCTTCTAAGGCTAGATCTTGAATCTAGACTCACGGTTCTGGAGTCAGACTAGACCTGAGCTCAAAATTACCTATGATGCAAAATCCAAATGTTCTTTTCCTCAGAACAGAGGAAACTAATAAATTAGGACTATTGTTTTCAGGGAGGTAGGCCAAAGTCATTGAGCTCTGTTCCTAAAGTTACTTATCTTCATTAAGGGAAAATGAGTAACATCTGGTGGCTTCCTGATTACATCCCCTTAATTTGGAAACACTGCTTGCTGACTTGCTTACTTGTTTGCTTACTCTTTTATGTGTGTGTCTCCATAGATAAATTAGAGATAAATCTACCCCTTTGTATTCCAAAAATGGCAAAGGAAGTCATAATTAGATTTCATTGATTTAGTTTCCTCCCTAGGGGAAAGGAGTAAAAAGAGGGTAGAATACTTTCCATAGCTAGAATTTTCATCTTAAACTCCCCACAGAAACCTGGCTCTGGACAGGGATGGGGGGTGGGCCTTTTCAGCTAAAGATTAATTCCAGCTGTGAAATTCAGGACCATCAAGACAATTTGAAGATTCCCAACTTCAGACAGAAAACTAGAGGAAGTGTGGCTAATATCAGGATATTTGGGGATATGTTATTTGATAGAGAATAACAGTAAAGCTCTTAAAAATAACGTTTTAAGTTAGAATAAAATATTTAAATCATATCTTTAAGATTCCTTGATTGACTTAGAGTCTCATACAGAGTGAAGTTAAATCAGAGAAAAACAAATATCATATATTAATGCATATATATGGAATCCAGAAAAATCGTACAGATGAACCTATTTGCAGGGCAGGAACAGAGACACAGACATAGAGAACAGACATGTGGAAGGGAAGGGTGAGATGAACTGAAAGAGTAGTATTGACATATATATACTACGACATGTAAAATATAAAGCTGGTGGGAATCTGCTGTATAACACAGGGAGCTCAGCTCCCAGCTCTGTGATGACCTAGAGGGGTGGGATGATAGGGTGGGAGGGAGGTTCAAGAGGGAAGAGATACATGTATACATATAGATGATTCACTTCATTATACAGCAGAAAGTAACAACATTGTAAAGCAATTATACTCCAATAATTTTTTTAAAAAAAGATTTCCTGGTGTGACTTTTATTAGCTAACTCTAATCCTGATCAGGTAAGAGGGCCTTTGTTATATTGTTTACCTTTCATTTCCTATTGCAAAACCTCCTCCCATCTCAAAGACACACAAACACACACACACACACAGTAAGTTACTGGCCTGGGCTCTCAATATTCTGTATGTTTCCCATGTTTTGAGGTATCCAGTTCTGCCTATTAAACTGTGAATGTCTGCCTACACCCTGTAGCTGAATCTATGCCTGCCTCAATCCCGTTATGCTAGACTAGTTGAAGGTCTCAGGCTTTTCAAGTCTGCCCCATCTTGTTTTAAGACATGACATGAGTTCTGACCTCTGTGGTATTACAGAATAGATCTACCAGTCCTTCAAGCTCTTAAAGGCAGTCAACTCCTATCCACAGATTTTTTTCCACCTCTTTTTCATGAGTGAATTCACTACAGAAAAGCTGCATTTAACTTGGCTTTCTGTCATGGTCCTTGCATTGTAGTTACTGGATTCACTTTATCCTAATGCCATTATAACAAAAATACTCTAACTTGGATTACCACGAAGTTTATACTTCCACTGCAGTGATTTTCATATTTTGGTGTGCATTAAAATCTCTGTCGGGGTAGCTAAAATGCATTTTCCTCGGGTGCATTCCCCCCACCCCCAACAAGAGACTGAGTCAGTAGGTATAAGGTAGAGTCTAGAAATCTGCAGTTTATCTAAGCACTCAGGTGATCTGATGTCATGGGGTGCTGTGGTCCACAATTTCAATTTACTACCTTGTCAATGAAGCCCAATGGTTCATTCAAGTAATTGAGTAAGAAACAGAAATTCTTTTTTTTTTTTGGAACACAAATTCTCCTTTCAAGAGCTTTGAAGAATTGCATCTAGAAATCTGCTTTTCCTCTCTGATGGCATTAAATACAAAGCAAAGGAAATCAAGCGCTATACTGCTGGCTCTTCCCCTTTAAAGAACGTCATTATTCTGAAAATGGAATGTTTGCTTGCTTCCTTCACAAAGTTCTGCTTGCCGTGGGAGTAAAAGGTGTTATGATTGCAAAATTTGTGTTCACCAGACAAATTCTAGTTCTTTCATATGGCTTTGGACAGTGCTGTCTCTTAACTGTACAGCACTTCAAAATCCTGAGGAGGTGGTTTCAGTGTGGGCTAATGCCAGGGTTATTTAGAGAACATGCAAACAGAATCAAGACAGAGCTGTTCAAGAGGACAGAACAGTGGCCTCCCTAGCAATAGGGGCTTGTACTTGCTACAGCCACTGAATCATTGTGGAGCATAGACTGCCCACCTCTCCTAAAGGAGTGAGAAGTAAATTAATTCTCAGGCTCAAAGACAAGAATCTGGCTTAAATACTCCATGTGATGCTCTCCTACTCCAAATTCTAGGCTCTCATAAGATCCCAGGCAATGAGAGAAATAAGAGAAATCATCACAGCTCTGACTCTGCTGATTCTAAGGCCTTCAGCAAGTCTTTCACTGTCCTGAATTCATAGAATTAGGATGACAATATTTACCTCACAATATGGTTGCCAAAAAAAAAGTTATAAAAATATGTAGCAGAGTACCTGACAGTAAACCACTGCAACATTTATTTTTTCATTGCACCTCATAATTTGGTCTGGGGTCAATGCCACACCAATCCCTCAATGGCAATGAGTATCCCCAGCCACCCTTTAGCTCATGGCAATACCCTTTTCCAGGGGACACCACATGCCGTTTAATGTTGATTTTTGGGTGTGGTTGTCAGTTACCAGTGTGACAGAGTAGCAAGCAGGTAATGGGCTTTAATGTGAATTGAGGATTCTTCTCATTTCCTTAAAAATTCCATTTTGACTCACTTATTTTCACAGTATATGAAGGTTAAAAATTATATACGGCAAATTCCAGATTTATCTAGCAATTAAGGCACGGGCTCTCAACAGCTCTCAAAACCACCCATAAGGGTGGTTTTCCAATTTTTGAAAACCTGATGAATGCTACGAATCTTCACTCTTTCCTCTGGAGTAAAAAAAAAAAAATACACACACATCAAATTTCACAGTTTATGGAGGTTCACATACTCCCTACAGATCAGGCTAAGAAGTCCTGATATAAGTATCATCACGCACCACTCTGTCTCTAGTAAAATAGGAGCCTAAGCCCTCCTTACCCTGAGAACAACATGAGAACTCTAAAAAGGCTGTTAAAAGCCCACAGAAGACTTGTGTGGGCTCCTTTAACAGACATTTGGGTTCTCAAAAGGACTACATACGGCATCTGTCTAGGCAATGATGGGGTTGCCATGGTGAGGAGATTAAGAATTCAATTTTATAGTTTAGCAAAAATGTCTTCTAGCTTCTGTAAATCAGGCAAAAATGGAAGGCAGTGTGGGAAGAACAGTCCAAGAAAACAAAGTTTTCTCAAAGGGCCTCATCCAAATTTCAAGGGTCATGTTATCCACATTGCTCAAGTGATCCTGCAATTATGCTGGGAAAATGCTTCTGCTCCACAATCAGGCACTGCTCACCACCCTCCCAAGTCTGCTTATTCTAATGGGTATTTCAGAATATCAACTCGCCAGTGCTCCGATTCTCAGATACCAAGAGTTAAACAGCAAGAGATCTATTTTTCAGGTGACAAGCAACTGAGAGAGGCAAGGATGATATAGGCTGTGTACAGTAACTAACAGAAATTAGACATCAGGCGAGAGACAAATGGTAAACTCTGTTCAATTAACCTCTATTATTACATATTTTTTTTAAACTTTCAGTGTAGGCAAGGCATGGTCATTAATAACCCATCTGCCTCCTACAGAGAGCTATGTTGGGGTCACAACAGTGTCACTCAGATATAAAGGTAACAATTCTGGCTTTCCCCCACCAAAATGTGTATGCAGAGTTGCTCCTCCATAACAATCATCTCTATTCCTTCAACCCTTAAGATTAAAGATATGCTTTTAAGAGAACGCTGGTCAAGTCAGGAATGCAATTTGTGGGCAAAGAACAACACATATGTGGTTTGTACATGCTATGTATATGGTTTATATGCATGCCCTTGACCTCATTAGCACAAGTCTCTCCTCATCAATCACCTTATCTGAGGAATCAAATGCAAATGTAGAATTTTTTACTTTCTCTAGAAAGGAA
Organism: Antilocapra americana; assembly: GCA_007570785.1. NCBI lineage: Eukaryota > Metazoa > Chordata > Mammalia > Artiodactyla > Antilocapridae > Antilocapra > Antilocapra americana. Next base: position 61,886 of record ML664657.1, on the reverse strand, counting down.
TGATATCCAGGGAGAAAAATTATAGAGATCAATGGCAGCTCTGGAAAGAAAAAGATGGTTTTTAAATTAACTGGTAAATAATGAATTGAAATAGGCAAGAAAAAGAAAAAATTGAAAGACAACCTTAGAACTGAAAAAATGGGACTCATCTTTTCTAATACTCAGCTAGCATCTCTCACCTTAGTATCTTCAGCAATGAAATTCAATGAAGATATCCAAGTGACAGTTATGTCACCTGTTCGTAAGACTTAAAGTGAAAGTGCTAGTCACTCAGTCATGTCCGACTTTTTGTGACCCCATGGACTGTAGCCAACAGGCTCCTCTGTCCATGGGATTCTTCAGGCAAGAATACTGAAGTGGGTTGCCATTTCCTTCTCCAGGGGATCTTCCCAACCCAGGGACTGAACCTGGGTCTCCCACATTGCAGCAGACTCTTTACTGACTGAGCCACCAGGGAAGACCTCATAAGATTTAAAGGATACAAACTTTTCCACCAATAAGCAAGTGAGGTTTTCAAGTTCTATGGGATTGCTCCTGCATTTTTCTGCTCTTCTCTGACTATATTCTCTTCCTAAAAGACCTCATCTAGTCCCACAACTTTAAATACCATCAACACACCAATTATTCTCAAATTTATTTCTCCAGCCTTGACTTCTCCCAGCTCTGTCTGCTCAACTGCCTACTTAATTGCAATTCCCAAGGTAACTAATAAAGTACCTAAAGTACATACAAAAAAAGAAATGAGGAAAGAATCAAAATGGTACAACAGGAAAGAAATACAGAAGAAGGCAGTATTGAAGTGATTAAGGAACAAAAATAATAGAAGCAGTACAGAAAGCAAACAGCAAAATTGCAAAAGTTTTCCTCAATTAGTAGTTTAAGTGTAAATGCATTAAACTCACCTATTGAAAGACAGACAGTGTGGATTTTAAAAATGACTCACCTATATGATATCTACAACAGACTTACTTTAGATCCAAAGACACAAATAGGTTGTAAATAAAAGGATGGAAAAAAAGCCATCCCATGCATACAGTAAACAAAAGAGAGCTCTAATAGCTACAGAGTGACTAACGCTTGAGTAGCTATACTAATAGCAAACAAATAGACTAAGTCAAAAATTGTTACAAGAGACAAAAAATACATACATTGATAAAAAGGTCAATTCATCAAGGAGATATAACAATTATAGACATATGCACAAACAAAAGAGCCCCAAAATATATGAAAAAATCACTGATAGAACTGAAGAAATGGTTTTAGAATAATAGTTGGAGACTTCAATAGTCTACTTTCAATAATGAATAGAACATCTATACAGAAGATCAATAAGGAAATAGAGGACTTGAACAATAGTATAAACCAAATACACCTAGCAGACGGGCAGAACACTCCATCCAATGTCAGCAGAATATACATCCTTCTCAAGCGCACATGGAATATTTTTCAGGACAGCACATATGGTAGGCTACAAAATAAGTCTCAGAATATTTTTAAGGTAGAAGTCATAATAAGTATTTTCTCTGATCACAATGGAATTATTTCAGAAATCAGTAGCAGAAGGAAAACTGGAAAATTCACAAATATGTGGATCAAAGAAAAAAATGGGTCAAAGAAAAAAAAATCACAGGAAAATCAGAAGATACTTGATACAAATTAAAATGAAAACACAGCATACCCAAATTTATAAGAGGTAGTGAAAGCAGTGCTCAGAGGGAAATGTATAGCTCTAAATGCATGCATTAAAACAGGAGATATATCTCAAACAAATAACCTTACTTTATGCCCTAAGAAATTAAAAAAGAAAACTAAATGCAAAGCTAGCTAAAGAAAAGATTAATAAAGGTTAGAGCACAGATCAATGAAATACAAAACAGAAAAAGGAATCACTTAAACCAAAAGTTAATTTATTGAAAAGATCAACAAAATTGACAAACTTTTACCTAGATTAAAAGGAGAGGGAAATCCAAATAATGAAAACTGAAAATATAAGAGGTGACACTGTTCCAAAACTTATAGAAACAAAAAGCATTATAAATGAATACTAGAAACAATTTTATGCCAATAAATTACCATGCTACTAAAGTAAATAGAAAATATTAATAGGCCTTAACAAGTAAGAATGAACCAATAATCAAAACCTCTCAAAGAAAGTCCAGGACCAGATGGCTACACTAGTAAATTCTACCAAACATTCAAAGAAGAATTAACATGTAACAGTATCCTCTTCTCTCAAGAATTATTGATCTTTCAGTCACAATAACATACAAAGTTCCCTCCTGTCATGCATTCCAATTCCTAGAATTTCTCTTCCTGCATCTTTAGTAACCTTTCTTTACCGCTGAGCCACCCAGGATGCCCTTAAATAACCAGCTCATCGTCAAATCTCAGCTTAATGTCTCTCCTTCATAGAGGCATTCCCAAATCATGCTAATAGTTCCCTCTACTTATTCCTTATCACACTATGCTGCTTATTTCAGAACCCTCATTCTGAATTTAACCTTCCTTATCCATTTACCTTTTGATTTTCGTCTCCACACTAAATTGAAGTGCCATGAGTTCAGATGCCTTATTCACCTAATTTTCAGTTTATAGCCAGAGCCTAACAAAGTACCTAACAAAGAGCAGGCAGTTGGCAAATTTTGGTGAATTAATAAAGAAAACACTTTAACATCTAAGGTTTGTATAACCAATGACTGAAATTTTGGCACAAGAAATAACTGCATTTCAAGTTAATATTTCAAATTAAAATATATTTCTAATGTGTTCCATCTTTCTTCAAACATTTAAACATATATTTTTCTAAAACTTTAAGATGAAGAATGATTATTTTCTAGCTGCAACTAAATAGTATCCTTTGGCATGACTCTTTAGATAACCAAATATCATATTCCCTTTAAGGAAGCCCAAAAGACCAAACTATTAATGCTTTACTTGAACATAAACTCATTATAATAAATAAGTCATTCTAGATGTTATTAATAACTAACAGTACACATATGTCAGTATTCCCTGAAGAGGGATTAAGTTACTGCCTGAATGTTACATATAGGTGCAACAGTTCAAGACATAGGTGTATCCACAGTCTACATTCTCACAGGAGACCCAGACCACAGTGAAATGAGAAGGGTAACAGCTTCATCAAGCTGGTTTGTCTGATTTTTTAAACATCAATTCAGACCTCTAAAAACTGTTACCCATAATCTAATGGCCAGATTTTCTGGACAAATGTCTTAGAATCCCACAGCATCTCATATAATAGAAAGACCCCAAAACTGAATTGAGGTACTGGTAATACTATGAAGTGGCCAAAAGCTAAAACATAATCCAACTCTACACTTTAGATGTCAGAAAAGGAGAGAACAAGAGCCATTAAATATTGTCAGCAGTTAGGTACCATTCACACATCTAACACGTATTGAATGCTTACAACAGGCCAGGGTTTGTTAGGCATTTGTAAATCTCACAATAACTCTAAGATGTAGGTGCTACCATGATGCTCACTTTACCATTAAAGAAATCAAGACATTAGAAGGTTAGATAACTTGCCAAAGGCTAACAAGTACTTAATGGAAAAGCCAGAAGTTGAAGCCATGTAGTCTGACTCCAAGGTTAGAGCTATTAACAGGTAGGCCATAATGCTCAAAGGAAAAAAAAATATCTAGTGAAAAACTATTGAGAATGCAATCTCAAAAATCATATAATTTCTGAATAAGTGTATTGAATCAACATCCTGACTGTCCTTATTCAATGCCATTTAAATCTGAAAGTTCTCTTCATGATCTTTAATAGGATTATTTAAAGAGGATATGGATTCCATATCTTAATATGTCAATGTTCACTCAGGTTTCATGCATAGACACTAGGTAGTCAAACTCCTACTATTTGGTCCCTTTCCAAATGACAATCCCCAAGAATAGTTAAGATGCTGGTGAGAAGGCAGTCCTAAGATGGCAGAGGAATAGGACAGGGAGACCACTTTCTTCCCCACAAATTCATCGAAAGAACATTTGAACGCTGAGCAACTTCCACAAAACAACTTCTGACTGCTGGCAGAAGACATCAGGCACCCAGAAAGGCAGCCCCCTGTCTTCGAAAGGAGGTAGGAAAAAATATAAAAAATAAAAAGAGAGACAAAAGAGGTAGGGACGGAGATCTGTCCTGGGAAGGGAGTCTTAAAAAAGAGAGAAGTTTCCAAACCCCAGGAAACACTCTCACCATTGAGTCTGTGGCGAGCCTTGGAACTTCAGAGGGCAACGTAACTGGGAGGAAAAATAAATAAATAATTAAAACCCACAGATTATGTGCCTAATAGCAACTCCCAGCAGAGAAGCAGCCCAGACGCTCACGTCCCCCACTAGCAGTCGAGGGGTGGACAGGGAGGCGCGGGCTGCATCACTTAGGGTAAGGACAGGCCTGAATGCTCAGAGGGCAATCTGAGGGAACTAACCTGAGATAGCAACCCAGACTCTGGGGTAGCTATCCTGGGAAAAGCCCTAACCTAAGACACCGCCAGGCCCACAAACAAAACAAAGGACTAAGCAGAGCTAGCTGGCTGCAGACTGGCCCATTCCATGCTGGAGACAGGCAGGCAAGGGCAGCCAGAGCTGGAAGGGGAAAATTGCGGCCCCAGAGAGGCATCCTCTACCAAGCAGTCTTCATTGCTAACCAAGACTTCTTGGGATTCTGGACGTTCGACATCTGCTGGGAGGGTCGCAGCCAGAGATCAGCTCCCCAGAAGAGACACACAGCATACCTGAAAAGGAGCACCTCTTGTACACCCAGAAAACCGAGCAGCAGAGACAGGAGGTGCCGGGGTCCAGCCACGGCGGGGTCCAGGGGTCTTGAGGGATGAGTGGCATCGGTGGAAGATCTGAGCTGAGTCGGTGTGTGGTGATGAAGCAGTCTCTCTTTATTGCTGTTAGTTTTGTAAGGTGATGGAGAAGTCTCTCACTTTCTGTTAGCTTACAGTTTTATAGCCAAAGAACATCCCCATTACATCACAACTATTTTATGCAAACTTTTGTTTTCTGCCTACCATCAACAACTTTAACATTAAGCTCATTTTCCTTGCAAAAGGTCAGATTTCTGCATAATCAGACTTAACAATAATATGTTTACCATTTGAATGTCTCTAGCATACCTTTATTTAGCATAATGTGGGCAAATATTCACTGTCTTACAAGATAGCCTTTTCAGCAAAGCTAAAAATCTTGCAACTTATCCAGGAAACATAGGGCTAGAATCTATCTCAAAGAGAGGGGGTTGTAAAAACTCACTTTCCATATCCGAGAGGGAAGAAGGCTGTAAATGGTTACTTTACTTTAAGACTGTATGCATTTCTTTTGTCCCCAGAAAAAGTGTGCCTCTCCACTCATCTCTGAATATTCAGGGATTGAAACAGGAAGCCTCCTGCCAAATGTTCCCTGACAAGGTGCAACTATGTAGAAGCTAGAAAGAGGGGCTTAAGCTTGAAACTGTTTTATTCTATTAACCTATATTGGTTTTTACATGGAAAGAGAAAAGAAGACAAAGAGACAGTTTAGCAGCACTGCTTTAACAATGAAACCCTATTAACCTTACAACTACTAAAAGGAATCCCTATGTCTACACTACCCTAAAGCAATCAGTGTCTCCAACTATGCTGGCCACAGTTATGAGCATTCCTAAGTTCCACTCCAGCCTGGTTTTTACAAGGAAGGGAGCCTCTTCTGTGGAGTGGTCGGGGGAGTGGGATGTGGAAAGGTGACCCAAGTACGAGGCCTTCTGGCGGTGGCTTTACCAGACAACTCTTGGTAAACTCCCCAGTAACTAGTAGAAGGTATAGTAATCTATTTAAATGTCCCTTATTCCTCCTTTGTCCCCGGGAAAGGGAATCTGCCTTCCCGGATCCCCTGAGGGAAATAAGGTCTGAGGGAAATATCTCAGGATGAATTTTTTCTAACTGGGACTGACCTACTGAGATGAGCTAATGTTCAGAGCATAAACAGAACTTCCCAAGAAAAATACCAGGAGGGGCCTTGCCTTGGGATGCCCTGAAGGAAAATCCACTTTGCAGTTTCCTTCTCAGTCTCATGACTTTGCCATCCAAGTGAGGGGGCATCCTGACGGCTCCTGGCAGGGAGGTGATGCGTCACAGCCCCCAACTGGGGCAACTGCGCTCACCAAGCACCTGGTCACCTGAGCTGCTCAGACCTAGGAAAGGCACAAAACGCAGGCCCAAACAAGTCTGTGTTTTTGTGAAGTACACTAGAACCTGAACAGCTTAGACTTGGGAAGTGCAAGCAAACCAAGGCCTGCCTCAGACAGTTCCTAGAAGAGCAACCTAGAGCCTGAACACTGTAGACTGGGGAAGCACACACGCTGGAAGCGGGGGCAAACCCAGTGTGGGCGAGACACTGCAAGCACTCCCAACAAACGGCAGTGATATTTGTTTGCAGTGTTCCTCCCTTCCCACAGCACAACTGAACAAGCTTAAAAAAGGGACCACCACCGCCCCCTTGTGTCAGGGCAGAAATTACACACAGAAGAGGCCAGCAAACAGAAGAAGCTAAAATAAACAGAGGGAACTGGTTTGGAAGTGACAGGTGCAATAAAGACCCTGCAGTTAGCAGCAAAGGAAGGGACCTATAGATCTTGAGAAGTATAAGCTGGATCAAGGAACCATATGAAAATGAACTGACCCCACATTGTTCACAACAACACAGAAAGTCCTAGATATATTTTTACTATTACCATTTTTTAACTAATTTTTTTTTTTATTTTTAAGTCCTCTATTACTCCTTTAATTTTCATTGCAAAGAAAAGACCCTATTTTTAAACCAAACTTGAGATATATATATATATATATATATATATATATGTATAATTATATATATATAATTTTTCTGATTTTGGTTTTTTTCTTTACTTTAATATTGTATTTTTGAGAATCTAACCTCTACTCTAGATTTTTAATCTTTGCTTTTTGGTATTTGTTATCAATTTTGTACCTTTAAGAACCCAATCTTCAGTACCCATTTTTACTTGGGAGCAATATTACTGGCTGGATTGCTCTCTCCCCCTTTGTACTCTCCTTTTTCTCCACTAGGTCGCCTCTATCTCCTCCCTCCCCCTTCTCTTCTCTACTCAACACTGTGAATCTCTTTGTGTGTTCCAGGCTGTGGAGAACACTTAGGGAACTGATTGCTGGCTAGATGAGTCTCTCTCCTTTTGATTGTTCCTTTTATCCTCCTGGTCACCTCTGTTTCCTTCCTCCCTCTTCTCTGTGTAACTCCATGAACATCTCTGAGGGATTCAGACTGTGGAGAGCACGTAGGGAAGTCATTACTAGTTAGCTTGCTCTCTCCCCTTTTGACTCCCCTCTTCTCCTCCTGGTCACCTCTATCTCCCTCCTCCCTCTTCTCTTCTCCATGTAACTCTATGCACCTCTCTGGGTGTCACTCACTGTGGAGAAACTTTTCATCATTAACCTAGATGTTTTATCATTGGTGCTGTATAGATGGAGAAGTCTTGAGGATACTGTAATAATAAGACTGAAAACCAGAGACAGGAGGATTAAGTCCAAAGCTTGAGAACACCAGAGAACTCTTGACTGCAGGGAACATTAATCAATAGGAGCTCATCAAATGCCTCCATACCTACACTGAAACCGAGCAACACCCAAGGGCCAACAAGTTCCAGAGAAATACATACCATGCAAATTCTCCAGCAACATAGGAACATAGCCCTGAGCTTCAATACACAGGCTGCCCAAAGTCACACCAAAACTCACTGACATTTCAAAACTCACTACTGGACACTTCATTGCAATCCATAGAGAATAAATACAGCTCCACCCACCAGAACACTGACACAAGCTTCCCTAACCAGGAAACCTTGACAAGCCACCCGTCCAACCCCACCCACAGAGAGGAGCCTCCACAATAAAGAGGAATCACAAACTGCCAGAATATGGAAAAGTCACCCCAAACACAGCAATATAAACAAGATGAAAAGGCAGAGAAATACCCAGCAGGAAAGGAACAGGAGAAATGCCCAGCAAACCAAACAAAAGAGAAAGAGATATGGAAGCTACGTGATAAAGAATTCCAAATAATGATAGTGAAAATGATCCAAAATCTTGAAAACAAATTGTAGTTATAGATAAATAGCCTGGAGACAAGGATTGAGAAGATGCAAGAAATGTTCAACAAGAATGTAGAAGAAATAAAAGAGAGTCAATCAACAATGAATAATGCAATAACTGAGATCAATAACACTCTGAAGGGAACCAACAGTAAAATAACAAAGGCAGAAGATAGGATAAGTGAGGTAGAAGACAGAATGGTAGAAATAAATGAAATAGAAAAAAAGAAAAAAGAATTAAAAGAAATGAGGACAACCTCAGATACCTCTGGGACAATGTGAAATGCCCCAACATTCGAATTATAGGAGTCCCAGAAGAAGACAACAAGAAAGACCATGAGAAAATACTTGAGGAGGTAATAGTTGAAAACTTCCCTAAAATGGAGAAGGAAATAATCACCCAAGTCCAAGAAACCCAGAGAGTCCCAAACAGGATAAACCCAAGGCAAAACATCCCAAGACACATATTAATCAAATTAACAAACATCAAACACAAAGAACAAAAATTAAAAGCAGCAAGGGAAAAACAACAAATAACACACAAGGGGATTCCCATAAGCATAACAGTTGATCTTTCAATAAAAACTCTTCAGGCCAGAAAGGAATGGCAGGACATACTTTAAGTGATGAAAAAGAAAAACCTATAGCCCAGATTACTGTACCCAGCAAGAATCTCATTAAAATATGAAAGAGAAATCAAAAGCTTTACAGACAAGCAAAAGCTGAGAGAATTCAGCACTACCAAACCAGCTCTCCAACAAATGCTAAAGGAACTTCTCTAGACAGAAAACATAGAAAAGGTGTATAAACTTGAACACAAAACAATAAATTAAATGGCAACAGAATCATACTTATCAATAATTACCTTAAATGCAAATGGGTTGAATGCCCAAACCAAAAGACAAAGGCAGGCTGAATGGATACAAAAACAAGACCTCTATATATGCTGTCTACAAGAGACCCACCTCGAAACTTGGAACACATACAGACTGAAAGTTAAGGGCTGGAAAAAGATATTCCATGCACATAGAGACCAAAAGAAAGCAGGAGTAGCAATACTCATATAAGATAAATTAGACTTTAAAACAGAGGCTGTGAAAAGAGACAAAGAAGGACACTACATAATGATCAAAGGATCAATCCAAGAAGAAGCTATAACAATTATAAATACATATGCACCCAACATAGGAGCATCGCAATATGAAGGCAAATGCTAACAAGTATGAAAGGGGAAATTAACAATAACACAATAAAAGTGGGAGACTTTAATACCCCACTCACACCTATGGATACATCAACTAAACAGAAAATTAACAAGGAAACACAAACTGTAAATGATACAATAGACCAGTTAGACCTAATTGATATTATTGGATATCAGATATTTCACTCCAAAACAATGAATTTCACCTTTTTCTCGATCGCACACGGAAGCTTCTCCATAATAGATCACATCCTGGGCCATAAATCTAGCCTTGGTAAATTCAAAAAACTGATATCATTCCAAGCGTCTTTTCTGGCCACAGTGCAGTAAGATTAGATGTCAATTACAGGAGAGAAACTATTAAAAATTCCAGCATATGGAGGCTGAACAACACGCTGCTGAAAAACCAACAAATGACGGAAGAAATAAAAATGTAAATCAAAATATGCATAGAAACGAATGAAAATGAAAGCACAACAGCACAAAACTTATGGGACACTGTAAAAGCAGTGCTAAGGGGAAGGTTCATAGCAATACAGGCTTACCTCAAGAAACAAGAAAAAAGTCAAATGAATAAGCTAACTCTACACCTAAAGCAACTAGAAAAGTAAAAAATGAAGGACCCCAGGGTTAGTCGAAGGAAAGAAATCTTAAAAACTAGGGCAGAAATAAATGCAAAAGAAACAAAAGAGACCATAGCAAAAATTAACAAAGCCAAAAGCTGGTTCTTTGAGAAGATAAATAAAATTGACAAACCATTAGCCAGACTCATCAAGAAACAAAGGGCGAAAAATCAAATCAACAAAATTAGAAATGAAAATGGAGAGATCACAACAGACAACACAAAAACACAAAGGATCATAAGAGACTACTATCAGCAACTATATGCCAATAAAATGGACAACTTGGAAGAAATGGAAAATTCTTAGTAAAGTACAACTTTCCAAAACTGAACAAGGAAGAAATAGAAAATCTTAACACACCCATCACAAGCACAGAAATTGAGACTGTAATCAGAAATCTTCCAGCAAACAAAAGCACTGGACCAGATGGCTTCACAGATGAATTCTACCAAAAATTTAGAGAAGAGCTAACACCTATCCTACTCAAACTCTTCCAGAAAACTGCAGAGGAAGGTAAACTTACAAACTCATTCTATGAGGCCACCATCACCCTAATACCAAAACCTGACAAAGATATCACCAAGAAAGAAAACTACAGGTCAATATCAGTGATGAACATAGATGCAGAAATCCTTAACAGAATTCTAGCAAACAGAATCCAACAACATATTAAAAAGATCATACATTATGAAGAAGTAGGCTTTATCCCAGGGATGCAAGGATTCTTCAATATGCACAAATCAATTAATGTAATACACCACATTAACAAATTGAAAAATAAAAGCCATATGATTATCTCAATAGATGCAGAGAAAGCCTTTGACAAAATTCAACATTTTATGATAAAGGAATAGAAGGAACATATCTCAACATATATAAAAAGCTATATATGACAAACCCACAGCAAACCTTACCCTTAATGGTGAAAAATTGAAAGCATTTCCCCTAAAGTCAGGAAAGGGTACCCACTCTCACCACTACTATTCAACATAGTTTTGGAAGTTTTGGCCACAGCAATCAGAACAGAAAAAGAAATAAAAAGAATCCAGATTGGAAAAGAAAAAATAAAACTCTCACTGTTTGTGGAAGATATGATCCTCTACATGGAAAACCCTGAAGACCCCACCAGAAAATTACCAGAGCTAATCAATGAATATAGTAAAGTTGCAGGATATAAAATCAACACACAGAATTTCCTTGCATTCCTGTACGCTAACAATGAGAAAACAGAAAGAGATATTAAGGAAACAATTCCATTCACCATTGCAACGAAGAGAATAAAATACTTAGGAATACATCTACCTAAAGAAACAAAAGACCTATATATATATATAAAACTATAAAACACTGATGAAAGAAATCAAAGAGGACACCAATAGATGGAGAAATATACCGTGTTCATGGATCAGACGAATCAATATCGTGAAAATGAGTATACTTCCCAAAGCAATCTATAGATTCAATGCAATTCCTATCAAGCTAACAATGGTATTTTTCACAAGACTAGAACAGATAATTTCACAATTTGTATGGAAATACAAAAACCTCGAATAGCCAACGCAACCCTGAGAAAGAAGCATGCAACTGGAGGAATCAATCTGCCTGACTTCAAGCTCTACTACAAAGCCACAGTCATCAAGACAGTATGATACTGGCACAAAGACATAAATATAGATCAATGGAACAAAATAGAAAGCCCAGAGATAAATCCACACATCTATGGACACCTTATCTTCAACAAAGGAGGCAAGAATATACAATGGAGAAAAGACAATCTCTTTAACAAGTGGTGCTGGGAAAACTGGTCAACCACTTGTAAAAGAATGAAACTAGAACACTTTCTAACACCATACACAAAAATAACCTCAAAATGGATTAAAGATCTAAACTTAAGACCAGAAACTATAAAACTAGAGGAAAACATAGGCAAAACACTCTCTTGCATAAATCATAGCAGGATCCTCTATGACCCACCTCCCAGAATATTGGTGATAAAAGCAAAAATAAACAAATGGGACCTAATTAAAATTAAAAGCTTCTGCACAACAAAGGAAACTAAAAGGTGAAAAGGCAGCCTTCAGAATGGGAGAAAATAATAGCAAACAAAGTAACAGACAAACAATTAATCTCAAAAATGTACAAACAACTCCTGCAGCTCAATTCCAGAAAAATAAACGACCCAATCAAATAGTGGGCCAAAGAACTTAACAAACATTTCTCCAAAGAAGACATACAGATGGCTAACAAACACATGAAAAGATGCTCAACATCACTCCTTATCAGAGAAATGCAAATCAAAACCACAATGAGGTACCATTTCACACCAGTCAGAATGGATGCCATCCAAAAGTCTACAAGCAATAAATGCTGTAGAGGATATGGAGAAAAGGGAACCCTCTTACACTGTTGGTGGGAATGCAAACTAGTACAGCCGCTATGGAGAACAGTGTGGAGATTCCTTAAAAAACTGCAAATAGAACTGCCATATGACCCAGCAATCCCACTGCTGGGCAGACACTCTGAGGAAACCAGAATTGAAAGACACGTGTACCCCAATGTTCATCGCAGCTTTATTTACAATAGCCAGGACATGGAAGCAACCTAGATGTCCATCAGCAGATGAATAGATAAGAAAGCTGTGGTACATAAATACAATGGAATATTAGTCAGCCATTAAAATAATATTTTGAATCAATTCTGATGAGGTGGATGAAACTGCAGCCTATTTTACAGAGTGAAGTAAGTCAGAAAGAAAAACACCAATACAGTATACTAATGTATATATACGGAACTTAGAAAGACAGTAATGATAACCCTGTATGCAAGACAAGAAAAGAGACACAGATGCATAGAACAGTCTTTTGAACTCTGTGGGAAAGGGCGAGAGTGGGATAGTTTGGGAGAATGGCATTGAAATATGTAAATTATCATATGTGAAACGAATCTCCAGTCCAGGTTCGATGTATGATACAGGGTGCTCAGGGCTGGTTCACTGGGATGACCCAGAGGGATGGGATGGGGAGAGAGCTGGGAGGGGCTTCAGGATGGGGAACACATATACACCCATGGCGGATTCATGTCAACATATGGAAAAACCAGTATTGTAAAGTAATTGGCATCCAATTAAATAAATAAATTTATACATTTTAAAAAATTTAAAAGATGTTGGTGAAAAAAACCATCATTTCAAGTTGAAAGAGATGAGGAGAAAATTCTAATAACAATAACATAGTGATTGCATTTCCAGGAAAGTAGCAGTCCATTTACCCTTAGGTTATGGTCATACCCTTGTTATTGTCATAAAGCCTGGCACTTAAGACACTATTTCAGTAGCTTTTGTAGCCTTGGAATACAGTTTACTATTACTGACCTCAAAGCTGATCACAGTATGCATCTCCACTTTAATAACCACTTCAGAGTAAGTACTTGAGTTAAGTCTTGATTTCCTGCAAGGATAAATCAGATGCTACAGACTTCAACTTCTGTTTCTATTTACACCTTGGTTAAAAGCTTTATCTTTTCTCCTGAGGTAATCATATAAGCCATCAATGAGCACCACCTCAGGAGAAGCCAAAGGTTGAAATTCAACACAAGGCCTCTTAAGCAATCTCCCACCAGCAATAGAGAGCCCATTAATCTCAGGCAGTTCTGCTTTCCTTTAGAGAGATAAAGAAATTCCCACTTCCAAGGAGGTCAGAGATGTTATGAAGCAAGAGATGTTTCTAATCTAATTAAAAGAGTATTTATTTCCTAGTAATAAAAATATTATTGTTCATCATAATTGTTATAACACTATATCTGCATCAAAATGTATCCAGTACCTAAAATATCTATATCTAATTTTTTCCTGGACTTCTGGTTCTGTGATAAGATGGAGAAGTAGATGCACTAAGTACATTGGACATTATATATAAAAAACACAGGCTGACTTTGGAAGGTGTAGAGGAGAAAGAAAATAAGGATGCTAAGACTCAAGGAATGGCATAGTGTTAAGTTCTTTTGATTTTCTTTCTGCCTAACATATCCTGGATTGGGTGCAATATAAGCCTATAACCAGGACTCATCAATATGTACAGAAAAAAAAAAATTCTCCTTTTTTTTCCCCAAAGGACCAGGATAAAGGCAGCCTAGTAAGACATAATACTTAGACAATAATCACACTACATCAACCAAACAGCACAGGGCAAACATTGTGCTCTTACCTCAATCCATGACAGCATAGGCCAAGTAGGAAACCTAGACGTCCACCTTTACAAAGCTGTAACTAGGCACCTCTTCCCCTCTGTCAGGATACTGACACAGAAGACTGAGTAGATAACCAGGACTTTCATTCTTGCTTAATGGTAAGGAGGCTCCCTTCAATGATGACAATGGAGGCCATGTTAAGTGCAAGACCAATGGAACAGACCTGAGAGCTGAGAAATAAACACATGACTATATAATTAACTAATATGTTACAAGAGAGCCAAGAATATACAATGGGAAAAAGACAGTCTCTTCAATAAATGGTACTTGAAACACACTAAATGCTAAAGAATGGTGACCCCTGTCTTATACCACTCAAACATTAACTCAAAAGATATTTAAGTAGCTAAATGTAAGACCTGAAACCACAACACTCGTATAAGAAAACACAGAAAAGGCTGTTTGAAATGGGCCTTCACAATCAGTTTTTTAGATATGGTACCAAAAACACAGGCAACAAAAGCAAAAAAAGCAAGTGGGATTTTACCAAACTAAAGTTTCTGCACTGCAAAAATAAAAAACTTTATCAACAAATTGAAAGGGCAACCTAAAGAATGAGAGAAAATATTTGCAAATCATCCCATAATGTGCTAATATCCAAAGTGTGCAAGAACTCACAATCCCATAGCAAAAATATTTTAAAAATACAATTTTTTAAAAGGCTAGACCAAAAATGACATACAAATGGACAGCAGGCACACAAAGAGAAGCTCAATACTACTAATCAGAGAAATGTAAATGAAAACCACAAGGTGATGTTATCTCACATCTGTTAGAATAGCTATTATCAAAAAAAGCACAAAAGATAACAAGTGTTGACAAGGATATGGAGAAAAGGGAACCCCTATGCACTGTTGGGGGAATGAAAATTGGCACAGCCACTATAGGAAACAGTATGGAAGTTCCTCAAACAAATTAATAATAGAACTACCATATAATCTAGCAATTTCACTTCTGGGTATATATTCAAAGGAAATGAAATCAGAATCTCCAAGAGATATCTGGACTCCCATGTTCATTGCAGCATTATTCACAATAACAAAGATATGGAACCTCTTGATGAAGGTGAAACAGGAGAATGAAAAAGGTGGCTTAAAACTCAACATTCAGAAAACTAAGATCATGGCATCCAGTCCCATCACTTCGTGGCAAATGGAGAAATAATGGAAACAATGACAGACTTCATTTTCCTGGGCTCCAAAATCACAGCAGATGGTGACTGCAGCCACAAAATTAAAAGATCCTTGCTCCTTGGAAGAAAAGCTATGACAAACCTAGACAGCATGTTAAAAAGCAGAGATGTTTCTTTGCTGACAAAGGTCCGAATAGTCAAAGCTATGGTGTTTTCAGTAGTCATGTATGGATGTCAGAGTTGGACCATAGAGAAGGCTGAGTTATTAAGAATTGATGCTTTTGAACTGTGGTGTTGGAGAAGACTCTTGAGAGTCCCTTGGACTGCAAGGAGATCAAACCAGTCAATCCTAAAGGAAATCAGTCCTGAATATTCATTGGAAGGACTGATGCTGAAGCTGAAACTCCAGTACTTTGGCCATCTGATGCAAAGAACTGACTCATTGGAAAAGACTGTGATGCTGGGAAAGATTGAAGGCAGAAGAAGGGGATGCCAGAGGGCAAGATGATTGAATGGCATCATTGACTCCATGGACATGAGTTTGAGCTAGCTCTGGGAGATGGTGATAGACAGGGAAGATTGGTGTGCTGCAGTCCGTGGGGTCTCAAAGAATTGCATACGAACAAGTGACTAAATGACAACAAAATATGGAAATAACCTAAATGTCTATGAATGAATAGAATAAGAAGGTATGATATTTTATACACATACACAAAGAAATAGTATTTGGTCATGAGAAAGAAGGAAATCCTCCCATTTACAACAACATCATTGGACCTGAGGGCATTATGCTAATTAATGACAGTCAAAAGACAGATATATGATCTCACCTATATGTGAAATCTAAAATGGAAAACCCCATAGAACAGAGAGTAGAATAGTTCATGCCAGAAGGGTGGGGGAAATGGGGAGATATTGGTGAAAGGGTACAAACTTAGAGTTTTAAGATAAGTAAGTTCTGGGAATCTAATGTGCAGCATGGGGACTATAGTTAATAATACTGTATTTTATACTTGAAAACTGCTAAGGGAGTAAATGTTCTCATCAAAAAAAATGGTAATTATGTGAGGTGATGGAAGTGTTAAGTAGCCCTACTGTGGTAATCATTTCATAATATATATATATATATATATATATATATATATATATATATATTAAAGATTTTTATGTTAAATTTACGTTATGTTATATGTCAATTATATCTCACTAAAGCTGAGGGGAAAATTACAAGGAGGAAGGGAAGGAAGGAG
This sequence comes from Antilocapra americana, assembly GCA_007570785.1. Taxonomy (NCBI): domain Eukaryota; kingdom Metazoa; phylum Chordata; class Mammalia; order Artiodactyla; family Antilocapridae; genus Antilocapra; species Antilocapra americana. The sequence goes on along the minus strand of ML664657.1, from coordinate 45,305 downwards.
GGAGGAAAAGAAGAGAAAATATCTGAAGAGATGAATCTGTAGGAAACAGTTTTTTTAAAAAATCTGAACAAAGGATCAGATTTTAACTGGATCAGTCTGTGGAGTAATTTATCCTTTAGAGAAGAGAGTCCTGCCAAAACGACTATTATGCCAGGGTGACTGTACCTGTGCCAAAGTCTGTCCTTTAAGAAGTATCAGAGACTTCATACTATGAGGAGGAAATACATTTCATTCAAATGATCTCATTAGCAATAAACAAACTACAATAAATATAATAAGCTGCCACCCTCAAAAGTGGGGAGGAATGTGGTCCAGTAATCAGAGTTGCTAAGATATATTACCTAAAATGTATTTGTTTCCCTTTGGGAATGAGACAAGACATACGAAGAAACAGTAAAGTCTGACCCATGTATGGAGAAACAAGCAGGCAAGAGAAAATGCTTATGAGAGTGAGCCAATATCAAATTTGATGGACAAAGATTTCAAAGTACCTACTAGAAATATACTCAAAGCATGATACCATGCTTAAATAAACAAAGGTGTGATGACAATGTCTCAAATACAGACTGGAAATAAGATAGAAACTATGAGGAAAAATGTAACAAAGTTATAAAGCCGAAAGTATGATAATTAAAAAGGAAAATTTTACTAGACAGGTTCAACAGTCGATTTGAACTGACAGTAAAAAGAATGACTAAGTTTAAATATGTGCTGTGCTGTGCTTAATCACTCAGTCTTGTCTGATTCTTTGCAACCCCATGGGCTGTAGCCCACCAGGCTCCTCTGTCCATGGGGATTCTCCAGGCAAGAATACTGGAGTGGGTTACCATGCCCTCCTCCAGGGGATCTTCCCAACCCAGGTCTCGCATGTTGCAGGAGGAATCTTTACTGTCTGAGCCACCAGGGGAACCTAAGTTTGAATAGAGACCATTGTTGTTTGCAATTCAAAAAACAGAGGGGGTGATAAAAGAAAATGAAAAGAGCTTCAGAGAACTATGGGACCCCATAAAGTACACAAACTTGCAAGCAACAGAAGTACCAGAAGAGAGAAGAGAAAGAATGGGACAGAAAAAAAAAATATTCAAAGAGATAAAGGCTGAATATTTTAAAATTTGATGAAAAAACTAATATATACATTCAAGAAGCACAATGAATATCAAGTATGATAAAAGCAACCAGATCCACAAAAATACACATCATAGGAAAAATGCTGAAAGCCAAAACACATAAAGAAAATTATGAAAGCAGCAAGAGAAAAACAAAGTGTCTCTTATAAGGAAACCCCAATAAGATTAATAGCTGACTTGTCATCAGAAACAATAAAGGCCAGAAGGCAAGGGGAAAACATATTCAAAGTGCTCAAGATAACACCAAAAAAACTTTCAGCCTAGAATCTTATATCCCTCAAAGCTATCTGAAATAAAGGTATTCTTTGATCAACACACTCTGAGAATCTGTCACTAGCAGACTCACCATACAAGAGATAGTAGGCTGGAAGCAAGTGGCCCCAGATAGTATTTCCAATTTCACAAAGAAAGGAAAAAGCACTTGTAAAGGAAATTATGTTATTATAAAAGGCAGAATAAATGCATATTTCTTTCCTTTCTTCTCTTAACCAATTTTTAAAAGGCAGTTTTAAAATATATCATTGTACTATTGGAACTGTAACAGATAAAATGTAATATATCTTCCAATAACAACATAAGGGAGGTGGTGGGGAGCAAAGGTGTATTGGATTAAGGAAATTATTTTTAATGTCAACATGAATCAGCAAGAATAAATGAAGAAACCACAAATAGGAAATAAGGTTAATGTACGAAAAGCTACAAATATACATGGTTCCCCTTGCTATAGTTACTTTAAAGGATTTAAACTTGAATAAAGTAATAATTACAGCACTGTTTTGTGTTTTTAACATATAAAAGCATATCAATAATAATCACAAAAAGAGGAAAAAGAAGACTGAACTACACTGGAGTAACATTTCTATATCTCATTGGAATTAAGTTAGTATAAATCTGTAGCAGATACTGATAAATGAAGATTTATGTAGTAAGCCTAAGAAACCACAAAGGAACTGTGAAAGAACTAACATGGACCTATAAAAAATTTATTAAAGTGAAAATTTTACTTTAGAAAATATCCAGTTAATGCAAAAGCAAGCAGCAATATGAGGAACAGATTAACAAAATGGGGAACAGAGTAACAAAAAAGCACAGAACATACAGAAAACAAAAAAAAAATAAAAATTTACATAAAGCAAATAATATCAATAACATAATCAAAAGGCAGATTTTGTCAGAATGGACAAAACAACAAGATCTAAGTATATGCTATCTATAGGCGACACAACTTAAGATTCAAAGATATAAATAGATTAAAAATAAAAGTATGGAAAAAGATAAGCAAAGAGCAACAGTAAGAAAACTAGAATATCTATACTAATAGCAGACAAAACAGACTTTAAAACAAACAGTGGTTTATAGGTAAAGGTTTATGATGACAAAATAGATATTCTATGAGGAATATATGATAATTATAAACAAAAGAACCTAATTGCTGTTGCTGTTTTTGTTTAGTCACTCTGACTCTTTGGGACCCCATGGACTGTAGCCCTCTAGGCTCCTCTGTCCATGGGATTCTCCAGGGAAGAATAGTGGAGTGAGTTGCCATTTCCTTCTCCAGAGGATTTTCTTAACCCAAGAATCATATTTAAGTCCCCTGCATTACAGGTAGATTCTTTACCACTGAGCCATCAGGGACCACCAGGGAAGGCCATGTACCTAATTACAGAGGACCAAATTTCATGAAACAAAATCTGACAGAAAATAAGGGAGAAATACACAGTTCTACAATAATACTTGGAGACTCAATAATCCCCATTTAATAATGGATAGAACAAAAAGACATTAACAAGGAGACAGAACTGGACAACATATAAAATAGTTACATCTAAAGGACATATATAGAACACATCTCCCAACAACAGCAGAGTATAATATATACATTCTTCTCAAGTGCACGTAGAATACTCTGTATAACAGACTATATGGTGGGCTATTAAGCAAGTCTGAATACCTTTAAAATTAAGGATGGAAACCATATATGTATATTTTTCTACCACAAGAGAACAAAATCATAAATCAGTAACAGAAGGAAACTTGGTATATTCACAAATATGTGAAATTAAACATTCCTAAATAACAATTGGGTCAAATAAGAAACCACAAGGGAAATTTGAGGTGAACGTAAAACTTATAAGATCCAGCAAAAGCAGTGCTGAGAGGCTAACTTTCCACCTTAAGTGGGAAGAAGAGCAAACCAAACTTAAACAGAGGCAAAAAACAAACAAACAAACTTTAGAACAAAAGTAAAGAAAATAGAAGATGTACAGAGGGGGAAATTAATGAAACCAAGAATCAGTTTCTCTAAAAAGATAAGATTGACAAACATTTAGCCAGGCTGATCAAAAGGGGAAAAAAGTTGATAACAAGATGGTGGAGGAGTAGGTAGATGGGGAGTACCTCTCTCCCCACGGATACACCAGGAATACACCTTCAGACACAGAAGTGGATGCAGAACACCAGCTGAGAGAGGACAGGAATACCTGGCCAGCTGAAAAGACCATACAGAACCATGCAAACCTCAGTAGGATGAAGAAACTATGAGGAAAAACGGAGTTTTAGTAGGACTGGCCCTGCCCTCAGTGGGTGAGGAACTGAAGCAGGGGTCTGATCTCCACATCGGAGCAGCTGTCTGAGTCAGAGGAGAAACATTTCAGGCTGAGAGTGAAACAGCTGGTCTGTGACAGCCTAAGTGGACTGAGAATCAGACAGCACTTGCCACAGCCATATATACCCCACATAGGGACACAGGTCCCCTGGAAGGTGCAGGGACTGGGAGATGGAGTTAGGGATTGTGGAGCAATCCCAGGGTGAGGGCTGCTGTTGAATACCGAGAGACAAATTGAGGGGATGTGAGGGAGGAGATTGTGGTGAGAAATGCCTGTGGAGGAAAGCCAAGCAGCCATGGAAGCAAGGTGATACTGCTAAGTCACAAGTAGAGGGTGGAATCACCAAGATAGACTCTCTCTCTTCATACAGCCAGTATCAGCTGCTGAACAATAGAGAGGTTGGCCCATCAAATGCCTGATGAACTGAACTATAGAGTAGGACCTCACCCAGGGTGTCTCTTTAAGTGCCTGATGCACCGATCTACAGAGTAGGACCCCAGTGGGGGGGCTGCGAGGAGGGCTGTGCCCTCTATGTGCCTCATGTTCCAAATAACAGAGAAGGACCCCAGGGCAAGGGAGCCCTCTAAGTGCCTGAACTGGCGGAGCTACAGAGAAAGACTGGCCAAAGAGGCCTTCTTATTGCCAGCTACAAGAGGCTCAAAAAAAGTCTCTGATAGGGTCATAATTCCTACGGTGGAGGCAGTCCTGTGTCCCTGCACACTTGGTGCTGCCAGGGTCCCCGCAAGCCAAGCAGCTGCATCACCTTCATGTTCAACTCTCACTGGAGCAGAGCTGCCACAAGCAAAAAATGTCTTGCATCTATGCAAGCAGGGTTGCTTTGGTTGTGCCCAACTCTTTGCAACCCTGTAGACTGTGGCCTGCCAGGCTTCTCTGTCAGGTTGGTTGGGGGGAGCTATTGAAGGCAAGAATATTGGAGCATATTGGCCAATAATGGTTGCCATACCCTTCTAGAGCACTGTATTTCCTGCTGCCCTAGCCACCAACTTCCCTGAGTACCTGGTGCTGCCAGAACCCCTGCAACCCAAGCACCTGCACCACCACCACAACTCACAGGGGCAAACCCAAGCACTCCAGGGCAGCCTCAGGAGCAAACCCCAGTGGACGACCCACACGCAGAGGTGGAAATAAAAGCAAAATTGAAACACAGGGGCATTGTGGCCAAAGAAGAAGACCCAAAACCTTCCCACCAGCCGCATAAGCTGCAGATTAAATCCACATAATCCACTAAGCAGACTCTGTGTATATGGAATATATAAAAGGACACTGAGAGCTCCCACAAAAGAAAACGCACTAGTTCTAATAGCTGTGGACACTGGAGGCAAGAACACACAGGAGTAGGATCAAATTAGAATCTGAGCAGCCCCCACAGCAGGTCCAGAGATCAGCACAATGCTGAAGGGCATTCTAGGGAGGTGAGGTGGACTATGACTCCCAGCGAGAGAAAGGACTCTGACAGCAGTCATTCAAGAAAAACATTTATTATTATATTTTGACTTGTTCTGTAGATTCTTTTGGATTTTTTTAAAATTCCTTTCCCCCTGCCTCTGTTGTAGTTGTCAATTTTACTGGCACTATGAAATATAATTGAGCTTTTGAATTTTTTTTCTCAGCCTCATTTTTTATTGTTGTTATAAACCTCTGCCTCTATGTTGGGCTTATGAAGTTCTGTGGAGTTATTTTTTCTTTTCTCTTTTTTTAATTTTTTAAACCTATTATTATTTCTTCTACATTTATTCCTTTGCTTGCTTTTCCTACTGTCCTTTCCCCCTTGCAGTTAATCTTTTATGTATATAAATCTTCTTTAACTACCTCTATTTAACTTTGCATATCTAATTCTTTCTTTCTTTTCTTCCTTTCCTCTCAAGATATTTGTTAGTTTTGTTTTCACTGTTTTATTCCCCACTTGGCATCTTGCTTTAGTTTTGTTTTCCAGTTTGTGCTTTAGTTAGTTTTGTTCTTAACTAGTAAATATAATTTTTGATTGCCTTTGTTTGCCGGGTCAGTCTACTGTACTTTTAGTTGACTTTGCTTATGGGTGTATATGTGTATATTCCATTATTTTAATTATTATTTGCCTGATTTTGTAACTGCCATTTTTCTGGGGTTCATCTTTGGTTTCTTATTTTTGGCTACTTGTTTTAATCTCACTTAATGCCATAACAAACCACTTGTGGAATCTTCATTCCTGACCAGAGATCAAGCTCTGAGCCTTTGGAGTGGGAGCACTAACTCTAAGACCCTAGGCTACCATAGAACTAAACCTAGGGAGTATCAAATAGTGAGAACTCACACAAAGGAAACCACCTGAATATCACCCAACCACCAGTAGTACCCTGTGCATCTAAACAACAAACAAAACAAAAATACAAATCCAATCATCAGCAGACATGATTACCACCTCACTTGGCCTTGCCCATCAGAGGAAAAACAAACAAACAAAAAAACTAGGCACAAATCTCACCCTATATAAAGCTTACACAAACCAATGGACCAAACTTAGGAGCGAAGAAACCAAAAGGAAGAAAGAATTCAACCTTGAAGCCTGGAAAAAGGAGACCTCAAACACAATAAGTTAAAAAATAATAATAATGAAAAGGCAGAGAAATACTACACAACTGAAGGAACAAATTAGAAGCACAGAACTCCAAACAAATGAAGAAGAAATAGGCAAACTACCTGAAAGGCAATTCAGAATAATGATAGTAAAGATGACCAAAAATCTGGAAAACAAAATAGAGAAAATCCAAAAATCAATTAACAAAGACCAGAAGAATTAAAGAATAAATATACAGAGACAAACAACACAATTACTGAAAGTAAAAATACTCTAGAAGGAATCAATAGCAGATCACCTGAAACAGAAGAACAAATCAGTGAGCTGGAAGATAAACTGGTGGAAATAACTTCTGAAGAGGAGAATAAAGTAAAAACAATGAAGGAATAAAGTAAAAAGAACTGAGGATAGCCTCAGACTCATCTGGGACCATATCAAATGCACCAACATATGAATTATAGGGATACAAGAAGAAGAAAAAGAAAGGGTATGAGAAAAATTTTGAAGAGATTACAGTTGAAAATTTCTCCAACATGGAAAAGGAAACAGTCAACCAAGTCCAAGAGACACAAAGAGTCCCATACAGGATAAACCCAAGGAGAAACATACCAAGACACATACTAATCAAACTAACAAAGACTAAACACAAAAAAAGAATATTAAAAGCAGCAAGGGAAAAGCAACAAGTAACATACAAGGGAAACTCCATACATTTAACAGCTGATCTTTCAGCAGAAACTCTGCAGGCCAGAAGGGAATGGCAGGATATATTTAAAGTACAAAAATGGAAAAATCTACAACCAAGATTACTGTACCCGACAAGGATCTCATCCAAAATTGATGGAAAAGTAAAAAGCTTTTCAGACAAACAGAAGTTAATAGAATTCAGTACCACAAAACCAGCTTTACAATAAATGTTAAAGGGACTTATATAGTTAAGAAATAAAGAGAAGAATAAAGATCTATAAATTAACCCCCAAACAATTAAGAAAATGGCAGTAGGAACACATATATCAATAATTACTTTGACTGTAAATGGATTAAATGCTCCAACCAAAAGACACAGACTTGTTGAATGGATACCAAAACAAGACCCATATATATGCAGTCTACAGGAAACCCACTTCAGACCTAAAGACACATACAGACTGCAAGTGAGAGGATGGAAAAATATACTCCATGCAAATGGGAAGCAAAAGAAAGCTGGAGTAGCAATCCTCATATCAGACAAAACAGACCTTAAAATAAAGATTACAAAAGATAAGGAAGGACACTACATAATGATCAAGGGATCAATACAAGAGGAAGACATAACAATTGTAAATATCTATGTACTCAACATAGGAGCACCTCAACACATAAGACAAACACTAACAGACATAACAGGAGAAACTGACAGTAACTCATTAATAGTAGGAGACTTTAACACCCTACTCACATCAATGGACAAATCATCAAAGCAGAAAATAAGGAAACACAAGTCTTAAATGATACATTAGATGAAATGGATCTCACTGACGTCTTCAGGACATTCCATCCAAATGCAGAAGGATAAACCTTCTTCTCAGTTACACATGGAACATTCTCCAGGACAGACATCTTGAGTCACAAATCAAACCTCAGTAAATTTAAGAAAATAGAAATCATATCAAGCATCTTGTCTGACTGCAATGCTATGAGACTAGATATCAATTACAAGAAAAAAAACTGTAAGAAACAAACACATGGATATTAAACAATACATTTCTAAATAACCAACAGGTTACTGAAGAAATCAAAAGGGAAATAAAAAAATTTCTAGAAACAAATGACAATGAAACATGACAACTCAAAACCTATGGGATGCAGCAAAAGCTGTTCTAAGAGGGAAGTTTATAGCAATAAAACCCTACCTCGAGAAACAAGAAAAACATTGAATAGACAACCTAACTTTACAACTAAAACTGGAAAAAGAACAACAAAAAAACACAAAAATTAATAGAAGGAAAGAAATCATAAAGATCCAAGCAGAAATAAATAAAAAAGAAATGAAAGAAATAATAGTAAAATTAATAAAACTAAAAGTTCTTTGAGAAGATAAATAAAATTGGCAAACCTTTAGACTGACTCATCAAGAAGAAAGGAGAGAAGAATCAAATCAACAAAATTAGAAATGAAAAAGAGGTTACAACAGGTAATGCAGAAATACAAAAGATTATAAGAGACTATTATGAACAACTATATGCCAATAAAATGGATAACCTGGAAGAAATGGACAGATTCTTGGAAAAGTTTAATCTTCCAAGACTGAACCAGGAAGAAATAGGAATTATAAACACCCAAATACAAGCACTGAAATTAAGGCTGTGATCAAAAATCTTCCAAAAAAACAAAAGCCCACAACCAGATGGCTTCACAGGAGAATTCTATCAAACATTTAGAAAAGAGATAATGCCTATCCTTCTAAAACTCCTTCAAAAAATTTCAGAGGTAGGAACACTTCCAAACTCATTCTACGAGGCCACCATCACCGTGATACCAAAACCAGACAAAGGAATACACAAAAAAGAAAACTACAGGCCAATATCACTGATGAACATAGATTCAAAAATCCTCAACAAAGTTTTAGCAGACAGAATTCAGCAATACATCCAAAAACTCATACACCATGATCAAGTTGGGTTTATTCCAGGGATGCAAGGATTCTTCAATATACTCAAACCAATGTGATACACCATACTTACAAACTGAAAGATAAAAACCATATGATCATCTCAATAGATGTAGGAAAAGCCTTTGACAAAATTCGGCACCCATTTATGATTAAAACTCTTCAATGAATGGGCACAGTAGGAACCTACCTCAACACAGTAAAGGCCATATATGATAAGCCTACAGCAAACATTATTCTCGATGGTGAAAAAAAGAAAGCATTCCCCCAAAGATCAGGAATAAGACAAGGATGTCCACTTTCACCACTATTATTCAGCATAATTCTGGAAGTCCTAGCTACAGCAATCAGAGAAGAAAAAGAAATCTAGATCAGAAAAGAAGAAGTAAAGCTCTCATTATTTGCAGATGACATGGTATTATACATAAAAATCCCTAAAGATAGTATCAGAAAATTACTAGAGCTAATCAGTGAATTTAGCAAAGTTGCAGGATACAAAATCAATACACAGAAATCATTTGGATTTCTATATACTAACAATAAAAAAATCAGAAAGAGAAATTAAGGAATAAATCCCATTCATCACTGCAAGATAAAGAATTAAATATCTAGGAATAAACTTGCCTAAGGAGACAAAAGAACTGTACACAGAAAATTAGAAAAAACTAATGGAAGAAATCAAAGACAACATAAGCAGATGGAGAGATATTCAATGTTCCAGGGTAGGAAGAATCAACATTGTGAAAATGAATTATACTACCAAACACAATCTACAGATTCAATGTAATCCCTATAAAATTACCAATGACATTTTTCATAGAACTAGAACAAAAAATTTCACAATTCATATGGAAACAAAAAGACCCCAAATAGCCAAAGCAGTCTTGAGAAAGAAGAATGGAACTGGAGGAATCAACCTTCCTGAATTCAGATTATACTACAAAGCTACAGTCATCAAGACAGTATGGTACTGGCACAAAAACAGAAACATAGACCAATGGAACAAGATAGAAAGCCCAGAAACAAACCCATGCACCTATGGGTACATTAACTTTGACAAATGAGGCAAGAATATACAATGGGGCAAAGACAGCCTCTTCAATAAAGCGTGCTGGGAAAACCAGACAGCTACATGTAAAAGAATGAAATTAGAACACGTCCTAACACCATACAAAAAGATAAAGTCAAAATGGATTAAAGAGCTAAATGTAAGACCAGAAACTACAAAACTCTTAGAGGAAAACATAGGCAGAACACTCGATGACATAAATCAAAGCAAGATCCACTATGACCCACCGCCTAGAGTAACGGAAATAAAAACAAAAGTAAACAAGTGGGACCTGATTAAACTTAAAAGCTTTTACACAGCAAAGGACTATTAGCAAGGTGAAAAGAACCCTCAGAATAGGGGAAAACAATAGCAAATGTAACAACTGACAAAGGATTAATTTCCAAAATATACAAGCAGCTCATACAACTCAATACCAGAAAAACAAACAACCTAATCAAAAAGTGGGAAAAAGACCTAAACAGACATTTCTCCAAAGAAGACATACAGATATCTAACAGACACACGAAAAGATGCTCAACATTGCTCATTATTTGAGAAACACAAATCAAAACTACAATGAGGTATCACCTCACACTTGCAGAATGGCCATCATCAAAAATTCTACAATCAATCAGTGCTGGAGAGGGTGTAGAGCAAAGGGAATGCTCTTGCACTGTTGGTGGGAATGGAAATTGATACAGCCACTATGGAAGATGGTATGGAGATTCCTTAAAAAATTAGGTATAAAACCACCATATGACCCAGAAATCCCACTCCTAGGCATATACTCTTAGGAAACCAGAATTGAAAAAGACACATGTATCCCATTGTTCATTGCAGCACTATTTACAATAATTATAACATGGAAGCAACCTAGATGTCCATCGGCAGATGAATGGATAAAGAAGTTGTAGTATATATACACAATGGAATATTACTCAGCCATAAAAAGGAACACCTTTGAGTCAGTTCTGATGAGGTGGATGAACCTAGAACCTATTATACAGAGTGAAATGAGTCAAAAAGAGAAAGATAAATATTGCGTTCTAATGCAAATATACGGAATCTAGAAAAATGGTATTGAAGAATTTACTTACAGGGTAGCAATGGAGAAACAGAGAATAGGCTTATAGACATGGGGAAAGGGGAGGAGAAGGTGAGATGTATAGAAAGAGTAACATGGAAACTTACATTACCATATGTAAAATAGAGAGCTAACGGGAATTTCCTGCATGGCTCAGGAAACTCAAAACAGGGGCTCTGTATCAACCTAGAGGGATGGGATGGCAAGGGAGATGGGAGAGAGGTTCAAAAGGGAGGAGATATGTGTATACCTATGGCTGATTCATGTTGAGATTTGACAGAAAACAACAAAATTGTGTAAAGCATTTATTCTTTAATAAAATAGATATTTTTTTTAAAAAAAGGGGGGAGACAAAAAGACTCATTATTAGAATCAGAAATAAAATAAAATAGCTGCTATAGACTCAATGTTTGTGTCCCCTGCCTCAGATATTTATGTTGAAACCCGATTCCTAGTGCACTGATATTTGGTTGTGGGGCCTTTGGGAGATTATGATGTCACAAGTGTAGAGCCCTCATGAATGGGATAAGTGACCCAAGGAGCTCCCTTGCCCCCTTCTGCCATGTGAGGATGCAGCAAGAAGATGTCAGCCTACAACCCAGAAGAGGGCCTTGCCAGAACTTGACCATGTTGTTGCCCTGATCTCAGACTTCCAGCCTCCAGAACTCTGAGAAATAAATGTCCACGGCTTATAAGCCAGCCAGGTACTTTGTTATAGCAGCCCAAGCTAAGACAGTGATATTGCAGAAATAAACAGGATTATGAATAGTATGAACCACTGCATGCCAATAAATTAGGTAACAGATGAAATGGATATATTCCTAGGAAACACAAATGAGCAAAACTGACTCAAGAAAAAAAAATAGAAAATATGAAGACTTTATTTGAAGTAACGTTTCTTTATTAATACCTTGAAAATTATTAAATTAATGGGAACAAAATAGTCAAGTAATTACTCCAGAGATCTTGAAAGATACAATTTAGGTTTGCAACCTTTGTCTTTGAAAAAACTGGGTAATTGTATTTCTTTTTATTTTTTGTAACAAGTTCAAGAAAGACTATTTTCTTTACATTATTGTGTTGGTTTTGCCATACATTGACATGAATCCACCATGGGTATACATGTGTTCCCCTTCCAGAACCCCCATCCCACCTCCCTCCTGATTCCATCCCTCTGGGTCATCCCGGTGCACCAGCCCTGAGCACCCTGTATCATGCATCAAACCTGGGCTGGTGATTCATTTAACATATGATAATTTACATGTTTCAATGCCATTCTCCCATATCATCCCACCCTCGCCCTCTCCCATAGAATCCAAAAGACTGTTCTATACATCTGCATTTCTTTTGCTGCCTCGCATACAGGGTTCTCGTTACCATCTTTCTAAATTCCATATATATGCGTTAGTATACTATATTGTTTTTCCTTCTGGCTTACTTCACTCTGTATAATAGGCTCCAGTTTCATCCACCTCAGTAGAACTGATTCAAATGTATTCTTCTTAATGGCTGAGTAATATTCCATTGTGTATATGTACCACAGCTTCCTTATCCATTCATCTACTGATGGACATCTAGGTTGCTTCCATGTCTTGGCTATTGTAAACAGTACAGTGATAAACATTGGGGTACATGTGTGTCTTTTAACAAGAGATTGACTCAGTGATCAAATCCCTCCCAATAAAGAAAAGCCCAGGACCAGGTGACTTTATACATGAATTCTATCATATACTTAAAAAAGAATTCATACCAATTTTTGAAAAACCCCAAAATAGAAGAGGGAACATCCCTCAACTCATTCTATGGGACTGTTATGATATTGATACCAAAAATAAGATAATGTCATTATGGGGGGAAAAAAACTACAGACCAGCATCTTTTATGAATATAGACTCCAAAGCCCTCAACAAAACTACTTGCAAACAAAGTCCATCAACATATAGAAATAATTATACACAGTGACTAGCTTGGATTTATCCTGGGAATACAAGGCTATATTAAGTTCAAAAAAATGTCTATACCATATTGAGCAGAATTTTTTTAAAGGATCATCTCAATAAACGCAGGGGAAAAAAAGTGACAAATTTCACCATATTTTCATCAGAAACACTCAAACAGGAATAGAGTGAAACTTCCTCAGTCTGATAAAAGGCATCTACAAAAAACCCAAAACTAGATAACATCCTACTTAATCATACATAGAGGGGACATATGCAAAACATCAAACTCCAAGTTGACATAATGCAAGGCCAATGATTATGCCCCAAACGAAGCTGCAAAATATCTGAAGCAAATACTGCCAGAAATGAATGGAGAAATAGACAAACATTAATAATGGAATATTTCAACACACCTGTCTCAAAACCTGAAAATACTAGACAGAAAATCAGCAAGAATAAAGAAGAATCCAACAGTACCATCAACCAACAGTGTCTAACTGACATTTGTCAAACATTCTCGTCAACAGTGGGCTTCCCAGATGGTGCTAGTGGTAAAGAACCCGCCTGCCAATGCAGGAGACATAAGAGATGTGGGTTCAATCCTTGGGTTGGGAAGATTCCCTTGAGGAGGGCATGACAACCCACTCTATTATTCTTGCCTGGAGAATCCTATGGACAGAGGAGCCTGGCAGGCTACAGTCCATGGGGTCACAAAGAGTCAGACAAAACTGAGGGGACTTAGCAAGCATGCACTAGTCAACAGTAGAATATAAATTCTTGTCACATGCACACAGAATATATATCAAGATAGACCATTTCCTGTGCCAAAACAAATGTGAACAAAAAATTTTTAATTGAAACCATAAAGAGTATTCTGTCCAACCACCCTAGAATCAAAGGAGAAATCAGTAACACGAAGATAATAAGAAAATCTCCAGGAAGCAACCTAGATGCCCATTGGCAGACGAATGGATAAGAAAGCTGTGGTACATATACACAATGGAATATTACTCAGCTATTAAAAAGAACAAATGAACCAAATCTAGTTATTTAAGATCAACTAAACTCCAGCAAAACTGACAGGTAAAAAAAAGAAGATACTTCACCAAAGAGAATAATATGGATAAACACATGAAAAGATATTCAGCACATCACCGACTCAGTGACATGGATTTGAGCAAACTCTAGGAGATACTGAAGGACAGGGAAGCCTGGTGTGCTGCAGTCCATGGGGTCGCCAAGAGTCAGATACAACTCAGTGACCAAACAACAGCAATTAGTGGAATGTAAATTAAGACCACAATGAGATATCACTACACACCTATGAGTGTACTAAAAACATTTAGTTGTACCCTTTAAATCAGTAAGTTTTATCATATGTGAATTATCTCAATAAAGCCTTGAAAGTAAATAAAATCAAACAATGCCCTCTTCAAAATCATGATAGTTCCAAATGCTGGTAAGAATAAATTGAAACTGGTCTCTCATCTTTTGCTGTTGGAAATGTAAAAATGGTACAGTTACTCTTCAAAACAGTTGGCAGTTTCTTTAGGGGGAAAAAAACCTAAGTACATGTTTACCATAACACCAAGCAATCACATTATCACGTTCCTGAGCACTTATCTTAAGAGAAGTGAAAACTTTGGTCCACACAAAAACCCATACACATACTTACACACAAACCTACCTATACACAAACTTGTTTAGTCACTAAGTCATGTCCAACTCTTTTGTGACCGTAGCCCACCAGGCTCCTCTGTCCATGGAATTCTCCAGGCAAGAATACTGGAGTGGGTTGCCATGTCCTCCTCCAGGGGATCTTCCCAACCCAGGGATCAAGCCTGCATCTCCTGCATAGACAGGCAGGTTCTTTACCACTAGTGCCACCAAACACTGATAAATGTGATGTTATTCTTTGGCAGACTCCAGTGTGATATTTAGGTATACTTTGGTGGTGGTGTTTCTTTTCCAAATAGCCTAGGACTAGACTATTTCAGCATGCAGATAGACCAATTGCTTTATGAATAGCAAAACATGAAATACAACCTTGGGTAAAAAGATAAAAATTACAGCACTGAATAAATTGATCTCTGAAATATTTACTAAAATAGCAGCTGGTATCCAGTAGTATATCATCCAGTATCTCCCTGTAATGAGAGAATCTGAACCAAAGGTTTCACCTTCAATGTAATTTTGGAACATATATTTATGAATCAAATCTGTGTTGTTCAACAAAAAGTAGTTGTTTGGGAATTTGTTATGCTCTACTAAATTAGAGTATAAAGGCAAAAATATAGTCCATTATGAATATAAATACTCTTTCCTGCCTCCTCCTTTTGTTTCTCTGCTTACTCAGTACTGGGTAATGCCCTTGGGAGATACAAAAAAGTAAAGGAATGGACCCTACCCTGAGGGAGTTTATACTCTGGTGGAGGTAACACATCTCTGAGAAGTAAAACAATGCAATAAATATGACAAGGTTGCTGATGAGTACTCTGGAAGCTCGGAGGTTGGGATTCTTGGGTCACCAAGAAAGACTAGATCTGAATTAGGACTTAAGGAATGGCTAAGATCTGGAGAGGCAGCAGGGAGATGAAGGGCATTCCAGCCAGATGGAACAAAGTGACTAATGGCTGTAGAGAGTCAAGAATATGTAAAGCACATGTAGGGGACAATAGCTAGAATGGAGGAGGGGTCTAAGTTGAAGAATAGGAAAGAATGCAGCTGGGTCACTTTCTAACACCATACACAAAGATAAACTCAAAATGGATCAAAGATCTAAGCATAAGACCAGAAACTATAAAACTCCTAGAGGATAACATAGGCAAAACACTCTCTGCCATAACCCAAAGCGGGATACTCCATGACCCACCTCCCAGAATATTGGAAATAAAAACACGAATAAACAAATGGGACCTAATTAAAATTAAAAGCTTCTGCACAACAAAGGAAACTATAAGCAAGGTGAAAAGACAGCCTTCAGAATGGGAGAAAATAATAGCCAATGAAACAACAGACAAACAATTAATCTCAAAAATATACAAACAACTCCTGCAGCTCCATTCTAGAAAAATAAACAACCCAATTAAAAAGTGGGCCAAAGAACTTAACAGACATTTCTCCAAAGAAGATATAAAAATGGCTAACAAACACATGAAAAGATGCTCAACATCACTCATTATCAGAGAAATGCAAATCAAAACCACAATGAGGTACCACTTTACACCAGTCAGAATGGCTGCCATCCAAAAGTCTACAAGCAATAAATGCTGGAGAGGATGTGGAGAAAAGGGAACCCTCTTACACTGTTGGTGGGAATGCAAACTAGTACAACCACTATGGAAAACAGTGTGGAGGTTCCTTAAAAAGCTGCAAATAGACCTGCCATATGACCCAGCA
Organism: Antilocapra americana; assembly: GCA_007570785.1. Classification (NCBI taxonomy): domain Eukaryota; kingdom Metazoa; phylum Chordata; class Mammalia; order Artiodactyla; family Antilocapridae; genus Antilocapra; species Antilocapra americana. The sequence goes on along the minus strand of ML664657.1, from coordinate 28,873 downwards.
ATCCCACTGCTGGGCATATACACCGAGGAAACCAGAATTGAAAGAGCCACGTGCACCCCAATGTTCATCGCTGCATTGTTTACAATAGCCAGGACATGGAAGCAACCTAGATGCCCATCAACTGACGAATGGATAAGAAAGCTGTGGTACATATACACAATGGAATATTACTCAGCATTAAAAAAAAATTCATTTGAAGCAATTCTACTCAGATGGACGAAACTGGAGCCCATTATCCAGAGTGAAGTAAGCCAGAAGCAAAAACAACAATATAGTATATTAACGCATATATATGGCATTTAGAAAGACGGTAACGAGAACCCAACATACGAGACAGCAAAAGGAACGCAGATGTATAGAATAGACTCGTGGACTTTGTGGATGAGTGTAACGTGGGATGATATGGGAGAAGGGCATTGAAGCATGTTAATTTTCATATGTCTAGTCAATCGCCAGCCCAGGACTGATGCTCGGGGCTGGTGCAGCGAGATTTCCCGGGGGGGGGGAGGGAAGAGGGAGGGGGGTTCCGGAGGGGAAGCATATGTAAACCCATGGTGATATCATGACAATGTATGGCAAAAACAATTAAAAAATAATAATAAATAAAAAAATTAAAAAAAAAAAAGATTAAGGATGCTATTCCATATTAAGGAGCTTTGGCCTTCGCCCATTAACTACTAAAGTAGCCATCTGCATCAGAATCACGTGGGGAAGACTGTTTAAAATGAATTATAGCCCAAAACTCAGTAACTCTCATTCAGTAGGTTTAGGGCTGGGGCCAGGAAATCTGAATTTTCAACAAGTACCACCCCCACCACTTCCCCAAACTCATTCTGATAGAATGTAAGAAGTCCTTTGAGCAATAGAAAACCTCAATGGAAGGCCAATTAAAGGGTTTTTTTCAAGGAGGAAGTCTATAATGATAGAGCAGTGATTCAGGAAAATAAATCCTCTAGGTATATGCTCAGTAGATTGAAGGAGAAGAAGATAAGGAAAGCCAGACAGATGGCTTTACAACAGTCTAACCACTGTTAAGTCTAACCACTGATTTATCCATCCCTTTGTTCCCAGGGCCTGGCATAGAGTCTGGTATATAGTAATTCACTCAGAGGCAGAGAAGCTAATGAAGCTTACTCTTCAGAGTCCCTTTATCTACTCGGACCCTTGCCCAGTCCCTCTCCCTTTTTAATTCAAAAGGCTCCTGTTCACACCTACTTTTGAATTCCTTCACTTAAAGAAGGCTCCCAAAGTTGTATAAAGCCTCACATGCCACAAAACACTGGATCCAATCCTACACTCAGTGTTTATTGAACTCAAAGATCACTTAGTGATTTTTCCTTCTTACTAGAACCCCTTTCCTCAGTTTATTCTCAATGTAACAGATATGGTTTGTGTTTCAACAGGATCAGCCTATCATTCACATAACACTCCTCTGCCCAAACTCTCCAGTCTCAGAGTAAAAGCCAAATATTTACAATGGCTCTAAGGAAGGAGTGATGCTAAAGCTGAAACTTCAATACTCTGGCCACCTGATGTGAAGAACTGACTAATTGGAAAAGACCTTGATGCTGGGAAAGATGGAAGGCAGGAGGAGAAGGGGACAGCAGGGAATGAGATGGTTGGATGGCATCACTGATTCGATGGACATGAGTTTGAGCAAGTTCTGGGAGTTGATGATGGACAGGGAAGCCTGGTGTACTGCAGTCCATGGGGTTGCAAAGAGTCAGACACAACTGAGTGACTGAACTGAAGGACCTATACAGCCCTGTTACCTCTCTGATCTCATCTCCTACTCTGTTCTGTTCACCATGCTCCAGTTACTATATGTTGGCCTTCCTGTTATTCCTTGACCATGCCAAGAATATTCCTGTACCAAGGCCTTTGAGATTTCTGTTCCCTCTGCCTAGAATGCTCTTCCCTACAAATATTCTCAGGGCTCACTCTCTCCTCCAAAGCTCTACTCAAATGTCACCTTCTCAATGACATCTTTTCTGACCATCTTCTCTAAACTCCAATCTTACACACATATTCCTTGTACCACCTTCTCAGCTTTTATATATCTACTTAACACATATTACTATACAGTTGAACCTTGACACACAGCAGTTGGAGCACTGACCCTCTGCATGATCAAAAATTCACATATAACTTTAAAGTTGGACATCCACATCTGTGGTTCCAAATCCATGGATCCAACCAACCATGGATCATGTAGTACTGCACTACATATTTACTGAAAACAAGTCCCCATATAATTGGATCCATGCAGTGCAAGCCTGTGTTGTTCAGGGGTCAACAGTGTAAGATTCCAATTTTTATTTACCTTTTACCATTCAAAATGTAAGCTCCATGAGGACAGAGAGATTTGTATTTTGTTTGCAGTTATCTCTCTACCACTTGGAACAATACCACATACATAAAAGATGCTCAAGATATTCAGAAAAGTCATCAGTGAATGAAGGCCACTTTTAGCTGTGTGACCATGGATAAATCACCTGACATAAGCCTCAGTTCTCCCACCTATAAAAGTAGATAGCAAAACCTACTTGATTTAGTAATAAAAACCACATCTCTGTAGAGAGTGGTCCTTTTAAGCAAGCAACTTGTTCTCAGGGAGAGGCTTTGAAGCCTTGCCAACTCCTGAATAAAGATGGAAACAAAACATTTTTAAAAAGAAAAGCAAAAAAAAAAAAAAACATCACCTACTTCATAGTAATCTTCTGTGGTTTAATATTAGATTACTTGTTTACATTTGGTTCAGAATTTTACACCGATGAAGTAGTCAATAAGCATTAATAGCAGTCCTTAATGACTTAATGAAAAAACATCACCTAGTCAACCTCCATGGAAGACTAGACTAATCTAGGCATAATGCACTTAGTCATCTACAGAGTTGCGACTGCAGAAGTTACTTTCATTTCTGTTCTTCCTTCCACTGATGAATGTTGCTGACAAGTACAGAGGCAGACAGATACATACAGATAGACAGAGGTGACACACCAGAAGCTCAGCCATGACAGGTCCCAGGCAAGAAAATGGGAATCTGTCTTTTGTTTCAGAGACACATAAAAAGGTATCCAAGAGACATGTACATTTTATTTGTGAAGAGTCAATCACAGCTGGAGCCCAGCTAAAAGAAACTCACCACCTCCACACATATACACATTCTGGTATGCATATCAAATAAGCCCTCTCTATATTCCCAAGGAGTCATGGGAGTCTGAATCAGGAACAAGCTTACTCATGCAGAGAGGAGTCATAACTACTGGCATCATATGATCATTACCCAATCACTATCACCCTATAAATGACAGCCAGCCTCTTTCACACACTGAGTGAAGTCAGAACCTAACAGGACTAGTGCTGTTTCCAACATCTGCTCTTGGACTCCATCCTGAATCTTCATTGTCCAATTATAGGCTATAGATGTGGATCTGCTGGAAGGAAAGGAGCTAAGGGAAAGAGTCATTCCCACTGTCATGTTACAATCTGCTCCTGACAAATGTGTGGGTCCAGCCTTGAGATCAGAAGCTTCCTATTTTCTCTGCATCTACTTAAAGAGTAGGTTTCTGTACACACTGAACAATAACAACAACAACAATTACAAGCTACCATTTGCTTAGCAATTACTATGTTTGACAGGGCTTCCCAGGTGGCGCTAGTAAAAAAGAACCTGCCTGCCAATGCAGGAGACAAAGGTTCCATTTCTAGGTCAGGAAGATCCCCTAGAGAAAGAAATAGTAACCCATTCCAGTATTTTGCCTGGAGAATCCCATGGACAGAGGAGCCTGGTGGGCTACTGCCCACAGGGTTGCAAAAAGTCTGACACAACTGAACATCTGAGCACAGCACATGTATGAAATGCTATATTATGGCTTTTATACTCATTGTTCTTAATCCTTCAATAACATTCTTGATAGGCAGAACTGTCCCTATTTCAAACAAAGAGGGAAACTGAACTTAGAAAGACTAATTGATTTACATAAGGTCACATAGCTAGTTAAGTGATAAAGACAGGACTCAAATAGATCTGCCTGGCCCCCAACCTATACTTGCCACTATATAATATTTCCATTCCAGAAAAAAAGGCATTTAATCACATGCATGAAACTAACTTTCAGATCTACAGTCCGTATCAATTAGGCAATATGAAAAGTACCAAGGAAAGACTGAGAATTTTTCATCTAACTCAGAAAATAAGAGCAACTGCATTTGGTTCTGGATTATAAGCCTTGATTTAGCCCTTCTGTAGCTGTGAGAAAGGTCGATGTTCATGTTCCCATATTAATTTGCTCCCTCTTGGTTACCTAAAAGAATCTGTCTAGAAAAAAAAACAAAAACAGGGAGTTCCCTGGCTGTCCAGTGGTTAAGACTTCACCTTCCAATGGAGCGGTTGTGGGTTTGATCCCTGGTCGGGGAGCTAAGATCCCACATGCGTCAGGGCCAGAAAACCAAAGCATAAAACAGAAGCAATATTGTAAAAAAAAAAAAAATTCAACAAAACCTTTAAAACGGTCTATATCAAAAAACTTTAAAAAAACAAGCAACAACAACAAAAAAAATCTGTCTACTGATCCTCAGACATGCTAAGCAGCCCTGTTCAGTATGCTGGTGCATCAGCCTGGCTCCACCCAGGAGAAACAAATGACATGAGACTTTTAACATGGGAAGTTTAACACAAAGATTTATTCATTACAACAGGAGACTGGAGTAACTAGGGACTGGTTAGGATGAAGTGAAGACAATTCTAAAGACAGAAATAGTGCATATAAAGAGCAATTGCTCCCTAAGAGTAAGACAGAATGCCCAAGCAGGAGTTTCTCCTTATCCTCTGAACCACCCCCCCCACACACACAAACAGGTCTGAGATCCAGACATGGATGGAGAGGAGCTATCCGTGACTAAACAGATGGCAGAGAAGTTGCTGTGGTGCCACATCAGTAAAACTTGCTAGAAATCTGCTCTTTGGAACTTTCAAAAACTCACTCAGTGTGGTTTCATGGGAAGTATCTCTCATTATAGACACTTCACTACAAAACCATCTAAGGGGGGTTACCAGAGTAAGTTTTCAGCAGCTGCGAACTGCTGGATCCCACACACAGCAGAAGCCACCCACAATACAGGAGCCAGACACTGGGGAAGTCTCCAGCCCTGTAGGAGTGTATTGTGTGAGTTACATACGAAACAGAAAGTAAACAATTTTCTTCTAATATCTCTCTAGTACCTGCTGAAAAAAATGTGATATCATGATAACTAGAAAAAGAAAACCATTTCAAAAGGCCAATATTCATTCTCACAGATCAGACAATAAGGATATATAGAGTGCTGAAAATTGAAAAACTCATACTGTCAGATCTGTTAAACCTGGGAGGTTCTTGAGCAGCCCATTTTTCCTGGCTCTAGCTTCTACCCAATGCTATGTCTTCTCTCCTTTTCTCCTCTGCCTCCTGCCCAGGAAAAAAAAAAACTTGATAAACGTATTTTTGTAATTTTAATTTGGTCTGATTCTAGTTAGTAACAAATATGCATTATAGAAAAAATTGGAAAACTCAGCACTTTTATAGAAGAAAACTCAGAACATTCTCCAATTCAAGCCAAGAGATAAGCACAATTAACATTTTAATGTGTCCTTCAACACATATAAAAAATAGATATGTGTGTATATATATCCCAAACACATGCACACATCAGCACACAAACCCTTGCATGCATCTCACATCTATATATATACATTTATATAGATAGATGTATAAGTAGATGTAAATATGGAAATATTTTTATAAATGAAAGGATACAAATACTAAGCATCCTTTTGGTTTTTTATTCTGTAAGACTAAGAGCATTCCACATCTCCCACAAAAGAACAAGGAAAACACCTTGACTACTCATCAATTATTAATCCTTAACTATGTGACAGTATTTCACAGTGGATAAGGGCAGGGTTCAATAAGCAATACGACAAACAACAGTACCCTCTGTTTTTATACATAAAGTTTTATTGGAGGACAGTCATATCCATTAATTTATATGTTGTTTATGGCTGCTTTTATGCTACAACAGCATTGTTGAGTAATTGCAACAGAGATCATATGGCCTGCAAAGTCTAAAACATTTACCAGGGACTTCCCTGGTGGTCCAGTGGCTAAGACTCTGAGCTCCCAATACAGGGGAGCCAGGTTTGATCCCTGGTCAGGGAACTAGACCACACATGCCCCAACTAAGACACAACACACCCAAATAAATAAATAAAAATAATTTTTAAAAAATTAAAACATTTACCATTTGACCTTTAACAGAAAAACTTGCAAATCCTCAATTAAGGCTAACTATGAAATCTATAGTTAGCCTTCCTGTGCCAAAATCCCAGCTCCAACCCTGACTGTGTGCCTGGGGTGAATCACTTCAATTCTCTGAGGCTCCATTTCCTATCTTTATAAAATGGAAATAAAAGCACTTACTTCACAGGGCTATTGGAAAGATTAAATGAAATGTAAACTGCTTCCAGGCTTCCCTGGTGACTCAGTGGTATAGAATCCACCTGCCATGCATGAGACACAGGTTCAATTCCTGGGTCAGGAAGATCCCCTGGAGAAAAAGGCAACCCACTCCAGTATTCTTGCCTGGAGGATTCCATGGACAGAGGAGCCTGGTGCGCTACAGACCATGGTATCAGAGTCTGACATGACTTGGCAACTAAACAACAACAACAATGATGCTCACAACTGTTACAAAATTAAAATCTAATGAAAGATTGTTATTGTTTATAAGCATACCACATATTAACAAAAGCAACCACACACAGTGTATCATTGGTCCTCTATCATACTCTGGAGGGATGGACCTCATCAGCTGTACCTTTCTTTGTTTTTCTTCTTTTAGAACACAAAATGGAGGCTTTGAGTAAGAGAAAATCAGCCTTTTTATATAAAAATGAAAGCATGCCATCTCTTTCTCTTAGGATAAGCACTAAAACAGGAGGCTGAATCCCTCATCCATTTAGTAGGCAGAGCCAAGGAGAGAGCAGCAAAAGAGCCTTGAAACAAACCTAGATCTGGACATAAATATATAATGTGCTTCAGTGTGTACAAGATGCAGGAATTCCCCCTAATCTCACACAACAGCACCATTTCAGCATCAGTGAGGAGGCTCTGTTTGAATCAAGATGACACCTTCCCAGCAGTATCATTACACAGATGTATGGTGACCCACTCTCTTCACCTACCAACTAATTTAAAAGCAATAAAACAAAAATGGTAGGGCATCCCTAATGGTTCGGTGGCTAAAACTACATGCTCCCAATGCAGGGGGCTGAGATCAATCACTGATGAGGGAACCAGCTCTCATATGCCACAACAAAGGCCCAGCACAGCAAAATAATATTGTTAATTAAAACAAAATCAAATAAAAATGGTAATAATGATAAAGAAGTAGTTTGATTTGGGTTATAACTAGGTATTTTTATATCATAATTCATTTCAAGCCTATTCCTCATAAGCTTTAAATAACAAGTATTTTCTTAAAATTTAGTATCTTTTTCTGATGGTATTAGCAACTACCAAAGTAGTATAATGAAGGTTTATCTGGATAAATTGCTTTGGATAAACAAAATAAATCCAGGAAACCTAGATACTGAATCATCTGCATCTTCCGAAGTTTTGTCTTGTTTTTGAGCAGCTAAGGAGAAATGAACAGGAGTTTTGTTCTCTTCACTTTAGTAGAGTTTTCATTCCCCTCTCCCTTGACTGTTCTTACCAACAGATATAGATGGGCAGGTGGCTGGAGGTAGCATGGAAAAGAATGGGACACAGTATGGTACTGTAGTGATTACCCTCTACACAAATTGATGCTCATAATTTTTATTGGGTTTTGGTTTCTAGTTCAGATAAAAATGGGTACAGTATTTTACACTGTAAAGACAGGACAATGATTTGTGTTTCACAATCTATGTATCTGAATTCATGCTGTCTTATGTTTATTGTTCCCAGAACTATTTCTCTCTGGAATATGGGGCTATTACTCTGGGCCACATGAGGCAGATGAAAATGTGAAAGTATATGATAAGATAGGCTCATATCCTCAAACACTGCACTTAGATAACAATTATGGTCTGTCTTACCAGCATGGAATAAAAATATGGCTGCATTTCTCACAGAATAGTTCCATTTATTCATCAGGGAACTTTGTGGGCATCTAGATGAAACCCTCAAACATGACTACACCACTAGAGGGGCACACCATACCTCTTCCAAAGTTGACTACATTTGCTCTGGTTTACGGCTCTTTCTCCATTTCAATGCAAAAAGAAATGCAAAAAGGCAGAATGGTTGTCTTTCAGAAGGTCTTACAAATAGCTGAGAAACAAAGAGAAGTTAAGACAAAGGAGAAAATGTACCCATATGAATGTAGAGTTCAAAGAATAGCAAGGGGAGATAAGAAAGCCTTCCTCAGTGATCAATGCAAAGAAATAGAGAAAAACAATAGAATGGGAAAGACTGGAGATGTCTTTAAGAAAATTAGAGATACCAAGGGAACATTTCATGCAAAGATGGGCTCAATAAAGGACAGAAATGGTATGGACCTTACAGAAGCAGAAGATATTAAGAAGAGGTGGCAAGAATACACAGAAGAACTATAGGGAAAAGGTCTGCATGACCGAGATAATCATGATGGTATGATCACTCACCTAGAGCCAGACATCCTGGAATGCAAAGACAAGTAGGCCTTAGGAAGCATCACTACGAACAAAGATAGTGGAGTACATGGAATTCTAGTTAAGCTATTTCAAATCCTGAAAGATGATGCTGTGAATGTGCTGCACTCAATATGGCAACAAATCTGGAAAACTTAGCAGTGGCCTCAGGACTGAAAAAGGTCAGTTGTTTTCATTTCAATCCAAAAAAAAAATGCCAAACAATGTTCAAACTACCACACAACTGCACTCACCTCACACACTAGTAAAGTAATGCTCAAAATTCTCCAAGCGAGGCTTCAACAGTATGTGAACTGAGAACTTCCAGACATTCAAGCTGGATTCAGAAAAGGCAGAGGAACCAGAGATGAAATTGCCAACATCACTGGATCACAGATAAAGCAAGACAGTTGCAGAAAAAGATCTGCTTTATTGACTACGCCAAAGGCTTTGACTGTGTGGATCACAACAAATGGTGGAAAATTCAGAAAGAGATGGGAATACCAGACCACCTTACCTGCTTCCAGAGAAATCTGTATGGAGGTCAGGAAGCAACAGTTAGAACTGGACATGCAACAACAGACTGGTTCCAAATGGGGAAAAGGAGTATGTCAAGGCTATATATTGTCACCCTGCTTATTTAACTTCTATGCAGAGTACATCATGAGAAATGCTGGGCTGGAGGAAGCACAAGCTGGAATCAAGATTGCTGGGAGAAATATCAACAACCTCAGATATGCAGATGACACCACCCTTATGGCAGAAAGCAAAGAAGTACTAAAGAGCCTCTTGATGAAAGTGAAAGAGGAGAGTGAAAAAGTTGCCTTAAAGCTCAACATTCGGAAAACTAAGATCATGGCATCTGGTCCCATCACTTCATGGCAGATAGATGGCGAAACAGTGGACAAAGTGGTTGACTTTATTTTCCTGGGCTCCAAAATCACTGCAGATGGTGATAACAGCAATGAAATTAATAGATGCTTACTCCTTGGAAGGAAAGTTATGACCAACCTAGACAGCATATTAATGACTTAAAAGGAAGCTTATTTCCAGATATAAATAATATTAACCTCATTTTCTACTTTTTCTGCATATTATGTCCATCATTCAACCAAAAACTAGGAAACATAAGCAAAAACAAGCCATTGTCAGAAGTTTAAGCAATCAACAAAGATGGCTCAGGTTTTGAAACTATCAGAGGTACTTGTTTTAACTATGATTATTTTATATTACGTTAATGGATTCATTATATTAAATCAATTATATGAAAGGAGAGAGTGAAAAACACAAGCATGAAAAGCTGAAGAATTTCAATAGAGATACAGATACAGATGAGTCAACTGAATTTCCATGAAGTTGTTTTGCAAAAAGCCAACACAAGGACAGACAGACACACTGGAATAGGCCCCATCAGACACATTGGAATAATGTCCCATTTTTACTTGATTACCTCTCTAATGATTTTATTTCAGACTTCCAGTTTCACATGTAATGAGCATGGAAGTTGCCACTTCCTCCTAACAAGTAAAAACTGAACAGACTAAAAGAATGGTAATTCTTCTTGGACCCATGAGAGACAGGAGGACACATGGAAAACGCCATGCCCCAAGTTCGGAGAAATATACAGGCAAATACAGGGAGCTGTGGCTTACTACAGCAGAGACTCATGAGCAGAAACCACTGTGAGAACCAATGCCAGGGTAGGAAAACCTGAACTACAACTGATGAACTGCTGAAGTCTCAGCATGGGAAATTGAGTTAAAAATCTCAAAAGACCCCAGTCATATTGTGGGTTCAAAAGACCCACAATATTGTGAGGTTTGTCTCCAGCAGCTCAACCAGGTTCCCACAGTAAATAAAGGGGGTAAAAATCCACTCAGGCTTCTGGGAGAGTGGGGAAAAAGGAACCATCCTGAAATAGCCAGAGAACTCTGTTAGTGAAAAGACCTACCCTCTGGGGAAACTATTAAGAGTCTAACTTTCTGGGCTATTATCAGAGCCTAACTGACCTAAAGAAGGAAGATACCCAACTCCAGCCCACTCTAGTCATCTTCTCTCACTTAAAAGGGGTGGAAGGGGAAACTCTGAGAGGTTCATAGTCCAGAGGCATGGGGTCACTGAAAGGCTGAGGCCTAGTCATAGGATTATACAATGCATCCTCTCCCCCAACATTTCACCACCACATTACCAAAGGCCTCCTTTTATCTAAATCCTGATGTATCTCCTGGTACATCATGTCTGGTTAGCATGGGGAAATTACAATGCGTAACAAAAGGCAAAAAATCATAACTTGAAGAGACACCACAAGTGTCAGAACCAGATATGGCATGGATATTGGAACCATCAGACTGAGAATTTAAAACAACAATGATTACTATTAAAACATAACTTGAAGAGACACCACTCTAAGGGCTCTCATGAATAGAGTAGACCAGAAGCATGAACATATGGGCAATGTAAGCAGAGATGGAAATCCTAAAAACCAAAAGGAAATCCTAGAGATCAAAAACACTAACAGAAATGAAGAAAGCCTTGATAGGCATAGAAGACCGAACACAGGCAAGAAAAGAATCTGAGCTAGAGAATACATCAATAGAATCCTCAAAAAACAAAAGGCAAAGTGAACAAAGACTGAAAAGAGCCAGAATAACCAAAGGACAGTGGGACAATTACAGACGATAACATATCCATAATGGGAATACTAAAATGAGAACATAAAAAATAGAAATATTTGAAACAATAAGGACCAAGAAGCCCCCAAAATGTATGTCAGATACCAAACCACAAATCCAGGAAATCCACGAATCAACAAGCAGGATAAATTAAAAAAAAAATCCTGCACCTAGGCTTTCTATAATTTGAAGATGATACACCTAAGACAAAAAATCATGAAAGAAGCCAGAGGAAAAACACATTATCTACAGAGGGGGAAGAAAAAGATTTACATCTTATTCCTCCTTAGAAACATGCAAAAAGGAAGACAAAATGGAGAAAACATTTTGAAAAGACTTTCACATATGAACAAAAATGAGGGAATTTGTTGCCAATAGACTTGCCTTGGAAGAAATGTAAAAAGAGGTTCTTTAGAGAGATGGAAAATAATAGAGGTCAAAAACTTGGATCTACATAAAGAAAGGAAGAGCATCAGAAAAGGAATAAGTGAAGGCAAAATAAAGAGTTCCTTACTCTTAATATAACAGTTTGCTCAAAATAATAAGACCAACAATGCATTTATAGAAATAGGCATACTTCTGAGATATTCATATTTGGTTCCAGACCACTGAGGTGAAAATTGCAACATGTCCCACAAATTGTTTTGGTTCCCAGGGTATGTGAAAGCTATGTTCATACTATACTGTGATGCACTGTGTCCAACAATATTAAGTACACAACTTAATTTTAAAATACTCTTACTAAAAAATGCTAACCATCATCTGAGCCTTCAGTAAGCAGTAGCCTTTTTGCTGGATGGTCTTGCCTCATTGCTCATAGCTGCTAACTGATCGGGGTGCTGGCTGCTGAAGGTTGGGTGGCTATGAAAATCTCTTAAAATAAGACAATGAAGTTTGTTGTATTGAGTGACTCTTCCTTTCAAGAAGGATTTCTCTGTAGCATGCAGTGCTGTTTGATAGTATTAAAACCAGAGATTAAATTTCCAACATCCGTTGGATCATAGAGAAAGCAAGGGAATTTCGGAAAAAACATCTACTTCTCCTTCACTGATTACTGTAAAACCTTTGACTGTGTGGATCACAACAAACTGGAAAATTCTTCAAGAGATGGGAATACTAGACACCCTACCGGCCTCCTGAAAAACCTATATGCAGGTTAAGAAGCAACAGTTAGAACCAGACATGGAACAACCAACTGGTATTTAACTTATATGCAGAGTACACCATGTAAAATGTCAGGCTGGATGAAGCACAACCTGGAATCAAAATTGCCAGGAGAAATATCAATAACCTCAGATACAGAAACCTCAACAACCTCAGGTGGCAGATGATACCATCCTAATGGCAGAAAGCAAGGAGAAACTAAAAGGCCTCCTGGTGTAGGTGAAAAGAGGAGAGTAAAAAAGCTGGCTTAAAATTCAACATTCAAAAAACTAAGATCATGGCATCTAGTCCCATCACTTCATGGCAACTAAAAGAGGAAAAATGGAAACAGTGGCAGATTTTATTTTCCTCAGCTTCAAAAATCACTGTAGATGGTGACTGCAGCCACTAAGTTAAAAGATGCTTGCTCCTTGGAAGAGTAACAGTGAAAGTCGCTCAGGTGTGTCCAATTCTTTGCAACCCCATGGACTATAACCTGCCAGATTATTCTTTTTTTTCTTTCAGTTCAATTTAGACTTTATGTGATTTAGATTTTTTTTTTAATATTTATGTTTTTTCTTTACACTATTGTATTGGTTTTGCATACATTGACAGGAACCCACCATGGGTATACATGTGTTCCCCTTCCAGAACCCCCCTCCCACCTCCCTCCCGATTCCATCCCTCTGGGTCACCCCAGTGCACCAGCCCTGAGCACCCTGTATCATGCATCAAACCTGGGCTGGCGATTCATTTCACATATGATAATATACATGTTTCAATGCCATTCTCCCATATCATCCCACCCTTGCCCTCTCCCATAGAGTCCAAAAGACTGTTCTATACATCTGTGTCTCTTTTGCTGTCTTGCATACAGGGTTATTGTTACCATCTTTCTAAATTCCATATACATGAGTTAGTATACTGTATTGTTGTTTTTTCCATCTGGCTTACTTCACTCTGTATAATAGGCTCCAGTTTTGTCCACCTCAGTAGAACTGATTCAAATGTATTCTTTTTGATAGCTGAGTAATATTCCATTGTGTATATGTGCCACAGCTTCCCTATCCGTTCATCTGCTGATGAACATCTAGGTTGCTTCCATGTCCTGGCTATTGTAAACAGTGTGGCGATGAACATTGGGGTACATGTGCCTCTTTCAATTCTGGTTTCCTCAGTGTGTATGCCCAGCAGTGGGATTGCTGGATCATATGGCAGTTCTATTTCCAGCTTTTTAAGGAATCTCCACACTGTTCTTCATAGTGGCTGTACTAGTTTGCATTCCCACCAACAGTGTAAGAGGGTTCCCTTTTCTCTACATCCTCTCCAGAATTTACTGCTTGTAGACTTTTGGATGGCAGCCATTCTGACTGGTGTAAAATGGTACCTCATTGTGGTTTTGTGCCAGGCTATTCTGTCCATGGTATTCTCCAGGCCAGAATACTGGAGAGGGTAGCCGTTCCCTTCTCCAAGGGATCTTCCCAACCCATGGATCGAACCCAGGTCTCCAGCATTGCCGGCAGATTCTTTACTGTCTGAGCCACCAGGGAAGCCCATTCTTGGGAGAAAAGCTATGACAAACCTAGACAGTGTATTAAAAAGCAGAGACATCACTTTGCCAAAAAGGTCCATATAGTCAAAGCTATGATTTTTCCAGTCGTCATGTATGGATGTGAGACGTGGACCTTAATAAAGAAGGCTGAGTGCCAAAGAATTGATGCTTTCAAATTGTGGTGCTGGAGAAGACTCTTGTGAGTGCCTTGGATAGCAAGATCAAACCAGTCAAACCTAAAGGAAATTAACCTTGAACGTTCAATGGAAGCACTGATGCTGAAGCTCCAGTACTCTGGCCACCTAATGTGAAGAACTGACTCATTGGTAAAGTTCCTGATGCTGAGAAAGACTGAGGGCAGGAGGAGAAGAAGGTAACAGAGAATGAGATGGTTGAATGGCATCACCAAATCAATGAACACAACTTTGAGCAAATTCTGGGAGATAGTGATGGACAGGGAAGCCTGGTGTGCTGCAGTCCATGGGGTCACAAAGAGTCAGATACAACTTAGTGAATGAACAACAACCCCCCACAGTAGAATGTCTCAAAACTGGAGTCAGTCCTCTCAAACCCTGCCATTGCTTTATCAACTAATTTTATATAGCATTCTAAATTCTTTTTTCTTGCTTCAGTAATCAATTATAAAAGTAATCAGAAAATATTTTAAATAACAAAATGCACATACTTATCAATAATAACTTTAAATGTAAAAGTAATAATCCAATTAAAAGATTTTGAGTGCATAAATGTATGAAAAGATAAGACTCATCTATACAATGCCTAGAAGAGACTCATTTCAAATCCAAAGACAGGCACAGAGTGACGGGATGAAAAAAAAAAATCAATACAAATAGAAATAAAAAGAAAGCTGAAGTAGCATACTTACATCAGGCACAATAGATTTTACAAAGAGTGCAACAAGAGGCAAAGAACATTACATAATGATAAACACAATAATATAATAAGATGTAACAATTGTAAATATATATGCACCCGAAATAGGAGCACCTAAATACAAGAACACCTAAATATATGAAGTATTAACAGACACAAACAAAGAAACTGACAGTAACACAGTAATAGTAGGAGACTTTACTTACATCAATGAACAGGTCATCCAGATAGAAAGTAAGTAAACAATGGCTTTAAACAACACATTAAACCAAATGGGCTATAGAGAACTTTCTATCCTAAAGAAGCCAAATACACATTTTTCTCAAGTATACAAGTGTCAGGGAACATTTGGCAGGAGGCTTCCTGTGTGCTGTTTTCTGATGTCCCTTATCAATCCCTGAATATTCAGAGATGAGTGGAGAGGCATACCTCTCCCAGGGACAAAAGGAATGCATACATTCTTAAAGTAAAAGTAACTATTTACGGCCTTCTTCCCTTTCTGATATGGAAAGTGAGTTTTACAACCCCCTCTCTTTGAGATGGATTCTAGCCTTATGTTTCCAGGATAAGTTGTAAGATTTTTTATCTTTATCTTTGCTGAAAAGGCTATCTTGTAAAACAGTATATATGTGCCCACATTATGCTGAATAAACACCTTTACTCCATCAGAGTCTTGGTCCCCATGTCTCTATTCATTTCTCTCATTCTCTCCTTTCTTGCTTCCTTTATTTTCTTATCTTTGACTCTGTACCCCCAACCCCTGGTCCATTAAAGGGCCATAACATACAAGGAACACTCTCCAGGGTAAATTCACATGATAGACCACAAACAGTCTCAGTAAACTGAAGAAGACAGAAGTCACCACACAAATCTTTTCCAACCCCAACACTATGAGACTATAAATCAACAAGTAAAATCCTGCAAAAACCACAAAACATGCAGAGGCTAAACAACATGCCACTAAACAACCACTTAAGAATTCAAGTGAAAGTCACTCAGCAGTGTCCAACTCATTGCAACCCCCAGGACTATACAGGCCATGGAATTCTCCAGGCCAGAATACTGGAGTGAGTAGCCTTTCCTTTCTCCAGGGAATCTTCCCAACCCAGGGATCAAAGCCAGGTCTCCCACATTGCAGGTGGATTCTTTACCAGTTGAGCCACAGGGAAGCCCAAGAATACTGAAGTGGGCAGCCTATCCCTTCTCCAATAGATCTTTCTGACCCAGGAATCAAACCAGGGTCTCTTGCATTGCAGGTGGATACTTTACCAACTCAAATATCAGGAAATAAAACCCTAAAGATACTACAAAAAGAAATCTGTTGGTATAAATAAATTCAGTAAAGTTGCAGGATACAAAATATATAGAAATCTGTCACATTTCTGTACACTAATGACAAGCTATCACAGAGAGAAATTAGCAATCCTATTTACAAAACTGCATCCCATGAAATATCTAGGAACAAATTAAACCAAAGAGGTAAAAGACTCGTACTCTAAAATTATAATACACTGATGAAAGAAACTGAAGATGACATAAACAAATGGAAAGAGACACTGTGCTCATGGTTGGAAGAACTAATATTGTTAACATGACCATACTACTGAAAGCAATCTACATGTTTACTGCATTCCCAACAAAACACCAAAGGCATTTTTAATAGAACTACAACAAAAAATTCTAAAACTTGTATGGAAACACAAAAGACTCCCAATAATCCAACAAATCTTAAGGAAGAACAAAGCTGGAGGCATCATACTTCCTGATTTCAAACTATACTGAAAAGCTATGGTCATCAAAACAATATGGTCCTGGTGCAAAAAGAGACTTACAGATCAGCAGAAAATAGAACACCAAACATAAACCTACACTTATATGTTCAATTAATCCACAACAAAGAAGAGAAAGATATTTAATGAGGAAAATACAGCCTCTTCAATAAACGGTATTGGGAAAACTGGATAGCTACCTGCAAAATAATCAAACTGGACTACTTTCCAAGAATATAGACAAGAATAAACTCAAAATGGATTAAAGACTTAAATCTCAAAACCATAGAACTTCTAGAAAAAAATGTAGGAAGTGCTCCCTTTGACATTAGTCTTAGCAATATTTGGGAGGATATGTCTCCTTTGGCAAGGGAAACAAAAGCAAATATGAATGAATGGAACTACATCAAACTAATAAACTTTTGCACAACAAGGGTTATTATCACCAAAATGAAAAGGCAGTCTACTGAATGGTAAAAAACATTTGTGAACCATATTTCTGATAAAGGATTAATATCCAAACTGTAAAAACAACTCATACAACTTAAAAAAAATAACCCAATTAAAAAATGGGCAGAAAACCTGAATAGCCATTATTCCATGGATGACATACAGATGACCAACAGGCACGTGAAAAGATGTTGAACATAACTAATCATTATGGAAATGAACTAGCCATCAGGAAAATACAAATCAAAACCAAAGTGAGATCATCTCACACCTGTCAGAATGGCTATTGTAAAAATGACAACAAATAATAAGTGTTGGTGAGGATGTGGAGAAAAGGGAATCCTCTGGGTGGGATCATATATTTGTACATGTACTACTGTAGACAGCATGAAATTTTCTCAAAAAATTAAAACTAGAACTGCCATATGACCCAGCAATTTCTATTCTGAGTATTAACCCAAAGATGAGAAAAACAGTATTTTGAAAAGATATCAATTGCAGTGTCATTTACAATAGCCACATTAATAAAGCAACCTAAGTGTCCATCAATAGTTGAATGGATAAAGAATATGTGAGGTGTGTGTGTGTGTGTGTGTGTGTGTATATATATATATATATATATGGGCTTCCCAGGTGGTGCTAGTGGTAAAGATCCTGCCTGCCAACACAGGAAACATAAGAGACATGGGTTTGATCCCTGAGTCGGGAAGATCCCCTGGAGGAAGGCATGACAACTCACTCCAGTACTCATGCCTAGAGAATTCCATGGAGAGAAGAGCCTAGCAGGCTGTTACAGTCCATAGGGTTGCAAAGAGTCAGACATGACTGAAGCAACTTAGCACACACACATATATACACACACACACACACAATGGAAATTTAATCAGCCATAAAAAATGAAATCTTGCTATTTGCAACATGAATAGAACTAAAGGATATTTTCTAACTGAAATAAGTCAGAGAAAGACAGATAATGTGATCTATGTATATATGTTGAATCTAAAAACACAAAAACAGACTCATGAATATAGAGAACAAAGAGGTGGTTGCCAGCTAGGAGGAGTTGCAAAGCAATATAGGTGAAGAGGATTAAGAGGAACAAACATCCAGTTATGAAATAAATAAATCACAGTTATGTAACATATAGCATAAGGAATATAATCAATAATACTGTAATAACTTTGTATGGAAAGAGAACTACTAGACTTAGTGAACATTTTATAATGTATACAAATGTCAAATCACTATGTAATACACTTGAAATAAACATAATATTTTACTTTAACTGTATTTTTAAAAATATTTGTAAAAAAAATCAGTACCTGAAGCACCATAAAACAAGATATGCCTATACACTTTCTTTCCCTGTCATGAAAGCAGGAACATGATCTTGAAGGTGAACCACCTTCAACCATTTGACAAGGACTATACCCTACAAGACGGTGGCACAATATGATGGAAGAAATCTAATTCCTTGAAAGACTGTGTGAAGAAAAGCTACTCTGGCAGTCCTGATCCAGTCATCTTTGGACACATCAATGAAAATGAATTTATTTCAGTTGATGGAAATTTTCTTTGCTATAAATTAGTCTAATAAAAAGACTTTTCTACACACTGGAAAGAAGAAACTAGACACCTACCTAAGTGTATGGAATGGAGAGGTGATTATCACACAGGACAGTATGGGACTGAAAGTGTATGATAACAGAAGGAAGACTGGATTGTAACTACAGTTAATATATGTCAAAAATTGAATATGAACTGAAGTTCACCTGACTATAAACATTATAACCTTAAATTCTAAACAATGGTTCTCATAACAATAGATCAAAATGACCTATACCACTTATTAAAGTACAGATGCTCAGCATTTATCTCCAGTGATTCTGATACTAGAAATCTATTTTTAACAAGTACCTCGGTTGACTTTTATCCACAACCAATTTAGAAAAGGAGCCTTTGGCAATGTTTCTCATTCTAGATCATCCAAGATCTTCAGTTCAGCTCATTTGCTCAGTCGTGTTGGACTTGCTGCGACCCCATGAGCTGTAGCACACCAGGCCTCCCTGTCCAACACCAACTCCCAGAGTCCACCCAAACTCATGTCCATTGAGTCGGTGATGCCATCCAACCATCTCATCCTCTGTCGTCCCCTTCTCGTCCTGCCCTCAATCTTTCCCAGCATCAGGGTCTTTTCAAATGAGTCAGTCCTTCACAACAGGTGGCCAAAGTATTAGAGTTTCAACTTCAACATCAGACCTTCCAATGAACACCCAGGACTCATCTCCTTTAGGATGGACTGGTTGGATCTCCTTGCAGTCCAAGGGACTCTCAAGAGTCATCTCAAACACCACAGTTCAAAAGCATCAATTCTTCAGCACTCAGCTTTCTTTATAGTCCAGCTCTCACATCCATACATGACTACTGGAAAAACCATAGCCTTGACTAGTTGGACCTTTGTCAGTAATGTCTCTGCTTTTTAATATGTTGTCTAGGCTGGTCATAACTTTCCTTCCAAGGAGTGTATTTTAATTTCATGGCTGCAATCACCATCTGAAGTGATTTTGGAGACCCCCAAAATAAAGTCTCTGTTTCCACATCTATTTGTCATGAAATGATGGGACCAGATACCATTATCTAAAGTTTTCTGAATGTTGAGCTTTAAGCCAACTTTTTCACTCTCCTCTTCACTTTCATCAAGAGGATCTTTAGTTCCTCTTCACTTTCTGCCATAAGGGTGGGGTCATCTGCATATCTGAGGTTATTGATATTACTCCTGGCAATCTTGATTCCAGCTTGTGCTTCCTCCAGCCCAGCATTTCTCATGATGTACTCTGCATATAAGTTAGATAAGCAGGGTGACAATATATAGCCTTGACGTACTCCTTTTCTGATTTGGAACCAGTCTGTTGTTCCATGTTCAGTTCTAACTGTTGCTTCCTGACCTATATACAGGTTTTTCAAGAGGCAGGTAAGGTGGTCTGGTATTCCAATCTCCTTCAGAATTTTCCACAGTTTATTGTGATCCACAGAGTCAAAGGCTTTGGCATAGTCAATAACGTAGAAATACATGTTTTTCTGGAACTCTCTTGCTTTTTCAATGATAAAGCAGATGTTGGCAATTTGATCTCTGGTTCCTCTGCCTTTTCTAAATCCAGCTTGGACATATTGAAGTTCATGGTTCACGCATTGCTGAAGCCTGGCTTGGAGAATTTTAAGTATTACTTTACTAGTGTGTGAATGAGTGCAATAGTGTGGTAGTTTGAGCATTCTTTGGCATTGCCTTTCTTTGGGATTGAAATGAAAA
The DNA here is from genome assembly GCA_007570785.1 of Antilocapra americana. Taxonomy (NCBI): domain Eukaryota; kingdom Metazoa; phylum Chordata; class Mammalia; order Artiodactyla; family Antilocapridae; genus Antilocapra; species Antilocapra americana. Next base: position 8,397 of record ML664657.1, on the reverse strand, counting down.
CTTAAGTTTTCCAGTCCTGAGGAAACTACGGAGACTTCCAAATTTGCTGACATATTGAATGCAGCAGTTTCACAGCATCATCTTTTAGGATTTGGAATAGCTCAACTGGAATTCCATCACCTCCACTAGCTTTGTTCATAGTGATGATTCCTAAGGCCCACTTGATTCCACATTCCAGGATGTCTGGCTCTAAGTAAGTGTGAGTGATCACACTATTGTGATTATCTGGGTTGTGAATACCTTTTTTGTACAGTTCTTCTGTGTATTCTTGCCACCTATTCTTAATATCTTCTGCTTCTGTCAGGTCCATACCATTTCTGTCCTTTATTGAGCCCATCTTTGCATGAAATGTTCCCTTGGAATCTCTAATTTTCTTGAAGAGATCTCCAGTCTTTCCCATTCTGTTGTTTTCCTCTATGTCTTTGCATTGATCGCTGAGGAAGGCTTTCTTATCTCTCCTTGCTATTCTTTGGAACTCTGCATTCAGATGGGAATGTCTTTCCTTCTCTCCTTTGCTTTTCACTTCTCTTCTTTTCACAGCTATGTTAAGGCCTCCTCAGACAGCCATTTTGATTTTTTGCATTTCTTTTTCCTGGGGATAGTCTTGATCCCTATCTCCTGTACAATGTCACGAACCTCTGTCCACAGTTCATCAGGCATTCTATCAGATCTAGTCCCTTAAATCTATTTGTCACTTCCAGTGTATAATCATAAGGGATTTGATTTAGGTCAAACCAGGTCAGTAGGTGACCAATATGATACTAGAGATCAGTGGAGAAATAACTTAAGAAAGAACGAAGGGATGGAGCCAAAGCAAAAACAAACACCCAGCTGTGGATGTGACTGGTGATAGAAGCAACGTCCAATGCTGTAAAGAGCAATACTGCATAGGAACCTGGAATGTTAGGTCCATGATTCAAGGCAAATTGGAAGTGGTCAAACAGGAGATGGCAAAAATAAACGTTGACATTCTAGGAATCAGCGAACTAAAAGGGACTGGAATGGGTGAATTTAACTCTGATGACCATTTTATCTACTACTGTGGGCAGGAATCCCTTAGAAGAAATGGAATAGCCATCATAGTCAACAAGAGTCCGAAATGCAGTACTTGGATGCAATCTCAAAAATGACAGAATGATCTCTGTTCGTTTCCAAGGCAAACCATTCAATATCATGGTAAACGAAGTCTATGCCCCTACCAGTAACACTGAAGAATATGAAGGTAAACAGTTCTATGAAGACATACAAGACCTTTTAGAACTAACACCCCAAAAAAGATGTCCTTTTCATTATAGAGGACAGGAATGCAAAAGTAGGAAGTCAAGAAACAGGTGGAGTAACAGGCAAATTTGGCCTTGGAGTACAGAATGAAGCAGGGCAAAGGCTAATAGAGTTCTGCCAAGAGAATGCACTGGTCATAGCAAACACTCTCTTCCAACAACACAAGAGAAGACTCTACACATGGACATCATCAGATGGCCAACACCAGAATCAAATTTATTACATTCTTTGCAGCCAAAGATGGAGAAGCTGTATACAGTCAGCAGAAACAAGACCAGAAGTTGACTGTGGCTCAGATCATGAACTCCTTATTGCCAAATTCAGACTGAAATTGAAGAAAGTGGGGAAAATCACTAGACCATTCAGCTATGACCTAAATAAAATCCAAGCTCTTAGGAAACTACAATTGTTGGATGGTTACTGGTCACCCCAGGGAAGAAGAATTTTATCTCTCCAACTGGCAATATTTGCTTTGCTCTTTTCCTCAAAGGCCTGAACTTTGCCTAACAGTAAAGTTCCCTGGTGTCTCAGACGGTAAAGCGCCTGCCCGCAATGCGGGAGACCCAGGTACAATCCCAGGGTCAGGAAGATCCTCTGGAGAAGGAGATAGCATGCCACTCCAGTACTCTTGCCTAGAAAATTCCATGGATGGAGGAGCCTGGTGGGCTACAGTCCATGGGGTTGCAAAGAGTTGGACACGACTGAGCGACTTCACTTTCACTTTTCCTCACAGGCCTGAACTTTGCCTAACAGTATAGGGCACCAAAAAGAATGCCTTTCAGTATACAACAGCAGGAAACTCATCCACATTCTAACTATGTAAACCAGAACCCTTGGCTTTGCAGATTTCTCCTGAGCAATTTACATTCTCTTCCCTAAAGACCACTCTGTCTTTCAAGATGAATAGGTAAAGGCAAGACCTGGTTAAAAAAATTTAAAGGGCAATATTACTTCATTATTTTGCCAAAGCTCGTTAAAGTCTATAAATCTAAATTTCAAATACTGCCAGCCATATGTAACTTATTTTTACAAATTATATGGTGTTCACATTTTCAGAAAAAATACATCAGCCATGGGACCAAGTTTGATCTTTTGAAGAAGCCATGAGATCACATTTTGAAATTAATCCATATTTCATTTTTATTATTTTCATATGAAAATATTTCATTTTCATTATTTCATTAATACCCTTTCAGAATTAAAGACACAGATATGTGTTTATATATTTATTAAATAATGTGACCTAAACAACATCTATATTAACTTCAAACACTGTAGAATTCTGAACTCTAATGCAAATTTTGACACAATTTAGGCAAAATTAGGTCTTACAGAGCTCAGTGCAAAGCAGCCTTTATTACTAGGTACTATCACCCAACACCAAAGTTAAAAGGCGAGAGTTTGTGAAATTACAGGTAAATTTTTATGCACTAACTATGCAAAAGGAATGGATTGTGATGACTACCAATTAATGAAAGTAATCTACCATAAGTATAGGACATTTGGGGAACTTTTCATATTATTTCACACTGCCCCTTTTTTGAAAGTTTTTTGGGGGGAAGGGGACATGGCAGGGCATATAGGATCTTAGCTCCTTCACCAGGGATTGAACCCGAGCCCTCTGCATTGTAAACATGGGATCTTAACCATTGAACTACCAGGGAAGCCCACCACCACTTTTCTGAATAGTAGGATCTCACTTTCGGAGCTACAGTAAGCCAAAGTCTCTCTATCCCAAATGTCTTAAAGTTCTACCAAGCAATGAAGTATAATGAAAAGAACTCTCAAAAAGTTAGGTATTCCAAGTCCTGAGGTGTCAGGGAATGTTTAACAGGATTCCTGTGTGCTGTTTTATGTCTCTCATAAATCCTCTCTTCCTTATCAGTCCCTGTTAGCAGGGACCAGAGGAGCAGCAGGCTGTTCCCAGGACTGAGATAATGAGATGAATTGCATACATGGATTTCCTTCAGTAAACTCTCCCTTCAATTAATCTGCCTAGTTATGACCCTCCCTCTTGAGATATGGATTGTCTTCTGACCTTGTGACCATTGTTAATTCCTTTTTAAACCTATGGTTTTCTGACCTTTATCACTGTCAAAAGAAATTCCCTAATAGCCTATATATACTCACACAAAGATCATTAAAGCATCCTTGTTCCATCAAAGCTTGGGTCCTGTGTCTTTCTTTCTCTCTCTCTCTCCCTCAGGCTAATTCTCTGGAGCGTGGAAACTCGCTGAGCTCACTTACTTGGCTGGGGTTTCAAGACCTCCTTGAGAGGATGATCTGCACCTTTATGAGAGGTGTAAGACCTGTGTCAAGGGCTTTATTGTTCTCTGTGTAAACCAGGGAATATCAGCCTCTTTTTCTCTTTTATTTTCTTATCGTCAACTCTGGACCACCAGGTTCCAGTCCATTAAAGGACTGCAACACTGCAGAAGAAAATGCCTAGTTTGTGTGGACACAGACAGTGTAGCTGGAACAGAATAATGAGAAGTAATGAGGGTCCAGATCATTGAGGGCTCCATATGGCTATTGGAATTACTTGGGTTTTACTTAACATGATATGGAAGGTATTGCAAAAAGGGTTTGGGCATGATCTATGAATTAACAAGATCACTCTTGACTACTGTATTGAAAACAGACTGAAAGATATTAATAGCGATGCTGGAAGCAGGGAGATTAGTTATGAGGATATTGCAATAATCAAGGTGAGGGATCCTTAAAGCTTGAAGTAAGGAGGAAGCAAGAGAGTTGAAAAGAAATAGATTAGGTTTTCGTATTCATCTCATCACCAAATTCTGTACCATTTGTGCTATACTTTGTCCCTCAGTCATGTCTGACTCTATGCAACCTCATAGACTGTAGCCTACTAGGCTCCTCTGTCCATGGGGATTCTCCAGGCAAGAATACAGGAGTGGGTTGCCATGCCCTCCTTCAGGGGATCTTCCCAACCCAGGAATCAAACCCAGGTCTCCTGCATTGCAGGCAGGTTTTTTTTACCGTCTGAGCCATTTATGAAAGGCCAAATGGTATAACCAAGGACAATACTTTTACAGTAACCTTCATCTTCTGATACAAAAAGCAATACCACCCCTTAAATGCTTGATGTTTTTATTCTCCATATTATAAAATCTTAGTTCTCCCTCAAACATCCATTAAGCATTTCCTAATTAAATAGTACATCAGTGAACCACTGTCTAAATATTAATAGCACATTTGTTAGCTAACAGAAATTCAGGCAGGGAGTCAAAGGATTAAAGATTTTGTTACACTGCTATGGGATGGATACTGAAACCTCAGCCAGGGCTATCTCTGGGTTAAGGAAAAGGTGAATGAAAGGAAGAGGCACTAGCATGCAATTACTAGTTGGTTTTCTTTAAAAATCCAGCACACTTGTATCTTTGTTATCTCACTAAGTCAGTTATGGGCAGTGGATTTTCATCACTACAGCAACTATAGCGAAGAGTAACCTGCCATATATTGGTCTAATCCTAGACTACAATTCAAGTCAGTATCAGAGAATTATGAGAAATGGTGGGCTTCACATGTGGCACAGTGGTAAATAATCCACCTTCCAATGGAGGAGACAGAAGAGACGTGACTTGGATCCCTGAGTCGGGAAGATCCCCTGAAGTAGGAAACGGCAACCCACTCCAGTATTCTGGAAAACCCTATGGACAGAGGAGCCTGGTGGGCTACAATCCAGAAGATCACAAGGAGTCGGACATGAGTGAGGGACTAAGGTCACACAGACACACACATCAGAAATTATATTAATGTGATAAACTAATTCAGATAATCTAATTCAGCTGATCTCTTCCTGGAACACTAACACAAGCTGCTCTGCTAGATTGTTTGGAGGAAAAAAAAGAGAAAGAAAAGGAATGAGGAAATGCTTCTATTCTGATATTAGCTAATTAATCCTTGTTTGGAATAACTGGAAAAGAAATCAAACTACAAATCACATACCATACTAAAGCTACTTTTTTAAAAAAAATGTAAAAAGTTAACCACCAATGGTTCCATGTGGCCTGAAAGCATACTGTGTTTGGCCGAAATAGTAACTTAAAATTCAGGAGATGTCACATTAAAAATAAGGTCAATAGGGGGCTTCCCTAGTGCTCAAGTGGCTGACTCCATGCTGCTAATGCAGGGGGCCTGGGTTCCATCCCTAGTCAGGGAACTAAATCCCATGTACCACAACTAAGACCCGATACAGCCAAATAAATAATTAAAATAATAAGGTCATTAACATCTTTAATACTAGAAGATCGAACTGCATAGGCTGTATTCCCACAGGACCAAAAAATGAAGAGACATTAGTCAATCCCCAGCCCTCAAGTTGTATATAAAAGCAGCAGACCTATCTCAAATTCACAAGAGAAGCCAGGGATCTTGGTTTCAGTCATGGCTTCTCAGTTAAACAGCACCACCTGTGAGAAACCAGTTATCGGCTCTGGGTCTCGGTTTCACCAAATTAAAAAATTTAAAAAGGGCTTGGAGAAAAAAAAAATACCTCACTGCCACTTATTCTATATTACCAGAAATGTTAGAGACTGCACAGAAAAACAACCAAGAAGAGGAAAGGGAACACTCAACAAACAGAACTGGGTGTTTGGGGAAAAAAGAGAAAGAAAAAAAGCCTACCAAAATCCAAACTTCTTAACTTCAGAGGGATATGGGTAGAAATGGTAAAATCACCAGGAAAACAGGAAGGAAATATCTGGAGAAGGAAATGGCAACCCACTCCAGTATTCTTGCCTGGAAAATCCCATGGATGGAGGAGCCTGGTAGGCTACAGTCCATGGGGTCGCAGAGTCAGAAACGACTGAGCAACTTGATTGTTGTTGTTCTATAGCTTTGAATAGCTTATCAGATGGTAAATAATTTTTAAATTCAAAGAATATGAAAGAAACAGAAAACGGAAACATTGGGAAACATTCTAGGTGAATAAAGAAAACCAATATACTTAGAAATGTAAGCAAACATAAGAGGCAAATGCAAAATGAGAAAACCACAACAAAATGAACAAAGCGTTTTGTCTTACCCTCAACCTAATAGCATCTTCCTCTCTCAGTCGTCCACACAGGAAAGGCAGGGCTTAAATATGACCCAGGAACTAGAGGGAAGCTGTGTAAGCTCCTGGACCTGATAACCACGTGACAGCGCTGCACCAAACCAGAGGGCTGTTACTAAAAGCCTGAGTAACTGCCCAATCGTAGAAGGCAATGGCACCCCACTCCAATACTCTTGCCTGGAAAATCCCATGGATGGAGGACCCTGGTAGGCTGCAGTCCATGGGGTCGCTAAGAGTCGGACACGACTGAGAGACTTCACTTTCACGCCTTGGAGAAAGAAATAGCAACCCATTCCAGTGTTCTTGCCTGGAGAATCCCAGGGACGGGGGAGCCTGGTGGGCTGCCGTCTATAAGGTCACACAGTTGGACATGACTGAAGTGACTTAGCAGCAGCAGCAACTACCCAAAAGAAGTCACCTGCAAACCGAACCTGGGGTAAGAATGACTGAGGTTCTTACCTAATTTTGTAGATGAGAAACCGCAGGCCCAGAACAGCTAAATGAGATTGTAAAGTCATAATCCCTGGTAGGCATTAACGCTAATTCCAGAATCCAGCTGGGGTTCTGCCTCAGCTGATCCATCTATGAAATGAAGACGTTGGATTAGACCTGTGGTTCTCCAAGTGCAGTGTCCAGACCAGCAGCATGAACCTTCCACAAGAAGTCCTTGGCAATGCAAAATCTCAGGTCTCCCCAAATCCAGAATCCTGACCATTGGGATGAGGTGCAGCAATCTGTGGTCCCACAAGCCCTCTAGGCCCTTTCTATGTGCACCGAAGTTTGGAAAACCGCTGGATTCCAGGATGTCTATGGTCCCTTCTAGACATTTCCCTGAATGTCTGAGCATTGATCTCCAGGTCATTTGGCACAAAATCACATTATTCTTAACCTAGGACCAAAGAGTGGTATACAAAGGAAAAGTCTGATTGCAGTTTGTAATAGTGGGAATAAATGCCCCTCCCCCTTGGTGGAATTTATACCTATTGTATGTTAAAAGCTACCTGTCTGGGTTCATTTGCATATGGCATGCTGGTACTCCTAAACCAGGCTTTGTTCCTGGTGTCCACTTAGAGAGAGGATCAATGAGCCCCTCTTCAAAAAAAGCCAAGTGGAGGGGGTGCAGGGGAAGGGACAAGGAAGAGATGGCCTGTCAATCACCTTTTTGCAGCAAATTCTCTAGGGGCTTCCCTCATAGCTCAGTTGGTAAAGAACCCACTTGCAATGCAGGAGACCGTGGCTTGATCCCTGGGTTGGGAAGATCCCCTAGAGAAGGGAAAGGCTATCCACTCCAGTATTCTGGCCTAGAGAATTCCAATAGTCCATGGGGTCCCAAAGAGTTGGACAAGACTGAGTGACTTTCACTTTCACTAGAGGCCCCTAGGACCTGCTAAAGAAATGTGCTGGAGGAAACAGCAGGAGTCAGCCTTCCCTGAGCCTGGCTGATCCCCTTTGACTTGCCCTGACCTAGGTCAGATTTCAGTGCCAGCTCAAGGCAAGCTGACATGGAGGGAATCTCCTAGCCTGACAGTGAGGTCCTGCCCTGTGTTGAGGCCACCAGACTTTCCATCCTGGGAAGGGGCTCTGCTCCTCAGCCATCCTTGCCTAATCCTGGTCACCCAGCAGGGCTGGCTGTCACCTAGGCCAAAGCCCAGCACCCTCCCTGGCAGCCCCCTGGCCCCATAGCCCCTTCACCCCAGCAGCCCCCTGGCCCCGCAGCACCACTGAGGCCACCTTCGCTGTTTGCTCTCACCTCTGCCCCCACTTCCCAGCCAGAGCTACTGAAGAGGTTTTATGTTCGATGAAAGAGACATAAAACCAGCTCCACTGGCCCAACCAGAGCCTGTGCTGTGAAGGACGGAAGGGGAAGTGGGGAAGGTGGCAGTCGTGTCCAAGGGAGGTTTGAAGACTTTAAACATTTACCTTGATTTGGGGGAGGCAGCTCTTGACGGCCAGAAGAGGGATCCCACCTCAAGGGGCCCGAAAGACAGACTGCTGTGCCTCGGGCTGCCCACCATCTTTCCCCACCCACACCCTCCTGG
>ML664656.1:24507-62715 GCA_007570785.1 Antilocapra americana | reverse complement strand
TCAGGAGAAGGGGATGACAGAGGATGAGACGGTTGGTTGGCATCTCCGAGTCGGTGGACGTGAGTTTGAGCAAGCACTGGGCATTGGTGATGGGCACAGAAGCCTGGTGTGCCACAGTCCAGAGGGTCACAAATGGTCGGACACAGCTGAACAACTGAAGTGAACTGAAGACCATGTTGGGATTACTGACCAGTTCATTATGCCACCTTAAAAATCTGCCGAACAGGTAAGCTGATTTACAAAACTGACACACTAATTCCTGGTCCACACTGGACTCCTGCACACTGTGTCTTATCCAGGAGTCACTGGACCCTGATAGTGTGGCTTAGTACATTCAGCCCTTGTTACTTCCAGATTTCATATTTGCAACATCTGCCTACTCACTAAATTCGTTTGCAACCTCTAAGTCAATACAGTGCTTTCATATTCATTCATGTATGCATATATGGCATAAGGAGGGAATCTGAGTTGCCCAACTGATGTTCCCAGCTGAGGTAGAACAAAGGGCATTCTTTTTGTTTCAGGTCTCATACATTGTAAGCATGTCCATTTTACAGTCCATTTAGTGCTGTGTATCTTGCATTTTTGTTCCTTTTGTTGACAATTTCTCAGTTTAAAATGGCCTCAAGTGTAGTGCCCAAGTGTTGTTAAGTGTTTCTAAGTGTAGGAGGTTGTTGATAGGAGAAAATACTGTGTTAGATAAGCCTCATTCAGACATGAGTCATAGTGCTGATGGCTGAGACTTCAGTGTTAATAAATCAGCAGTCTACATATTAAATAAGTCATCTTTAAAGAGGAATATACATACACCAAGGTTATATATTGATCAGTTAATTAAAATATGTGACCAGAGAATGGTAGGAATACAACCTTGTGTTTCCTCTACAATAGCAGATCCAGATTCTCTTAGTTCGGGGTTCCTGGAAAACTTACAGAACATAACCAGTGTAGATAATGAGATAACGAGAGCCAACTCTATGCTAAAGGCTAAGATTTTGATGTCACTCTGGTGGTGGTTTTTTTTTCTTTTCCCCGTGCTTTGTGGCATGTGGTACCTCAGTTCCCAGATCAGGGGCTACACCTGTGCCCCCTGCATTTGGAGTGTGGCGTCTTAACCACTGGACCGGCAGGGAAGTCCCAGTCTGGGTTGAATCTTGAAATATCTTCTCAATTGCAAGCCGTGCTCTTCCTCTTTAGGACTGCTGCAGTACTTGCCTAACCCAGGGACAGATCTCCTTCTCCATCTGCTAGTCTAAGAGTGTGGCATTGTAGGATCTAGGACTGGATTGGGTGGTGAAGAAGTAATTCTGAAACAGAAGAAAGTCTTTGATTTTTGAGGAATACAAGTTTTCCAAAGAGGCAACTATTTGGTGAGATTGTGTTTCAGCATCAAAATAAATGTAGGTTCTCCCAGAGGATATTTTCAGTATTTATTGTCACCACTGAGAATTGTTCTTAAAGAATAATTATTTAGGGATCTTTTAGACTTAATGATTGAAAGATTGAGGTCAGGAGGAGAAGGGGGTGACAGAGGAGGAGATAGTTGGATGGCATCATATTTCAATGGACATGAGTTTGAAAAGCAAACTCTGGGAGATGGTGTAAAACAGGGGAGCCTGGTGGGCTGCAGTCCATGGGGTCACAAAGAGTCAGACACAACTGAGCAACTGAACAACAATTGTCACTGAGCATTATTTTAAAATAATTATTTAATGAATAGATTAAATTACAATTGAAATCCAGAATCTAGATAATAGTATCTTTTTTTTCCTAAAAACTGCATTATTTTCAATAAAACTTGAATTCTTGGCCTTCTCATGTCCTTTGTTTTAATGGCATGCATTCCATATCTTACTGTATGAAATCTAAAATCAGAACTATCCAAAGAATTTCCCAGGGTTCTTTGTATTTAGATTTTGTTACTGTTTTCTGTGATGATTCTTATTTTTATTTCTTTTGTCCCCTTAAATTTATTTCCATGTTTTTCTTGACCAGTTCTATACTACCCAAGAACTCAGGTATTAGATATTTTTAGAGAATTTTAGAGCAATGTAAAAGATTTTCTTTTCTAAATATATAAAACTGATGTTGCAAGTCGTGAATTTCAGCCCTGCTTCTGCAGTTGTTTAGCTCTTCATTAAAGAGATCCTTTAACTCTTTTGATGCAAAAACAGACCACATGCTGGGAATCCAATGTGTCTTATAAGTTGCAGGGTTTGATGCCTTGTTGTTCAGGCTCTCAGTCTCGTCCAACTCTTTGCCATCCCATGGACTGCAGCACTCCAGGCTTCCCTGTCCATCACCATCTTGCTGAGCTTGCTCAAACTCATGTTCATTGAGTCAGTGAGATCATCCAACGGTCTAGTCCTCTGTCGTCCCCTTCTCCTCCCGCCTTCAGTCTTTCCCAGCATCAGGGTCTTTTCTAATGAGTCAGCTCTTCCCATTAGGTGGCCAGAGTGTTGGCGCTTCAGCTTCAGCATCAGTTCCTCCATTGAATATACAGGATTGATTTCCTTTACGATTGATTGGTTTGATCTCCTTGCAGTTCAAGGGACTCTCAAGAGCCTTCTCCAACACCACAGTTCAAAAGCAGCAGTTCTTCAGCGCTCAGTCTTCTTTATGGTCCACCTCTGACATCCATACATGACTACTGGAAAAACCATAACTTTGAGTGTAAGCACCTTTGTTGGCCAAGTAATGTGTCTGCTTCTTAATATGCTGTCTAGTTCTGTCATAGCTTTTCTTCCAGTGATACCTAGGCATAGATCAATAGTTTATTTCAGAGGAGGTAAATGCTTTTCTCCTCAGCCTACGTCCCCTCCACTGAGTCTTATTCTTACCTCCCTTTGCTTCAGTTTGTCCATCTGGCTCATTGTCTCTATGTTTACTGGAGGCTGATAAGGGATTAGAATCCGGTTCTTTCTCTCCTCAGCCTTAGAAACATGAGTTGATTTCTTCATAAAAGTTCTATTCAGCGTACCACACCTCTTTGCAAGGCTTTATTAGCAGACAGTGTGGTGGGTACCAAGGGTACAGAGATGAAAGGAAACCATTCCTCTGACCTTAATCTCAATTTCTAATCAAATAAAGAAGATAGACAAATAACAAGTAATTGTAATAGAGTGTTATAGTTAAAATAGAAGAGAGATGTGCCAGCGTGGGGACAGGACTTATTTGTTTGGCACCCCTCAAAAATCAGTGTGATTAATTCACCCCTTGCGCAATGAGAATATTGGTATGTTTCTACTCCCTCTCCATGTTGATTGTAATTTTATTAGTTGTCCTTTATATCTTGAATTGGAGAAGGAAATGGCAGCCCACTCCAGTACTCTTGCCTGGAGAATCCCAGGCAGAGAAGCCTGGCAGGCTACCGTCCATGGGGTCCCACAGCGTCAGGACACGACTGAGCGACGTCACTCTCCTTCACTTCACTTTATATCTTTACATATGCGTGTATTTTTACAATTTATTGTTTGGCTTATATCCTTTACATGGTATCTTTGGTTTTGATTGTTAAAGTGTATATACACTACTTCTCTCATCAGTGCTTAAAATAATCTTTTTATAGGTGGTACTTGGCAATGATTTCCATATCTGGAGACTTCTCAGTGACGTTCTGTGTGATATTTGCCTATGTAGCTGATGTCACTCAGGAACCTGAGCGAAGTACTGCTTATGGATGGGTAAGATAATGTTTTTTAACCAGAGAAATAATAAACTTTCTACTAAAAATTGACTACACCGTGAGCTTTTAATTTAAATAGTGTTAATTATGGAAAGGAAATCCAAAACAGTTGAAATAAAAAAGGAGACTTGTGAGAAACTAAAAATAGCAGGAATAGAAATTGCTACTGGTTTATCCTTTGGTTTTAGAGTTGGAAGATTGCCAGGATATGAGAGTTGTCACTTGCAAAGTTTTTTAAAATTTCGTTTGATTCGTTTCTTGTTAGGTGATCCCTTGAGGAACCATAAACAGTCAACAGTTGCTACAATCATACATCTCTGTGCACCTAATTAGAATTGGAGAGATGATGGAACCTCAGTCATGTTAGTTCATTGTCACTGTGTTACAGGTTGTGTGACTCAGACACTTACTTGGAAAATAATATATACGGAAAAAAATATATACAGAAAATGTACGGAAAAAGGACTGCATTCATTCAGGAAATAATTGTTGAGTCAATAACAAAAGTTATAGGAGACCTTTTTGTGATAATTGAATATTAGAAAGTCACTTCTAATTTTCTTAGGCAAGATATTGGCATTGTGATTATGTAGAAGAAAGACCGATAAAAGATTGCAGTCTGCAGCCATTTAGGTCAGCGTGTAACAGCTCTGAGAAATCCTTAAGTGGTTCAAGGGGGAAAAATGACAGGCGAGCATTTGTGGGCGTTTGCTCAGTGTGTGAACGTCTGGGGTGTGTGGGTGTGGACAGGGAACATTTTCCCTTCTTCCCTTCTAGGTTCTTTGAGTTAAGGGAGTGAAAGTCGCTGAGTTGTGTCCAACTCCTTGTGACCCCATACAGTCCATTGAATTCTCCAGGCCAGAATACTGGAGTGGGGTAACCTTTCCCTTCTCCAGGGGATCTTCCCAACCCAGGGATCAAACCCAGTTCTCCCGCATTGCAGGTGAATTGTTTACCAGCTGAGCCACAAGGCAAGAGTGAGCCAAATAATTAAATTGACATAAAGTTGGAGAGAACCTGGAGAAGAAAATGGCAACCCACTCCAGTATTATTACCTAGGGAATCCTGAGGAGCCTGGTGGGCTACGGTCCATGGGGTTGCAAGAGTCAGACACAACTTAGCAACTAAAACCAAAGACAGATTAAGAGGAGATAAACAAATTTAATTTCATATGTGTGGGAGTCTCACAAAGATGTGAGAGACTCACAGACTGTCAACGGTTGAGGCCTATATACCATCCTGAGCTAAGGAGAAAGACTGTGGGGGTTTGGGACTTCAAAGGGAAGGAAGACAATTCACAGGAAGATGAGGAGAGGAAACCAAATTACATGTAGGGAAGTCTTTCTGATATAAGAAGTTATCTTTAGTATATATGTTTTATCATAGTATTATCTTTCTAATATAAAAAGTTATCTTTAGTATCTAATGTAAAAAGTTAGCTTTAGTATTTACCAGTATTCCCTGGTATAGGCCTCCTTTCTAAGTTCTTTTAGGTTCTTATCAGTTAAATTCAGTCCCTCACTCCTGTCTGACTCCTAGACCCTGTGGACTGCAGTAGGCTGTTATGGGAAAGGTAAAAAGCTTTGTCTGAGTCTCCTGGGTCACAGTTGCCTTCTGGTTGAAGCAATCCACATGCCAAAGGGGCACATTTTGGCATAGCTTATTTTGCTCCCCTTTAGTGTACATTTTGTTGTTCTTTCCACTCTCCTGTGTTTGAAATGTTTATAGTAAGAAGATGGAAGAAGAAAGAGAACTTGACTTGATTGTTGAATGTTTGGAGCGGGACTCAATTCCAAAACCTCAGGTTACTTCTCTCCTCAGTCTTCTTCTTTCTGTCAAATTCCACTTCCTGGAAGACAGTAAGCAGTCATGCCGTGCTGAGTGAGTGAATAATTGTACGGATCAGTGATGGACATATATGCCAGTTACTGTTGTTCCACAAAACACAGCAGTCATTTCTGGTTTGTTGACTTAGACATCAGTAGTTTAAAAACTTCTGCAAGCCTCTTACCCTCTAGCTACTATTTGCTCCTCCTTGCTTCCTTCTTCCCTCCTCCCCTGAGTGTTTCTCATGTCATGTCCTAAAACAGGGGCATTACCTGAGTGCTGTGGAGGAGGACAGAGGGAGAAACAGATAGGAATGCTCCACAGAAGGCAGGATGTTCAAGGATGGCTTTTGTGGGTTGGTCAGCGGAGTTGAGGGGTGCCAGAAGCCTCCCTATCACACTTGTGAAGCTTTCCTCAACATTGCAGGAAACACTCATTCCTCTTCGGTTTTATTAGGTTTTTGTTCATTTGCCTTCCTCAAAAAAATCCCTCACAACGCTATCATGCTAAGCAGTAGTATTTAAGGAAGGATTTCAGAGAGGGAGAGTTCTGGAACCAAAGTGATCATGACTTAGTTTCCCTACCTCTAGCTCAGTTCTTCATCTGTAAGTTGCCAGTTATAATAATGCCTGTTCATCTGTATGTTGAGAGAAGTTAGTCAGAGGAGCAGCCTGCTGAAGTATGCCCTCCAGGCCGTAGCCTGCCTGGACTGGATCATACGAGTCAGGGTCTGGCTAATGACTAACCTTTACATTTAACTCTATGTGTTATATGTTTAGAGGACAAACTTGAAAAAAAGAAAAAAAGCTTGCAAGCTACCTTACAGATACATAATAGAATAATGATGATAGAATTAAAAATATCTTTTTGAAAAATAATGAGATATTTGTTTGCTCCAAGATCTTTAGTTCTTTACCCTTGGAATGTTATGTACTTAAGGACAGGAGCTCCGTTTTCTTATATTTCTAGCACATGTTAATACTCAATAATTATTGAACCAGGGAATTCATATTCCTCAAATTGGAATTCTATGTATTTCCTTTTTTTCCCCAGAAATTTTTTAACTTTTGACTTTTATAATTTTGGTATAATACTAATTTCCAATACATTTTATTTTTACAGTCACTTGGGGGTTATGGATGCTGGAAGAATATCGTTGGTTACCCAGGAGTGATAATTTCAGTCATAGTTAATGATTTCTGTAGTTCCTATTAAAATCCACTAGAAATTTAGATGACCAGCTTATCAATGTGCTTTTCACACTCAGTCTGGTTGTAATTTGGAGGCTGACCACTTAAGCTTCTGAACATTCAGACTACATTTCAAAATCAAGAGAGCCTTCCGCATGCTTATAGGGAAGCAGTGTGAAGAAGCTTCACATGGATTCAAGTTGTAAGTGTGATCAGTTGACTCAGTGGTGTTTGGTATTAGGATGTTGGGGTGACAGCATGACGGAAATTCCTAGCCTAGGAATTTCTCTCGTTAAAAAGCTTTTGAGGTCTCCCTCAGCAAATCTCTTTGGATCTTTGTTGTTTTTGTTATACTGCTTTTTTTAAGACTGCCAGGGGTTTCCACCCCCCAGTTAGTGCTAATGAAATGGTGAAACAGTGCACAGTTTTGGAAGATGAAATCAACCCTAGTTTCTGAGTAACGTGTAGATTCTGCTATAAACCCTGCAAAGACTTTTTCTGTTCCTTTCTCTTTATATCCTAGCTCCGTAATTACAGAAGATTAAAATATGTATGGTTTATTTGTGGGAAAGGTTTTACAACTTTTATTTCTAAGTAAATCTTATTTTATTTGTGTAGCTTTTAGAAAGCTACAAGAATTAGAAAGTTATTCAAATTAGTTATTAACTTGTGAGCGAATTCTTAAAATCACTTTTCATTCTTTAAAATTGTGTGCAGTACCACCCTTTTGTCTTTTTAAAGTTAGAGAAGGATGGTTTTTAGACGCACCCCTGTGGGGCCCTGGCTGGAGACAAGTGTGTGAGCGTGCACCTGCCCTGGACACAGCCCTGGGGAGAGTGTCCTTCTCCATAGGTCTCAGCCTGGTCAGCAGCCCGGCCATCCGAGCTACCTTTCTGCCAGTTATGGAGACGGCCTTGTCGTGCTAGCAGCCACAGTGGTAACCCTTCTAGACATCTGCTTCATCTTATTGGCTGATTTGGAATTGTTGCCAGAGAAAATGAGACCTCTCTCCGGGGGAGCGCGGAGTTTTTGGAAACAAGCAGACCCTTTTGAGGTAAATAAAAACATGAAACCACTTACTTTCCTTAAATATTTTTCTAAACTATGCAAATAAAAGTGCATTTCTGCAGATTCAAGCATCCTAGCAGTTGCTGGTTTATTTTTTTCTCTAGTAAAAATAGAAAATGTTTAATTGCAAATAAGGGACAGAGGTGAACTATACACCAAAGAATATATAAAATTGATAACTTGAGAGTCAGACACGACTGAGTGACTGAACTGAAGTATGTAGTTACCATAGGAGACAAGAGATGCACTTGATGCACTTTTGGTCTACTCAAACATCGTGTGCAGAAAAGGGTGAAAGGATTTTGGACAAAGGTATAGTACTGAAAAGGTTATTACTAGCCAGAGAATCTTGTCACTGACCCCGTGCCTGGAGCACATTTACTTTTCTGCCAATTGTGTGAGCAAATTTATTATTAACATTTTAAAAAATAAATTTATGTGTAATGACAACCCTGTAATGTTTGTGGCTGGAGTGTATTATTAGTGAAAAGAGATGAGATTTTCTTAAAAGGTTCTTGAGCAGTGTGTGGGTTTTTTTTGTTTTTCAGAGTATGTTCATAGCATGTTCAGGATCTGTTTCACATGTGAGCCAATATTGTTAACAAAGATAAGCAAAAATATTTTTTAAAAAGAGAGAAAAGACTGTAATATTTGAAATATGTACCTCTGAAATTAGGACTTGTAACGTCCTTAGAGAGGTGATAATATATTTAATGTTAAGCCTCGCTTCCTTTTTTAATCCATTCATCTTTTGTTACCACCTTAAGAAATCAAAACACAGTGAAGCTAATATCCCAGAATATCAGTGACATCAGTATGTATTTGCTTTTTCTCTGTCTGTTTCTGCTTATCTCTAGTCACTGAAGAAAGTTGGAAAAGATTCTACCATTTTACTAATCTGCATCACTGTTTTTCTTTCATACCTTCCTGAAACTGGACAGTATTCAAGTTTTTGTGGCTGTCTCAGGCAGGTGAGTAAGGAATGCTGGAAAGTCAGAGATTGGGATCTGTTTTGAAGTGTTTTATGGAAAAAACCCAGGTAGCTCAGCTGGAAAGAATCCGCCTGCTATGCAGGAGACTTCAGTTCAATTCCTGGGTTGGGAAGACCCCTGAGGAGGGCATGGAAACCCACTCCAGTGTTCGTACCTAGAGAATCCTGGTGGGCTACCATCCATGGGGTTGCCAAAGTCAACATGACTTAGCAACTAAACCACCCCACCATTGATTCCAATTTTTTCAATTTGCATTCGATTGGAGAGTTATAGAATAGCATAAATGTCAGCAGCACTGGTTTGGGAACCAGAACTTCTAGGTCTCTTTCATTAGCTAATTGTGTGATTTGAAGCAAGATAATCATTTATGAAGTGTGGAGATTATTTACAATAATTTTTAAAGTTTTTTTCTGGATTTTATAACGTTTCAATAGATGGCAAACTAACTTGAAAAACTTTATGTTTAAAACTTAAAAGTTTCAGGCATTCCGTAGCTGCTCTTAAGATTAAGAGGCTTAGAAATCATTGCTAGCTAACTCTGGCTGCTCTTTGGAATAACCATAGGAGCTTTTTAAAACATACCTGTGTCTGGGCCCAGAGAGTCTGATTTAATTGATGTCAAGTGGGTTCCAGCATGTCTTTTCTGTCTTCTCCCTTTCTCTGTTGCCCATATGATTTTAATGTGCAGCCAAAGTTGAGAGCCACTTAACTTTTCAAGTGAATATATTCTATGTTGACAGCATCAAAAATCAAAATTTTCTTTTCTACATTTTTTTCTTTTTAGAGGATAATGTTACATCGCTCTTGGTGGATTGTAGTGGGAAAAGCATATGAAAATAGTAGGGAGACCTGTAATAGAAAGTACTATGCTAGTAGTTAATCTTAGTTATATTCAGTTGTGCCTGCTTACTGTGATTTCTTATGACAGACTTAGCTATAAATTACTGGTTAAATAGGTGCAACTTTCAGCACTCCCTAAATTTCCATTGTTAAGGTTTCATGAACTATCATCAGCCATTTTTTTCTATAGCTTTAATGGAACATAACATTTCTTATTATTTATATAATGTCTATATTGCAAAACGTGTTCATTTTCATAGGTCATAGGATTTGGAGCTATTAAAATTGCAGCTTTCCTTACTGTGCTAGGAATTCTGTCTATTGTGGCTGAGGTGAGTGTTATTTTACCCATCCACCCCACTTTTTTCGTTTTTGTTCCGACATTTTTAATCTGAAGTAACTATAGATTTACAGGAAGCTGCAGTGAAATATTCAAGAAGATCTCCTGCACCCCCACATCAGTTCCACTCCTTCCTTGCCATGGTAGCATGTTATATAGCTATGAACAGTATCATACCCGCTGTATACAGATCATAGAATTATTGTCTTTTTAATAAAATCTGGAGGTTGTCATTTAGGAGGAATTTAATATAAAGGTTTAAAATAATTAAATATAATTTTTAATTTAAAATTAAATTAAAATATAATTTTTAATTTTTACAGAATTTTATAGTTTTCTGTCAAACATCAACATGAATCAGCCATAGGTATACCCGTGTTCCCTCCCTCTTAAACCTCACTCCCATCTCCCTCCCCATCCCACCCCTCTAGTTGACGCAGAGCCCCTGTCTGATTTCCCCGAGCCATTCAGCAAATTCCTACTGGCTGGCTGTGTTACGTATGGTAATGTAAGCTTCCAAGTTAGTCTCTCCCTCATCTCACCCTATACAGCCCTCCCCCTGTGTCCGTAAGTCTGTTCTCTCTGTCTGTCTCTGCTTCGCTGCCCTCTGAATAAATTCTTTGGTACCATCGTTCTCGATTCTGTATATGTGCGTTAGTGTACAATATTTATCTTTCTCATTTTGACTTACCTCACTCTGTATAATAGGCCCTAGGTTCATCCATCGCATTAGAACTGACTCAAATACATTGCTTTTTATGGCAGAGTAATATTTCATTATGGATATGCACCATAACATCTTTATCCATCCCTTTGTCGATGAACATCTAGGTTGTTTCCTTGTTCTAGCTATTGTAAATAGTGCTGCAGTGAACATTAGGGTACCAGGGGTTTTTTTTTTTTATCAGTTTTGGTTTTCTCAAGGTATATGCTCAAGAGTGGGAGTGCTGATTCATGTGGTGGCTTTATTCCTATTATTTTACTCCTACCATCTTCCATTGTGGCTGTGTCACTTGACATTAACATCAACAGTGCATGAGGGTTCCCTTTTCCCCACACCCTCTCCAGCATTTATTGTTAGACTTTTTGATGGTGGCCATTCTGACCTAGGGGAGGTGATATCTCGTTGTAGTTTTCATTTGCATTTCTCTAAAAATGAGTGATATTGAGAATGTTTTAATAGGTTTGTTAGCCATCGGTGTGTCTTCTTAGGAGAAATGTCTGTTTAGATCTTTTTCCCACGTTTTGATTGGGTTGTTTGTTTTTCTGGTATTTAGTTGTATGAGCTGCTCATATATATTGGAAATGAATCCTTTGTCAGTTGTCTCATTTGTTATTATTTTCTCACATTCTGAAGTTTGTCTTTTCACCTTGCATATAGTTTCCTTTCCTGTATGAAAGCTTTGAAGATAATCAGATCCCACTTGTTTACTTTTGTTTTTATATGCATTACTCTAGGAGTTGGGTCATAGGGGATCTTGCTTTGATTTATCTTTTTGAGTGTTCTGCCTATGTTCTCCTCTAAGAGTCTTATAGTTTCTGGTGTTACATTTAGGTCTTGAATCCATTTAGAGTTTATCTTTGTGTATGGTGTTAGTTCAGTTAAGTTCAGTTGCTCAGTCGTGTCCAGCTCTTTGCAGGCCCATGAACTGCAGCATGCCAGGCCTCCCTGTCCATCACCAACTCCCGGAGTCTACCCAAACCCATGTCCATTGAGTCAGTGATGCCATCCAACCATTTCATCCTCTGTCGTCCCCTTCTCCTGCCGTCAATCTTTCCCAACATCAGGGTCTTTTCCAATGAGTCAGCTCTTTGCATCAGGTTGCCAAAGTATTGGAGTTTCAGCTTCAATCTCAGTCCTTCCAATGAACACCCAGGACTGATCTCCTTCAGGATGGACTGGTTGGATGTCCTTGCAGTCCAAGGGACTTCTCCTACACCACAGTTCAAAAGCATCAATTCTTCAGCTCTCAGCTTTCCTCACTGTCCACCTCTCACATCCATACGTGACTGCTGGAAAAACCATAGCCTTGACTAGATGGACCTTTGTTGACAAAGTATGCTATCTAGGTTGGTCATAACTTTCCTTCCAAGGAGTAAGCATCTTTCATGGCTGCAGTCACCATCTGCAGTGACTTTGGAGCCCAAAAATATAACGTCAGCAGCTGTTTGCACTGTTTCCCCATCTATTTGCTATGATGTGATGGGACCAGAATCCATTAGGATTCTAATTTCATTCTTTTACATGTAGCTGTCCAGTTTTCCCAGCACCAATTATTGAAGAAGCTGTCTTTGCCTCATTGTATATTCTTGCCTCCTTGGTCAAAAATAAAGTACCTTCAGATACATGGGATTATTTCTGGGCTTTTTGTCTTGTTCCATTGGTCTGTCTTTCTGTTTTGTTGCCAATACCATACTGTCTTGATGACTAGCTTTGTAGTATAATCTGAAGTCAGGAATGTGGATTCCTCCCACTCCATTTTTCTTTCTCAAGACTGTTTTAGGTATTCAGGGTCTTTTGTGTTTCCATATGAGTTGTGAAATTTTTTGTTCTCGTTCTGTGAAAAATACCATTGGTAATTTGATAGGGATCACATTGAATCTGTAGATTGCATTTGGTAGCATAATTATTTTCACAGTATTGATTCGGTTTATCCAGGAACATAGAATATCTCTCCATCTGTTTATGTCATCTTTGATTTCTTTCATCAGTGTCTTAGAGTTTTCGTTGTACACTTCTTTTGTCTCTTAAGTGAGTTTATTCCTAGGTATTTTATTCTTTTTGTTACAGTGGTGAATGTGATTGATCCCTTTATTTCTCTTTCTGATTTCTCATTGTTAGTATATACAAATACAAGTGATTTTATTGTATTGTTTCCAGCAACTTTGGTAAATGCACTATTTAGATCTAGTAATTTTCTGATACTATCTTTAGGGTTTTGTCTGTATACTGTCATGTCATCTGCAAACAGTGAGAGCTTTACTTCTTCTTTTCCAACCTAGATTTCTTTTATTCCTTTTTCTTCTCTGATTGCTGTACCTAAGGCTTAAGAAATATGAATAATAGTGGTGAAAGTGGACACCCATTTCTTGTTCCTGATATTACGGGGTATGTTTTCAGTTTGTTGCCATTGAGAATCATGTTTGCTGTGGGCTTATCACAGATAGCCTTTAATATCTTGAGGTAGGTTCCTTCTATGCTCATTTTTTTGAAGAGTTTTAATCATAAATGGGTGCTGAATTTTGTCAAAGACTTCTTCTGCATCTCCTGAGATGATCCTATGCTGTTTATCTTTGAATTTGTTAATATGGTGTATCACATTGATTGATTTACATACATTGAAGAATCCATGCATCCCTGGAATAAATCCAAGTTGATCATGGTGTGTGAGCCTTTTAATGTGTTCTTCAATTCTGTTTGGTCGAATTTTTTTGAGGACTTTTGCATCTTTGTTTATCAGTGATATTGGCCCACAGTTTTCTTTTCTGTGTGTTGTCTTTGTCTGGTTTTGGTATCAGGCTGATGGTGGCCTCGAAGAATGAGTTTGGAAGTGTCCATTCCTCTGAAATTTTTTGAAAGAGTTTTAGAAGGATAGGCATTATCTCTTCTCTCACATTTGGTGGCATTCACCTGTGAGGCCATCTGGTCCTGGGCTTTTGTGTTTGGGAGATTTTTGATCACAGTTTGATTTCAGTGCTTGTAATTGGATTGTTCATAATTTCTTTCTGGTTCATTCTTGGAAGATGGAACTTTTTTACAAACCTGTCCATTTCTTCCAGATTATCCATTTTATTGCCATATATTTGTTCATAATTGTCTCTTACAGTCCTTCGTATTTCCTCATTGTCTGTTGTAGCCTCTCCTTTTTCATTTCTAATTTTGTTGATTTGATTCTTCTCCTGTTCTTGATGAGTCTGGCTAAGAGTTCGTCAACTTTGTTTATCTTCTCAAAGAACCAGCTTTAAGTTTTATTAATCGTTACTGTTGTTTCTTTCATTTGTTTTTCATTTACTTCTGCTCTGATCTTTATTATTTGTTTCCTTCTGCTATTTTCTGGAAATCTTTTGTTGTTGTTCTTGTTTCAGTTGTTTTAGGTGTAACGTTAGGTTGTCTATACGATGTTTTTGTTTCTTGAGGTAGGACTGTATTGCTGTAAACTTCTCTCTTAGAACCGCTTTTGCTGCATCCCACAGGTTTTGAGTTACCGTGGTTTCATTGTCATTTGTTTCTGAATGTTTAGATTTCTCCTTTGCTTTCTTTAGTAACCTGTTGCTTATTTAGAAATGTACTGTTTAATCTCCATGTGTTTGTGTTTTTTACAGTATTTTTCTTATAATTGAAATCTAGTCTCATGGCGTTGTGGTTGGAGAAGACACTTGATATGATTTCAGTTTTCTTAAATTTACGGAGGTTTGATTTGTGACCTAAGCTGTGGTCTATCCTGGAGAATGTTTTGTGTGCAGCTGAGAAGGTATATTCTTCTGCATTTGGATGGAAGGTCCTGAAGATATCAATGAGGTCCATCTCGTCTAATGTATCATTTAAGACTTGTGTTTCCTTATTAATTTTGTGTTTTGATGATCTGTCCATTAGTGTAAGTGGAGTGTTAAAGTCTCCTACTTTATCGTGTTAGTGTCAGTTTCTCCTTTTATATCTGTTTGTGTTTGTCTTACGTATTGAGGTGCTCATATGTTGGATGCATAGATACTTAAAAGTGTTACGTCTTCCTCTTGGATTGATCCCTTGATGTATCTGTAGTGTCTTTTCTTATCTCTTGTATATTCTTTAAGGACCGCTTTGTCTTATATAAGGATTGTTACTCCACCTTTCATTTGTTTTACATTTGCATGGAATATATTTTTCCATCCTCTCATTTACAGGCTATCTGTGTCTTTAGGTCTGAAGTGGGTTTCTCATAGACAGCATATATTTGGGTCTTGTTTTTGTATCCATTCAGCCAGTCTGTGTCTTTTGGTTGGAGTATTTAATCCATTTACTTTTAAAGTAATTGTTGATATGTATGTTCCTATTGCCATTTTCTTAATTGTTTGGGGTTTGTTTTTGTGGACCCTTTTCTTCTGTTATATTTCCTGACTATGTAAGTATGTGTTTAATATATGTTGTAAAGCTGGTTTGGTGGTACTGAATTCTCTTAACTTTTACTTGTCTGAAAAGCTTTTGATTTCTCCATCAATTTTAAATGAGATCCTTGCCAGATAGAGTGATCTTGGTTGTAGATTTTCCCTTCTTAGTGCTTTAAATGTATCCTGCTTTACTCTTCTGGCCTGCAGAGTTTCTGCTGAAAGATCAGCTGTTAAAACATATGGGGTTTCACTCCCATATTACTTGTTGCTTCTCCTTTGCTGCTTTTAATATTCTTTCCTTGTGTTTAATCATTTTTAGTTTGATTAGTATGTGTCTAGGCGTGTTTCTCCTTTGTTTATTCTGTATAGGACTCTTTGCACCTCTTCTCGAATTTGATTGGCTATTTCCTTTTCCATGTTGGGGAAATTTTCCACTGTAGTCTCTTCAAACATTTCTCATCCCGTTTATTTTTCTCGTCTTCTGGGACTCCTATAATTTGAATGTTGTGTTTTTAATATTGTCTCAGAAGTTTCTGAGAGTGTCCTAAGTTCTTTTCACTCTTTTTACTTTATTCTGCTCTTCAGAAGTTATTTCTACCATTTTATCTTCTAGCTCACTGATCCATTCGTCTACTTCAGATATTCTGGTATTGATTCCTTTTAAAGGGTTTTTAATTTCAGTAATTGTGTAGTTTGTCTCTGTCTATTCTTTAATTCTTCTATTTAATTCTATTTAATTATTCTGTTTAATTCTTTAACTTTAGGGCTTTGTTAATTTATTCCTGCATTTTCTACATTCTGTGTTCAAGGTTTTTGATCATCTTTATTGTCATTATTCTAAATTCTTTTTCAGGTAGGTGGCCTATTTCCTCTTCATTTGTTTGGACTTCTGTGTTTCTAATTTGTTCCTTCATTTGTGCAGTATTTCCCTGCATTTTCTTTTTTTTTTTCTTTTTTAATTTATTGTCTTTGAGGTCTCCTTTCACAAGACATCAAGGTTGAATTCTTTCTTTGGTTTGGTTTCTGTCCTCCTAAGTTTCGTCCAGTAGTTTGTTTAAGCTTAGTATATGGTGAGATTTGCGCTAAGTTGTTTTTTGTGTGTTCTGATGGGCAAGTCTGAGGGAGGTGGTAATCTTGTCTGCTGATGATTGGGTATGTATTGTTTTGTGTGTTGTCTGGATCAGGCGGCCTGCACAGAAGGCTACTGGTGGTTGGGTGATACCAGTTCTTGTATTCAGGTGGTTTCCTTTGTGGGAGTTCTCACTATTCGATACTCCCTAGGGTTAGGAGTTCTCTGGTAGTCTAGGGTTTTGGGATCAGTGCTCCCACTCCAAAGGCACAAGGCTTGATCTGTGGCCAGGAACAGAGATTCCATAGGTGGTTTTTCATGTCACTAAATGATATTGAAACAAATAGCAAAAATGATAAACCAAAGATGAACCCCACACAACTGCCAGTTACAAAATCAAGCAAAGATTAATTAACATAATGGAATATACACATATACATATACACACATAAGCAAAATCAAAAACGTTCCAGTAGTAACAGAGTATAATAGATTGACCTGGTGAACAAAAGAAACCAAAAATGATATGTACAGTTAAGAATAAAACAAACTAAAGCACAAACTGGACAACAAAACTAAAGCAAGGTACCAAGTGGGGAATAAAGCAATGAAAACAAAACTAACAAATTCGGTGAGATGAAGAAAGGAAAGAAAGATAGAAATGCAACGTTAAATAGAAGTAGATAAAAAAGATTTACATATATATTAAAGATCAAGTCCAAGGGGGAAAGGCAAACAAAGGAATAAATGTAGAAAAGATAATAGGTTTAAAAAAATTTTAACTAAAATTACAAAAAGGAGAAAAAAAAAAAAAAACACCACAAAACTGCTAAAGGCCAATGTAGACCCAGAGGTTTATAACAGCAGTTAAAAAAATGTGATTGAAAAAAAGCTTAATTAGATTTTATTATCACTATGAAATTGAGAACTACAATAGAGGGAGGAGAAAAAGGAGGGGGGAAATCCAAAAGTAATTAAAGAGCTAATCAAAATCTAGGAATAAGAAATGTCTTCATTGAGTATCTGCTGTCGGAGTCCTTTCCCTCGCTGGGAGTCACAGGTCACCTCACCTCTCCAAGATGCCCTCCGCATTGCTCTGGTCTCTGAACCTGCCGTGGGGCAGCTCAGACTCTCATTTAGTCCTACTTCTGTGTGTTCTTGCTCAAATGTTCACAGCTGTCCGAACCAGTGCGTGTTCTTTTGTGGGCGCTCTCAATGACCTTTTTTATATTCCATAGGCACAGAATCTGCCTAGTTGGTCATGTGGATTTAATCTGCAGCTTATACATCTGGTGGGAAGGTTTTGTGTTTTCTGCCTTAGCCACACTTCCCCCTGGGTTTCAGTTGTGGTTTTATTTCTACCGCTGCGTGTGGGTCTTCCACTGGGGTTTGCTCCTGAGGCTGCCCTGGAGGACTTGGGATTGCCCCTGTGAGGGCCAGGTGTGAGGGTGGTGCAGCTGCTAGGGCCTTAGGGGCTCTGCCATCACCACTTTCTCGGGGAGTTGGTGTGTAGGGCAGCAGGAATC
This sequence comes from Antilocapra americana, assembly GCA_007570785.1. NCBI lineage: Eukaryota > Metazoa > Chordata > Mammalia > Artiodactyla > Antilocapridae > Antilocapra > Antilocapra americana. The sequence goes on along the minus strand of ML664656.1, from coordinate 45,093 downwards.
TAGTGCTCTAGAGGGGTATGACAACCAGTATAGGCCAATACAGTCCAGTATTCTCATGTGGAGATCCCCCCTGACAGAAACCTGGCTGGCCATAGTCCACGGGGTCAAAAAGACTTGGACAGAACCAAAGCAATCCCATGTTGATAGATGCAAGAGTTTGTTTTTTCCCGTGACAAGTCGGCCCAGTGAGGGTTGAGCATGAAGGTGGCTCATCTGCTTCTGTCCCGCGGACCTTGGCCATGCCAGGTGTGCAAGGATAAGGACTGCCTCTGCCTCAGCAGTCATGGCCTTATCAGAGTCTTTTTCCGAGTCCCTGGTACCTGGTGATGGAAGGCCTCTAGATATTCTTTCTCTGTAGCTCCATCCATTTGTGCACTTAGATGGCTGCCTTGCCTGGGGTCCCTCTCTGTTGTTCTGCACATCAGGCACATAGAGGGGCCCCCTGGCTGGAGTCCTACTCTGTACATCTGCATGTCATGCACATCAGGGGTCCCCTGGGTGGGGTCCTACTCTGTACTTCAGGCACTTGATGGCCCAGCCTCTCTATTGTCCAGCTGCTGATGCTGGCCTGGGGAGAGAGGCCATGGTGATGGTTCCACCCTCTAGGTGTGACTCAGCAGTATGGCCTTGCATCCCCGGCTGCCTGGCTTCCCTCCACAGGCATTTCCCACCATAGATTCCTCCTTCATGGTCCCTCAGCCTGTGTCTCTGCCATCAACAGCAGCCCTTGCCCTGGGACTGCTCCACAGTCCCTAAACTCCAGCCCCCAGCCCCTGAGCCTTCCAAGTGCCCACGTCCCTGTCTGGGGTGTGCATTGATGCAGCATGGACCGCCTGATTCTTGCCCATCCAGGCTGCTGCAGCTCAGCTGCTTCACTCTCAGCCTTCAGCGCTTCTCTGACCCTGCCAGCTGCCCTGCTGTGGAGTCAGACCCTGCCTCAGCTCCCCACCTGCCTAAGGCAGGGCTGTTCCTCCCAACACTCCTGTTGTCCCCTAGTTCCTTCGTCCTACTGATTTTTGTGTGGTTCTGTACGTTCTTTTCCATTGGTCAGGTATTGCTGTCTGCTTTCAGCTGGTGTTCTGCAAGTGCTTCTGTGTCTGAAGGTATATTCCTGATGTATCTGTGGATAGAGAGATGTACCCCACATCCACCTACTCCTCCACCATCTTGTTCCTTTTGGAATTTAATATAAATTTTTACTGCTTTTTAGAATATGTGTGATTACCCCTAATACATAGGTTTGGCACAAAAAGTTTGTTTTTACAACCACCAACCACAGTCTTTCTCCACTATTCTGAAATTAACCAGAAGAATGTTTCAATATTATTGTAATACTGAAAATGGTGAAAGTGAAAATTTGTTAATATTACAATTTTTGTTATCCACAAAACTGAGGAAATATGGCAAGTCAGTACATTAGGATTATATGTAATTACTTCATGACAATTAGAGGGGGAAACAGTAGAAGTGGTGAGAGATTTCCTCTTCCTGGGCTCTAAAATCACTGCAGATGATGACTGCAGCCGTGAAATCAGAATATATTTGGTTCTTGGCAGGAAATTGGTGACAAACCTAGACAGTGTGTTGAAAAGCAGAGACATCACCCTGCTGGCAAAGGTCTGTATAGTCAGGGCTACGTTCTTCCCAGTGATCACATACAGTTGTGAGAGCACCAAATAACTGACGCCTTCAAACTGTGATGCTGGAAAAGACTCCCGAGAGTCCCTTGGACAGCAAGGAAATCAAACCGTCAATCTTAAGGGAAATCAACCCTGAATCCTCTTCGGAAGGACTGATGCTGAAGCTGAAATGCCAGTATTTGGTTATCTGATGTGCAAAGCAGACTCATTGGAGAAAGCCCCTGGTGCTGGGAAAGATTGAGGGCAGAAGTAAAAGAGGGCATCAGAGGATGAGATGGCTGGATGGCATCACCAGTGCAATGGACATGAACTTGGGCAAGTTTCAGGAGATGGTGAGGGACAGGGAGGCTGGTGTGCTGCAGTCAATGAGGCTGCAGAGTTTGACATGACTAGGCAACTTAACAACAACAATTAAACGTTTCTGCATCTTTTATAAATACAGGACCACAAAAACCAGGGCATATGTACTTTGAGTTAATTCACTGTTATGCTCAGGTACATTCACTATATTGTATGGGACTGCAGAGAGGCTGTTCCCTGAAATAGCCATGTTGTTCAGTTGCTAAGCCATGTCCACCTTTTTATGACCCCGTGGACTGCAGCATGCAACCTCCTCTGTCCTCCACTATTTCCCAGAGTTTGATCAAATTCATGTCCATTGAGTCAGAGATGCTGTGTAATTATCTCATCCTCTGCAGCCCCCTTTTCCATTTGCCTTCCATCTTCCCAGCATCTGGATCTTTGCCAGTGAGTTGGCTCTTCCCATCTCGTGCCCAAACTATTGGAGCTTCAACCTGAACATCAGTCCTTCCAATGAGTTTTAAGGGTTTACTTCCTTTCTGATTGGCTGGTTTGGTCTCCTTGCAGTCCAAGGGACTCTGAAGAATTTTCTCCAGCACACATTTGGAAAGCATCAGTTCTTCAGTGCCCAGCCTTCTTTATGACACAGCTTACATCCAAATGTGACTACAGAGAAACCATAGCATTGATGATACGGACCTTTGTCACCAAAGTGATGCCTCTGATTTTTCATATGCTGTCTAGGGTTGTCATAGCTTTCCTTCCAAGGAACAAGTGTGTTTTAATTTCATGGCTACAGTCACTGTACACAGTGATTTTAGAGCCCAAGAAAATAAAATTCATCACTGTTTCCAGTTTATCCCCTTTTATTTGCTGTGAAGTGATGGCACTAGATGGCTTGATCTGTTTTTTTTTTTTTTTTTTAATGTTGAGTTTCAAGCCAACTTTTTCACTCTCATCAAGAGGCTCTTCAGTCCTTTGCTTTCCTAGCATTAGAGTGATATCATCTGCATATCTGAGGTCGTTGATGCTTCTGCTAGCAATCTTGATTCCAGCTTGTGATTCACCAAAGCTCAGCATTTCTCATGATATACTTGGCATATAAATTAAATGAGCAGGGTGACAATAATCAGCCTTCACGTAGTCTTTTCCCAGTTCGGAACCAGTCAGTTGTTCCATGTCCGATTCTTACTTTGCTTCTTGACTTGTATACAAGTTTCTTGGAAGACAAGTAAGGTGATCTGGTATTCCCAACTCTTTAAGAGTTTTCCACAGTTTGCTGTTTTCTGTGCAATCAAAGGCTTTAGAATAGTCAGTGAAACAGAAGTAGGTGTTTTTCTGGAAGTCCCTTGCTTTCTTTATGATCCATCAAGTATTGGCAATTGGATCTCTCATTCCTCTGCCTTTTCTGCAGCCAGCTTGAACATCTGGAAGTTCTTTATTCATGTACTACTGAAGCCTCGCTAGAAGGATTAAAATCATAACTTTGCAAGCATGGGAAATGAGTGCAATTGTATGGTCGTTTTAACATTATTTGACATTGCCCTTCTTTGAGATTGGAATGAAAACTGACGTTTTCTAGTCCTGTGGCCACTGCTCAGTTTTCCAGATTTGCTGCTGTACTGAGACTAAGACTTCTTATCTCTCCTTGCTATTTTATGCATTCAATTGGGTATATCTGTCTCTTTCTCCCTTTCTGCCTTGCCTTTCACTTCTCTCCTTTCCTCAGCGATTCGTGAAGCCTTCTCAGACAACCACTTTGCCTTCTGGCATTTCTTGTTCTGTTGAGATGGTTTTGGTCATTGACGCCTGTACAATGTTACAAACCTCCATCCAGAGTTCTGTAGTCTCTCTATCAGATCTATTGAATCTATTCATCATCTTCATTGTATAATCATAAGGGATTAGATTTAGATCTTACCTGAATGGCTCAGTGGTTTTCCCTCTTTCTTCAGTTTAAGCCTGAATTTTACCAGAAGGAGATGATCATCTGAGCCACAGTCAGCTCCAGGTCTTGTTTTTGCTGACTGCATAAAGCTTCTCCATCTTTGGCTGCAAAGAATTTAATCAATCTGATTTCAGTATTGACTATTTGGTGAAATCCAAGTGTAGAGTCATCCCTTATATTGTTCAAAGAGGGTGTTTCCTATGACCAGAGTATTCTTTTGGCAAAAGTCTGTTAGCCTTTGCCCTGCTTCATTTTGTACTCCAAGGCCAAACTTGCCTATTAACTCCAGATATCTCTTGACTTCCTACTCTTGCATTCCAGTCCCCTATAATGAAAAGGACATGTTTTTTGGTTGTTAGTTACAGAAGGTCTTGTAAGTCTTCAGAGAACTGTTTGACTCCAGCTTCTTCAGTATTAGTGATTGGGGCATAGACTTGGATTACTGTGATGTTGGAACGGTTTGCCTTGAAAACAAACTGAGACCACTTTATTGCTTTTATGATTGCACTCAAGTACTGTGTCTTGGACTCATTTGCTGAGTATGAGGGCTACTCCACTTCTTGTAAGGGATTGTTGCCTTAGAAGAAATATATCTACAGTAGTCGATATAATGGTCATTGGAATTAAATTCACCCGTTCCTGTCCATTTTAGTTTACTGATTTCTAAAATGTTGATGTTCATGCTTCCATCTTATGGTTGACTATGTCCAATTTGATTCTTAAACATAGCATTGCAGATTCCTATACAGTGTTGTTCTTTACAGCATCTGACTTTTCTTTGATCACCAGATACATCCATAGCTAAGTGTCCTTCTTGTTTTGTCCAACCCACTTAATCCTTTCTGCAGCTGTCTATAATTGCCCTCTGACCTTCCCCAGTAGAATATTGCATTCCTTCTGATTGGGGGGCTCATCTTATGGTGTCATATCTTTTTGTCTTTACATACTGCTTGTGAGGTTCTCCAGGCAAGAGCACTGAAGGGGTTTGCCGTTCCCTCCTCCAGTGGACCACGTTCTGTTAGAACTCTTCACTATGACCCGTCCGTGTTGGATGACCCTGCAGGGCATGGCTCATAGCTTCATTGAGTGATGCAAGCCCCTTCACAAGGCTGGGGTCCATGAAGGGGCTATATGCTGTTTTAAAGCATGGTAGGGCACGTGGAACACTCGTCTGTGATTACTGTCTGGAAGAGAAGTGAGAATGCCACAAAATTGTTTTCCCAAAATACTAGAAGTGATATCCCTCATAGAAATACATTCAGGTAAATGCCTTTTACTTTTTAACGGCATCAGGCAGTGTAAATATGTTAAACTTTCACGTTGCTCATGATTTTTTTTTAATATTAACTCTGGTTGGTTAGCCCAGATTGATGGTTTATCTTTCCCCCTTTCAGTCTCTCTCACTTTTTTAGCAGAGAGGTGGTTCAGACAGTAAAGAATCTGCCTGCAGTGCGGGAGACCCGAGTTCAATTCCTGGATTACGAAGGTCCCCTGGAGACGGGAATGGCAACCCACTCCAGTATTCTTGCCTAGAGAATTCCATGGATGGAGGAGCCTGGCAGGTCATGGTCTATGGGGTTGCAAAGACTCGGACACAACTGAGTGACTAACGTATTTTATATTTGTTAAAATCATATTTGTATCAATCCAACACTTCGAAACTGTTAACTCTTCACCAGTTGGACTACAAGGAGGTCAAAGCAGTCAAACCTAAAGGAAATCAACCCTGGATATTCATTGGAAAGAGTGAAGTTGAAACTCTAATACTTTGGCCACCTGATAACAAAGAGCCATCTCATTGTAAAAGACCCCAATGGTGGGAAACAGTGAAGGCAGGAGGAGAAGGGGGCAACAGGGGATGGGATGGTTCAGTGGCATCACCGACTCCATGGACATGAGTTTGAGCAAGCTGCAGGATATAGCGGAGTACAGTGCAGCCTGACGCGCTGGAGTCCATGGGGTTGAAGAGTTAGAGACTGAACAACAACAGGCAGCGCGTCATCAGAGTTTGGGGAGCAGGCTGAAGGCCCTGAGCCCAGGTCAGTTTGGGGGGCCCTTGAAGCTTCACTCCTTTTAGCGCTGCGGGAGTTCTATGTGGTTGCCGAGGTCTCAGGTCAAGTGGGCTGCAGTTAGAGGTTTTTGGTCACCAACAATGGGCTTTTCCACAGAGCTTGCATCAAATCTCTGTGCTTATATGATTTCTAATGATCATCCCCTTTGCTTTGCAGACAGTCCTTCTTACTACTTGATGAGGTCTTTAGCGAATAGGAGCAGTGTTCTCCTTGGTTTTGGCTTCCAGATGTTCCAGTTAGCCTGGTATGGTTTTGGATCTCAAGCATGGTAAGTCTCTCTCATAGATCCTCATGACAGATTTGTCTTTTAGAGGAGCTTGAATTAGTTGAGTGTTGATGCAAAAGAAGTAGGAGTTAATTTACTAGCTTAGTGTATTCAAAATTTCAAAAACTCTTTAGACTTAGTTTGAGGAAGGGTATAGCTAGATAATTCTGCATTACTGCAGAATTGCCTTCTGCAATAAGACAGATTGCCTTCACCTCAGCAAGCTTTCAGTGAGATGTTACTTAACTAAATATATGTATCTCTTTCTCCAACCCTCCAAAACAAGTTTTATGCCTAATTGTTAAACTCATTTGTCAGTTTTTGGTGAGAGCACATATAATCAAATACAACGAGAAAACAAGGGGAAATGACTGATTATGGCAGGATTTACTGCTCTGATTAGCTGAGTGACATTGGATAGTGACATAATCTTTATAATATAAAGTATGTGAGTTAGATGAACACTAAGATCTCCTCCAAAAGCTTCTGTACCCAGAGACAGTTATCCCTTCTAACAATTAGATTCCCGTTAATAGGAAAGCAAGTCAAATTAAGCCCTGTGAAATAAGAAAAATAAAAAGAAGTAAGTGCTGTTTTGTTGTGTGTCAAGTTTCCTTATGTGCCTATTACCAAGTACTACAGTTCATATCTTCATTTAAAATGTTTGAGTTGGTCCTTATTTTACAACCAGAAATGAATGACAGAGTTTAAAACTTGAAATGCTTTAGGTGGCTAGTGGTTGATTGTTATTGTTCTTGGAAGCCTTCATTTTAGTCCTAGGAACTTTGGTTCAACAGCTGATTCTATCGACCTAAAGGATTTTTCCTTTTAAGTAAGGTTATTCTTGTCATCCCCAAGACAGTCTAACTAAGCAGGTTTTAAGCGCAATTGGCACTGAACTTTAATGGTAACACACACAGATGTTCAAAAGAGCATAGGTTCCCTTCATTGAGACAGAGGTCTACAGCAAGCCGACTTGAAAGTCTGCAGGATGTCATCCTGAATTTCAGGTGTCCTTTTTTTTCTGTTGGGTGCACACAACAGTTTATTGAGGGTGGAAAACTGAGCAGCCTAAGGGCAGTTTGGAAGTGAGCCTTTGAAAAGTACAAAGAAAAATATGGAAAATCGGTGAGAAAAAATGTGAATTTATAGAAACAAGAAATCCTTTTGAATTTCATTGAGCTTGCATTTAAAGATGGCAATAGAGAAACCAGGAAGAAATACGTGTTTTGACAGGTAAGATAAAGAAAGGAAACTTTCCCAGCTCATGAACAGTGTGCTGTGTAACTTTCTAGGTTTTCTTTTTTTTTTTAATTTTTCCAAGAGGAAAAAAAAATACTTAAAACTTAATGCAAGACAGCAGACAGCATTTTGTGCTTTTGCCGCCGGTACTCTGAACAGCAGTCTTACCAGGGCTGGCCCGCTCCCTGACCACAGTCTGACCTGTCATTGCAGGATGATGTGGGCAGCAGGGATTGTGGCCGCCGTGTCCAGCATCACGTTCCCAGCAGTCAGTACCCTCGTCTCTCAGAATTCAGAGTCAGATCAGCAAGGTGAGGTCACTGTCTCCCTCACTGTTTCTTTCCCTCCGTGGAGAATGTACCTGACAGAAGCATGAGCATCTCTGAGTATCTTTCTACATCAGCAGAGAAACAGGTTACAGCTGTGTGGTCCCTGCTGAACAACATACCTCTTTACTTTGGCAAATAGGAAAATTCTCTTTTCCTTCTTGGTTTGGTTTTATACTCATATTTTCGATATCTGGACACAGCAAGTCAGAATACTTAGAAATACAACTATCTAACTTCTCTTTTCAGTTTTGACTCTTCTTTTATGTTACTGTCAGAATTTCCTAGACTATACTCCCATTTTAACAAATATCTGTTAAATAATGACAGACTAGCTAGTAAAACAATGAGTTCTTTATTTCATCACTGTAATCACTTAAGTTTCTTTAATTTGGAATCACTCAAAGTCCATTATTCACTCAGGTTAGAAAATGATTCTTTGAGCAGATAAAGAGCAGATAAATCTGTGTAGTTCTTGATAATTAGATGCAGAGTGAAAGACAAAAGTAAGATGACTATGTAGAGTAGCACTGTAAATGTCTAGACTCTTCATCCTTCTTGTGCCTCTGGCTTCCCTATGAGGTACTTCTTACTGCTGGAATTAATTATTTTCCTTCTCCGTCCCTTCATGGTTTACCTGACTATAGTCAGGAAATAGTGAATTTTAGAAGAAAAGAGGTTTTTATGACTTAGAGATCTTTAACAAGTTTCAATAAAAAAAAAACACCCTAGATTGGAAAAGATACTTTACTGGTTGCACTTACTTTTTCAAATTAGCCATTTTATTCATATCTATTTTTGTTTTTTAATTTTTTTTGCAACATATCTGTGCTGGTTATCTATTTTAAACATAGCTTACCCTGGTTATGGTCATTTAGTTGATTGTATCCTTGGGAGATGTTGTGGTTGAAGTAAAGGCATGAGCTATCTGTGAAGAATGGGCATGGCCTTGGCTCTAAGAGACTCTTATCTTGTCTCTCAGGGCATGAATTTGCTTTGGCTTTTTTTATGCTTACATGTATTAATACAGATGTTTCTAAATGTCAGCATATCTGCTTTTTACAACACAGTATATTAGGTTGAATTATATTTGACCGTTGTTGACTTACAGAAACAAGCATCTCATGATTCAAGCTAATTTTTTAGCTGCCACATGAGACACCAGAGATACCTAGAAGTCGACTCTTCTGGGAGTTTCAGTACAGGTGTACTTGGAGCACGGCGATCACTGTGAGGAGCAGAGCCTGTCAGAAGGTGCTGGAGGCACACAGGTTCAGGGCCCCTATGGACTGACACTTGGGCAAAGGACAGATTTTTATTGTAAAAGCACCATTAAATAAGTAGAAGAGGAAAATGTCAATCCACAAAAAATAGAAATTGCCTATAAATTGAGAGTATTAAAATTTTTCATTTTATCATTCCCTGTTTATAGGAAGATATGTTGTTCAAGGGGAATTCAGCCTCAAATGGATTTTATAAACATCGATGTCATTTCATATCCTTGTAGATCTTAGGACAGGTAGTGAGAACAGCCTTATACGGGCATAGAAAAGGACAAGGAAACCTTTGTACAATGAATGGATATCAGTATGATGGGTACTCAGTCCAGCTTAATTGGTATTTTATAGTTTGAAAGAAAGAGCTCTTAAGTCTCCAATCTTGAGATGCTTTTCTGAGAAGACTGGCTTCCTTCTCTTTGTTCTGACTTAGGAGTTGCCCAGGGTATCATAACTGGAATCAGAGGACTCTGTAATGGCCTGGGGCCAGCCTTGTATGGCTTCACATTCTGCATGTTCCTTGAGGAACTGACTGAGTTGGGACCAGTTTTGGTTTCTAACAATGCTCCCCTACAGGAAATTTGGTAATAAGCCTAGTTTCTAACAACTGTATCTGATTAGAGCAAAATCTTGCAAACTTCAGTTTGGAAAGTGTTCTTACTTTTCTAATATTACTATTGTATTTGACAGTAGTAGCTGTTGTGTTCATCGCTTCTTGGGACGAGGGAGGAATCATTTCAGTGATAGTGTCTTAGGTAAAATATTTTGCCTTTGTTCAGATTCTATTTTTACCTATATAGTTTCTCTGGTCAGAATGCAGTCCTCTGGTGAAACTCAGGGCAAATAAAAGCTGAAATGACCTAAACTTCCAGCTACAAATTGAGCTAAAGTGCTTTTTCACCTTTTAGTTGCTGTTACTTCCCTCCTTTCAGTCTATGTTCAGTATAGATTTCTGTACAACACTGGAGTTAATGTTCTTACGTATATAGACGGCATGATCTCGGGTCACAGGGCACGATCAGAGGTAAACAGCTGTGCTGACATGTTAGGCTAAGCTGTGGGAAAGTGGTGCACAAAGCAGTGATTGGTTGCCCTCAGTTATACTCCAGGCAGCAGGCTTTGTTAGAGTTTGCCATGGCAGTTAATGAACATTTGCTAGTAAGAAAATAACTCAGTTTTCAGTGGCATGGTTTTTATTTTTATTTGTTTGGTTTATCCAGTACTAATTTTGGTTTGAATGGCTAACCCAATTGTTCCTCTTCATTTGTTTCCACACCCACCAGGGAGCTGTCATCCCAGGCCCACCATTTTTGTTTGGGGCGTGTATAGTTCTTATGTCTTTCCTGGTTGCTGTATTCATCCCCGAGTACAGGTAAGGCAGTGGGATTCAAAAGCACAGCAACAGTATCAGTGGCAGCCTGGCCAGCGCTCCAGAATGTGGCAGTGAGGAGGACAGTGAGCCGCTGCTGCAGGACAGCAGCATCTGGGAGCTTTCTTCCCCTGAAGAGCCTGGGCATCAGTGCACTGAGCTATAAATTCTGCGGACAGGAGTTTGCAGACGCGGTCTCTGGGAGCCGTGGGGGAGCCACACCACGTGGAGACTTTGTGGTGCTGGAGGGGAGATTCTAGTGGCCCGCCTCAGGGCTGAGTTTGAGAAGCAACCCCCTCCACCCCTTTGTCCTCCTCCTCTTCCTCCTTCTATTCCTTTTCCACCATTCTTTTCCTTTTCCCTTTGTTATGCATTAGAACTAAATAATATGCACCTCTCAAAAAGTTATCTGGGATCCTCATTCAGAAACTCAAATAAAAGAAGTCATCTGTGGTAGAAATGATGGCCTTCCTTTGTTAATGTCAGTGTAGGAATGATCATATCCTTTTCAAAAGATGCAGGATTGTAATACAACTGCTGTCTGTTTTGAAACCTGTTCTGCTATGAACAAAGATAACATATCTTTTTTTTTTTTACTATGCTGTTGGATTCTAAGTTAAGCTTCCTAATGCATAATAAGTTTGCAATGGATACTTTTATGTCTTTTGTGTTTCTTTCAAGTAAATAGTACCGTTGATCTTTAGCTTCTTCTTTGGGTGACTTTCAGCTAAAATAAGTTTTTAGTCCTTAGGCTAATGCAAACGATATGTGTATTTTCAAAATTAGTTTCATTTCAAAATCTTCCAAATGAGTTCACAACTTTTAAAAATGTTTTAGAAAGCCAGGATACAGTTCCCTGTACACCCATGTTTATTAGCAGCAGTATTCACAGTAGCCAAAAGGTAGAATCCCTCACTGGGCATCCCTTTTCTTAAAGTCTTAGATTGTGGCTGCCTAAGGACCTCTTTTAAAATGTATCTAGTTTTTCTAGCTCCAGGTAGGCTGACCTACAAGCTGCTTGCGTCTGTAACTGGAAGTGGGGAAGCCCTGAGTGTCTTCTCTCATCTGAAGCCACATGTAACAGTCCCAGGAATTATACTGATCATCTTTATTTGATACCGGGGAAAACAAGAACCAGGCGTCCTTTCTTAGTACCCACGGTTGTGTTTCTGATCAGAATCTCAGCTTGCCCAGGCTCTATCAGTGCCGCTTGAACTTGGGAAGAAGGTGGAGCAAGCGGCCCACTTGGCCTGGGGGCAGAGCAGCCGGTCTGCCCTCTGCCCCTGCCCCTGCTGGCCCAGGGCAGGCCTTGTGAGTACCAGCTGCTGGTGGTGGAGGAGGCGGCTGAGGAGGGAGGCGTTATGGGACCCGCCTTGTGTGACGTGGTCACATGTGGGTTTTCTTTTTCTGTTTGATAAAATGACTGGTTTTAGTCCTCCCTCCAGTTTCACTTTAAGGTTGAAAATGAAGATTTTATTAAAGTGGAGCACAGTGATTTTACATTCTTTCTAAAGCAACAGTTGAGGTTTTCAAAAGACATCTCAGAGAACTCCAGTAGATAAAGCCAAAAAAAGAGAATGTGTTCAGGGTGAACTGCGGGCGGGACCCCAATCTGTACTTTGTCTCTCCCAGAGTCTGTACTTGCTGAGGCGGGTGGATATAGGACCCCAGGCACCCTGGGGACCGAGGTCCTCAAGTGGCGGCAGAGGTCTGGGCTGAGCCAGCAGCAGTGTGGCCTGTGTCCTGGCGAGTGGAGAGCCGCGAGGGTGGCAGTGCGGCCAGGAGAGGGGCTGGGAGACTCGGGTCCGAGGGAGGGCAGCACCTGGCGGGTTCTGGGAGGCGCTGGCTGTCGTGGCTCGAGGCAGGAACACCTCCGAGCCTCTACCGTGAAGCCCCCACAGAGCAGAGCTGTCTGGCAGCCCAGGGTTGAAATTAAGAGGGCGACTTCGCAGCAGGTTGAATGTAGCCCTGTACCCACATGAGTTCATTTTAAGTGCCTAGAGTGAGGTTGGTCAAGCCCTTGCTGAGCTTGAGTGAGGGAGTCAGGGAGGACCGAACTCCGGGTGAGAGTGAGGGGCAGCTAGCGTAGAGAATCCTCAACCAGGTGGGTTCAGGGGTGCCCTTTCAGTAGCCTCACTGGAGGCTCATTTGGGGGTGGAGGGGACAGAAGCCCACTTAGAAGACGTGCTCCTTCTTAGTGGTGGCAGTTGCTGAAGGAGTTTATACTGTTTCTTTCGACTATGAACCAGTACTTTGCAGGGTCATGTTCGAAAGTGGACCTGAGCTATGGGCACAGCCTTCTCCTGCACACCACATCAGCCGCCATCTTTTTGGCACCCCCTCCCCCCTCTCTGCACCGTTGAAGGTGGCATGAGCCCAGCCCCCCGTTACCATGGAGCCCCTTGTGATGCGTGGGTGCTGGGTTCCATGCTCCTGGGAGACGTCCTGGAGGCAGAGCCTTCGTGCCGTTTCTTCTTGAGACAGTGGTACTGGTGGTACTAGTGTGAGAGGAGACGTCAGTGTGAGAGTGGTGTGTGAATAGTGGTGGTAGTAGTGTGAAATCGGTGTGTGACAGCTTGGGTACTGAGGTATCTGACTGGGAAACAGCAGTTGCCCCCGAGTGGGCACCTGCCCCCACCCGCGAGGATGGGACGCAGAAGGGCCCGCCTGTGGGCCCTTTTCTCATGCTGCAACCCCAAGGCAAAGGCCAGGAGGAGGAACAAAGTGGCCCCAGCCCTTGTCCTGGAAGCTGAGTGGCCTAAGGTGAGAGCAGCCGGGGGCTGGGCCCTTCGGATGGGTGTTACCTGGCGACCGTTGGGGATGTGTTTCATTTTGTTAGCATGGATGTGGGCCCTGCTGGCCAGGGCATTTTGACCCTAGTGAGCAGGATCGACCCCAGCAGATTGACCTTGTAAGGGGGTGTGCAGGTGCTTCATGAAGGATGGGCAGGGGCCCACAAGGAGGGAAACACTGGCTGGAGGAGTCTCAGGGGCATGTGGATCGAGCTAGAGAGTCAGTCCTTGAAGCAGAAATGCTAAGCCCCTTAACGCCTCCCATCTTACAAAGCCCAGACCAGTGTGTCCAGTATCTTAATGACAGGTCCCTACTGCTTACCTGTATAACATACACCCTCATACTTCACATGTCCAGTACATGCCTCTTACAAGTGTTGGGCGCTGTTCTAGGTGCTGAATACTCAGTATGTAGTAGGGGATACATAGCCCAGGATTTTCTTTTTTGTGCAAAGAAACACAGAAGAATGAAAGACTCCATGTGGTTCAGTTTGAGCAACTTCAAGTGGACGGCCATGCGTGCACGCAAATTGTGACAAAATTCATATAACATGAATTTAACATTTTAAGCAGTTTATGGAATGACTGGGTGACATCAGGGGAGTCAGGCTACCAGATGGCCTTGGGGTGCCACCTGCCTTTTTCCCAGAGAAACACCCCAAAGCCTGGTGGCCTTGTAGACCTTTGTTCTTCACTTTCCCCAGTGGTTCTAGGTCATTGTCTGTGTGTTGTTTAAGAATCTTTTTATCCACTTTGTTGTCAGGTTTATGTTTAGGAAATTTCTCAGTCTACCCTGGGTCCTGAGAAGGCAGGCTTGGATTCCAGGTTCTCCCCTGGCGCGTGCCTGCCAGGTCGAGGTGGAGGCTGAACGCCAGGCTGAATGATGGTGGTCTGTGTGGTCTTGGGGTCAGCTGACCGCCTCTTCTCTGGAGGGGCAAGGAGTCCCTCTGAGTGGAGCCTTGAGACTTGACAGGGTCAGTCTTCAGCGTCTCTCTCTGTTTTTCATTTGTGTTTGTGTTTACTCATTTAACTGTTTTCTAGGAGCTGACAGCAGTTCCTGAAGATCTGAATACCTGCAGGGAGCTGCTGCTCACAAGAGATAAAGAAATAGCTGAGCTGAAAGCAGAAAGAAACAACACCAGGGTCAGGAGGGGGATTCTCTGGTGTTGACATTTGCCCCACGGCGGGGGTGGCAGTGGTGCGGGCTGGGCTGGGCTGGGCTGGGCTGGGCGGGTGTCTGGGCTCCGTATTGCTGTCTTTAAACTCTGTCCAGTTTTCAAGTCATTTTTCACATCTTCCCACGTAGCAGACTGAGATGGATCAGTTCGGGGTTCTCATACCTGGCTTCAAATTTATGATGAGAGCTAATTGTAATTTTAGTATATTTGGGGGGGATTTCTCTTAACTTACATTTGTGTCCATGCTACACTTTGTGTGGGATATTGGTTCCCTGACCAGGGATTAAAACCCAAAACCCCTGCAGAAGTGTGGAGTCTTATCTTGTTTGGCCCCTGGGGAAGCCCATTCTAACTCTAGACTGAACTGGCAGGATTACGACTTGCCTTACACTGAGAGCGATTATCAGCCCTGAATTCAAGTATCAGGTTGAAAGTGCTCCTTTGGCCCCGCCCCATAGCTGCTGCTGGAACACGTGGAGCGCCTGGTCTCCCTGCATTTGCCATCCCTCCAGATGACGGCGGGCAAGCAGCAGACGCAGTCTCCAGCTGGCATGACCAGCGAGGTGGAGGTGCTGAGGGCGCTGAAGTTACTGTTCGAGTACCACCAGGCCCTGGACGAGAAGGTACCAGCCACCCGGCCATCGTGGGTGTGCACCCTTGCTGCATTGTTAGGTGGATGATGCACGTATTTATGTAACTAGCTGACTTTTGAGCTCTTGAATTCTTGTAAATTTATTTTTTCTGTAAGAAGTCTGAGTTTTATATGGTTAAAAAGCGTTACCTGCGTACATGCTCAGTCATGTCCGAGTGTTTGCTGTCCTGTGGACTGTAGCCCACACCATAAAAGTCCCTCTTCATGGGACTTTTAAGGCAAGAATACTAGAGTGGGGTGGCCATCTTCTATTCCAGGGGATCGTCCCGACCCAGGGATCGAACCTGTCCTCTTGCATTGGCAGGTGGATTCTTTACCACCGAGCCACCTGGGAAGCCCCTAGTTTCAAATTATTAGTTGGCATAAATGTCTCAAGATTTATTATATTCTGTATATCAATTTTCAGTTAAAAACTGGGTCATAGAATTAATTTAGAATATCATTTATTGTCCTTTCAAACTTAGAATTTAAAGCTATTAACAGGCAGAATTTCTTGATGTTAAGATCAATGAGAGACGGTGATCTCAGCTGTGGGAAGGCTGCATGAGCAAGAGCAGAGCACTGGCGAGACCATGCCTGGCTGCCTCCCTGCCTCCTCGTCGAGGGCTCTAGGGTAGAAGAGGCCTGGTCCAGGTGGTCCACTGGCAGTGGACCAACATGAGGGCCTCCCTTGCGCTGTGCTGCACCCTGGGTGTGGATTCCTCGTTTCCTCAAGTTCTAGGGGGCCCAGTGTGTTCCTTTTTTAAAAATTCATTCATCCATTCATTCATTTATTGGTGAATAGTTACTTTACACTGCTTGTCAATTTCTGGTGTACAGCAAAGTGAATCAGTCATATATATACGTGTGTGTGTGTATATATATATAGCTACATATATCCCTCCTTTTTAGATTTCCTACCCATTTACTTCCCCACAGAGCACTGAGTAGACGTCCCTGAGCTGAACAGTGGGTCCTTCCTTGTTGACTTTATGCATAGTATCAGTCGTGTATATATGTCAACCCCAGTCTCCCAGTTCATCCCCCACCTGCCTGTCGAATATATTCCTGATGATGCTGAAATTTCCTTCTGATTCACTCAGGTGAGTCTGGTGATGTCTGTGGAGTCTGTTCTCTCAGAGTGGGGGAAGCATGCTGTGGGGGTTCTGCTGAGGCAGCTTGCCTGGCCATCCTCTCTAGTTTTCTGAGGCTCTGCTCCTTGAAGGGATGTGTGACATTGGTACTGGCAGTCAGACAAGTTGAGTGGTGTTTGCTCACACTCAGATATTTAGGCCGTGCTGTGTAACCATGTAGGATCACTATGCTTCTGGCGGTGGTGTCTGCGGGTGTCATGATTTATGAGAAACTACCTAACAGTCAGTGTGAAAACAGAAGATAGTTCGGGGTTCAGGCCTCCTACTGTGAGCCTCACCTCTCCTTTGGACACAGGCAGTGCCCACCCTGCGCCAGCCCTCCCCCGTGAGACTGTCTCAGAGAGAAGCCCTCCAACGTGGGTTCCAGCAGGTGTACTTGTTTAGTAGCTTGGTGTGAGTGAGTCTGTGTGAGAACTCTTAAACAGAAATATTTGTGCATGTTTGTATAACTATTCACACTGTTCTTTGTCTGCAGGAGGAGATTAGGTGGCAGAGTTTAATACGTAGAAAATTCTGGAAAAAGCGTTTTTAAGACCTTTCCATTTTAATGTTAGGACTTTTCCAACACTGGTTACTTAGTGACTATGGAGGGACCTGACATGGATTTTGAGCTGGTGGACAGGAGTCACACTAGCAGCAAGTTCTGGTCCTGGTTTGAGCATTTCATACATGTGGTGGAACTCTGCTTTAGAAGAGTTAGGCTTGAGAAGGCTGCTTCCGGTTGTGTTACATGTTGACTTCTGTTTCCACTCACTAATATTCTTACTTTAGTTTTGAGGAAATTGCCTCAGATTTTTCCAACTTTTACTTGAGGAAATGAGCCTCAGATCTCCCTGTTGGATCTGTTGAAGGTCCCTCCATGTTCTGGGTCAAGCCCGCCTGTATGATGTAGCAGACAGAGGTCCTGACTTCATGCCAGATACCTTCCCTCGTGGAATTCTTGCAGTAACAGGGATGTTTAGTAGACTTTTTGTTTGCTGTTTGGGTTTATTATGTAGAAAAGAAGCTTGGTAAACAGAGTGCCCAGACAGAGCATTAAGACAGCAGGGAACTTCTCGGCAGCTGGCTGCCCCTTGGGAGCTGGGGTCACTATGACAACAGGCAGGGTTAGAGCTCCAGGCTGATGAGGATTTGTACTTGCTGTGGTTTGTTGAGCCTTACTCGCTCCTGTTCCCGAGTGGTCTCAGATAATCAGGACTTAACCAGGAAAACCAAATGTGGCGTCTCAAAAACAAAGTGAGTCGGTCTGGTGTGTGACAAAGTGTATCATTGGCCCCACCACAAAAATAACACTCTAAAGCCATTGAAATTTATGAGGTGGAATGCTAATTTAGAGCATTATGATATACAAAATAATGGCTGCAAAAGGCAGATCAGAAAATACTACATACCATATGATGCTGTTTTTGAAGGTTTTAAAGCATGTCGTATTGAATGTGTATGTACATAGAGGAATATGCACACAGAAAAAATATGAAAGCTGCTTAGAAACAAATGCTAACCTCTCAGGAACCTGAGCTTATAGATAATTTATTATTTCCTTTTTAACAAAGAATGTGTCTACATGTTCTACATTGAAAGTTTTTCAGAGTAAGAAGATCTGTTAAAAGAATAATTGTGCATTTACAAATATTAGTTGAGTGGCATTTCACCAGGCACACTCTTATCAGGTCTGTATTTCAGAGGAGAGGAAAGCCATAGTTTGGCTTACATGCCGTGGCCATCTGCGGTCGGTAGGGTTCCCTTCAAATGATGATTCTGGTGATGTTTTCAGAAGGGTCAGTACTGACCCTTTCTTCCCTTAACTTGTTAATAAGAATGAATAAGATTCTACAGAAAACTGATCTTGTTTAGTATATAAGACCTTTTTTTTAAAAAAAAAAAAAGTTCTTTGGGGACGTTTAGGAAAAGCAAATAGTCTGGTGTTCTGCCCACTGAGACCAAGCCCAGGAACACTGAGAGAACGTTTAGCGTGACGCAGCTTCCGAAACCGAACTCGTCCAGTAGACACGGGCATGTAGGTGATGTCTCAGCTTCGTAAAAGCAGAGGTGACACACCTAACCCGTTTGATGCTCTGCTATCCCTTTTAGACAGAGGATAAAACCCGCCAGTTGCTGGAGTGCCTGGAGCTGGTGGAGCAGAAGCTGCAGCAGACGCTAAGGAGGGTGGAGACGCTGAGGAGCATGGAGGCCGAGCTGGCGCAGAGAGTGGCTGTGCTCTCCAAGGTGCTGCTCTGGGTCCCTGGGGGGCGGGTAAGGGGAGGGCCTGTTCCCGTGCCACCCCACCGTGCTCCTGCCCCTGCGGCTCAGTCCACAAAAGGCGCGCAGACATGGGGGTTGTGCTGCCCCACTGAGATGGGAGTGCTCCCTGAGGGTCAGACAGGCTCCGCTTCTGTGTCATCCTTGCGTTAATATTCCTCTAGTTTTGTCCTTGTTCTGTGTGTCCCTGGGACGCTTCAGCTCCAAGTCCGTGCTGTTCAGAGTTCAGTCATCAACTCAGAGCCTAGCAGGATGGAGACCTAGAAAATTCCCATTCTTGTTTAAGAAAAAAAGAGTTAGAATGTGTTAGCTGCTGAGTCGTGCCCGACCCTCTGCGACCCCGTGGTCTGTAGCCCTCCAGGCTCCTCTGTCCATTGATTCTCCAGGCAAGAATACTGGAGTGGGTTGCCATGTGCTTCTCCAGGGGATCTTCCCGATGCAGGGATCAAACGGGGGTCTCCTGCATTGCAGGCGGATTGTTTAGCGTCTGAGCCACCAGGGAAGCCCTGGTCACCAAAATACCGCTGTAATGAACACAGTTGAAGTCTTTATTCATATGCTTGGTGAAGAAGTCACAGTGGGGCTCCTGCAGACCCAGGGCCCCACTCCCAGCTCGCGTCCTGGGGAGCCCGTGGGTGAGAGGCCGCGTCCTGGAGACATGGTGCTGCTGGGGTATCTTCCCCACAGGCAGCCAGCCACGCCATGCTTCTGGTGGAAAAGGCGTAGCCCCACGCTGCCGGTGGGCACTTGCTGGGCATGGAGAGGGCACGGGCGTATGCCCGTGCGGAGTCGGGAGTGTGGCGGGAGCTGGTGCGCGGCTGAAGACAGCTGGTCTCAGAGGCCTTTGTGTGGGGCACCCTCAGCCCCTCTGAGCAGGGTCACTGTCGGCCGCCAGGGGGCGCCCTCTGCCCGCACGCCTCCTCAGGCTGCTCTCTGCTCTGCCCAGTGTCTCTGAGCTCTGTGCCCGCGCGGCCATGTAGTCTGACCTGTGTCTTCCAGGAGCGCTGCCGCGAAGGAGGCTAAACGGGTCGGGCTCCCCTCCAGCTCAGGAAGGTGGACCGTGCGCCCTCGCGTCCCGTGCTCCCGCTGCCTGCACCACCTTGCCTCAGGCCTCCGAGGAGGGCGCAGCGGCCGCGGGTGCGGGCCGGGGCGGGATGGCGCGTGTCCTCCCACGAACCGGTCACCAGCACCCTCCGTCACCCGCGTGTCACACACGAGGCCGCGCAAGGGCGTGACAGGCGTGCGGGCGTGCCCTCGAGCCCGGGGCCTGGTCTGCACGGAGCCCGGCCTGCTCCTGCCCCTGCCGTCACAGCGCTCAGGACGGGGTCGGTGCTGGCGGAGCTGACGCTGTTCTTTCTCTCCAGGCGGGAGAGAGACCCAGCGACGATGAGGAGAGGCTGCGCCAGATGGAGGCCCAGCTGGAGGAGAAGCAGAGCGAGCTGCGGCGGGTGCGTGCGCTGACGGGGCGGCCGGGTCTGGGCCGGAGACAGCTTGGGCGGGCGGCGCTGCTGGACGGCACTCCTCAGTGAGCTAGCACAGTGATGACCGCTGAGGCGGACCCAGCAGCTGCGGAGCTGAAGGATTATTTTCCCCTTATTTTCCCTCAGCCTGGCTGATGGAGGCATGGATGTATTTTTAATTTTTGGTTTTTGTCCCTGACTCCATCAGCCCACCTTTGTGAATAACCTCATAGGATTGCCTTCCATCCAGCTAAGACCTGAATGTCACCAGGCCTTCTAAGAACTGAATTCTCCTCCTACCCATTCCTTCAGTACCACTCACTTAAGAGATGGCAGAGTCCACTTGTAAAAGAATGAAACTAGATCACTTTCTAACACCATACACAAAGATAAACTCAAAATGGATCAAAGATCTAAGCATAAGACCAGAAACTATAAAACTCCTAGAGGATAACATAGGCAAAACACTCTCTGCTATAATCCAAAGCGGGATACTCCATGACCCACCTCCCAGAATATTGGAAATAAAAACACGAATAAACAAATGGGACCTAATTAAAATTAAAAGCTTTTGCACAACAAAGGAAACTATAAGCAAGGTGAAAAGACAGCCTTCAGAATGGGAGAAAATAATAGCCAATGAAGCAACAGACAAACAATTAATCTCAAAAAT
>ML664656.1:0-24107 GCA_007570785.1 Antilocapra americana | reverse complement strand
GGGGGGATCCGGAGGGGAAGCATATGTAAACCCATGGTGATATCATGACAATGTATGGCAAAAACAATAAAAAAAAAAAAAGAGATGGCAGAGTCTCACTAGCATGGCCCGCTTATCCAAAATCAGGGCTTCCATGTAAACTGTGTGCAGTTCCGATAGACCTGAGCGGCCCTGAATCTCACTGACGAGACTGGTCCTTTCGTGCCCAGGTGCAGACCCTGAAGGAGCAGGACTGGGACCACTTGCAGCAAGCCAGCGTGCAGGCCAGTGTGGCCCAGGCGCTCGAGAGTGATGAGGACGTGTCTGACAGCGGGGGCGACAGGGTCACCTTCTTCAGCTCAGCTGCTCTACTGTCGCCCAGCGGGCAGGCTGATTCCAAGACTTTTGCCGAGATGCTTCAGGAGCAGCTGGATGCCATCAACGAAGAGATCCGGTGGGTGCCGAGCCCAGCTGCCTGGAAACTCGGCTTCTCTGAGGAGTTGTCTTCTCCTTGGAGAAGTCTGTGTTTTCCCTCATTAGAAGACTGACTTCAGGTCTGCTTCAAGAATTTTTGGTTCCAAGATCGCCCTTGATTATAGAGCTCAGGCAGCCAGAGTGTTCTCCCCAAAGTGTGGTGTCAGCACTCTTGGGGGGGCATTGTGGGGTGTCCCCCCCCAGCTCTGAGCCCCAAGGTAGGTGAGGTACCAAGGCGATGTTCCCCTGCAGCCCGTGCACCTTCTAGCACTGAGGGTTCGCCCTCGTGTGTCCCTCAGACCCTTCCACGTTCTGGTGAAAAGCCGTCTGTTGCAGAAAAGCTGGGGATTTGGGGTTGGCAAATTCCCACTCAGATCTGCATTTTCCTTTTGAACTTAATACAGTGTGAAGAGTGGCTGGTTGTGAGACAAGGACAAGTGTTTGAGTTTTTCTCATCTCATCAGTATATTTAAGATGTTTTCCTTAGACAGCGTTTTGGCAGTTATAACAATTTACAAAATGGGACAGAATCCAAAGGCTGGCCTTGTGGTGAGCAGGGGCCCTTGGGTCTGGGTGCTGCCAGGTGGCTGGGGGCCCCGAGGCCTGCCTGCTGCCCCACCCGCACAGCCGTGCCTCGTGTCCTGAGTCCATGTTCAGAGTGGCCGCAGGCTGGTGACCCTGCACAGGACCTGGCAGAGCTGAGGCTCAGGTTGTTCTCATAACGTCAGCCCAGGCTGAGGTGCCCGTTCCTTCAGCCAAGCATGGGGGGCCTGGGAAAAAGGCGGGGGTGAACAGAACAACCAGCAAATGCAGGTGGTGCCATCCACACTTTGGATGCGAGACAGACTGCTTTGTGGGCCGTGTTTGAGCATAGACGAGCTCAGAAAGACTGTGTGTCCTGTGTCCACAGGAAACATAGAATGGTTACACATTAATATTTTTACTTTTACAGCATGTTGTCAGGTAAAAGTGATTTTTCCTTATGCAACAAGTTGACTTGATGTAAATGGTAAATTCTGTCCATCAACTCGTTATCAACAGTGAAAAACTTCCATGACATATAAGTAGATGTGAAACTGGAGAGGTTACGACCTATAAGAATCTTTTGGACTCTATGGAAGAGGGCAAGGGTGGATGATACGGGAGAACAGCATTGAAACATGTAAATTATCATATGTGAAATGAATCGCAGCCCAGGTTTGATGCATGATACAGGGTGCTCAGAGCTGGTGCACTGGGATAACACAGAGGGATGGAATCAGGAGGGAGGTGGGAGGGGGGTGCTGGAAGGGGAACACATGTATACCCATGGCGGATTCATGTCAGTGTATGGCAAAACCAACACAATATTGTAAAGAAAAATATATAAATAAATACATACCAAAAAAAAAAAACATTAGAAAAAGAATTTTGAACTTGAAAATCATTGTATTTGCATAATCGAGTATTTAAACTGCTATATAAAATCATCCACTACACGTTAGGGGAGAAAAGCAGTAACCGTGAAATCATTAATGCAGCACATTGACATGAATCCAGAAACTCTCACAAAGCTTATGGAGAACTTCACCTAGTGATGCTTTTGTATGTATACAACCTTGAAAAGAAAGTCAACTCAGCACTTCATCTGGTCTGGAGACTTGTGTTTAGAAACTCCAGCTTGTTCGTGAATCACTGTTTGGTTATACAGAGTTCCCGATTCCCAGTGGAAAAGACTTGAGGGACTGACATGCATCTCCGCCCTGAGAGCAGGGAAGGTAAAAGTTGCCAACGTCAGGTATTTCCTCACAGGGGGAGACTTGCCACCCAGGCCCTGTCAGAATGTTAGAGTGAATAAGTCACATCAAACATGAATGACCAGGGGCCGCTTTTTAAGACTTAAGGATAAGTTATTCTAAGCTTGAGAATATTTAAAGGAGGAAAAGTCGAACGTTTTTGCTGATATGTTAACTGAGCAACTGTTCCTGGAATTTGCTAACCGTGACACAGAATGCCAGCCCAAATTTTCTGTCAGACACGCTCCTCTGCTGACAAAGGCAGGTGATGGGTTTTATTCTATTTTAGGTGGATCCAGGAAGAGAAGGAGAACACGAAGCAGCAGGCCGAGGAGACCGAGAGCAGGGAGGGCAGGGGGAGCTTAGGCAACCTTTGTCGTTTTCAGTCTGTAAGCTCCCTCAACCTCTGTTCCACCTCCTCGCTTGCCGATTCCGGCCCGCCCAGCTGCAAGCTCCGAAGGAGGCAGCTCAGCCCGATGCAGAAGGTAGACCAGCTGGACATCATAACTCCGGTATGTGTCTACCTCCTCCCTGTTGCTTCCCTCCACCAGCACTCTGGTTTTCGTTTTTTTTTTTTTTTTCTCTTTTTACGCAGAAGAAAATCAGGTACCTTTGCTATGCTCAGAGGTATCAGATATTTAAAACTGGCTAGTCTTTAATCATTCCATAATCACACAGCGACAAATGAGTCTTGATATTTGGACCACCGGCTTAGCATGTCTTCTTGAACTCAGCCAGAGCCTGCCTCTGTGACGTTGGGCCTGGCCTGTGCTGGGCACATCAGCTGCAGGGAAGTTTCTGTTCTCAGGGAGCAGACAGCTTCGTGAAAGGAACCACAGGCAGCTCTCGTGGCGTGAGAACCGTGCAGCACATTTTCCACTGGGGATGCCTGGCTACAGGGTGCAGCACATGCAGTGGGAACAAAACCAAGAATCTAAACTGGTCTGCTTGCTGATGGACCTGGCCACACACTCAGGCCAGCTCGGCGTGTGAAACCAGGTGCAAAGCCCGGTGCCCCAGGGAAGAAGTCAGGCTTCCTCACTTGTCCGAGTCTAAAAACAGGATGACAACCTAGGGCTTTTGGTGACAGAGTGTGCGGCTCTAAAGCACATGTTCCAGCTTTGTTGCGTGTTTAGCTTAGGTTTTGAGAGTGCATTGCGTTTACCCCAAGAAATCACGTTTACAGCATTCTGCTTTGTAACTTCACTTGTAGGATCACTTTGTTCTGTTACCACCCATTTCGTGTGAGCTGCCTTGTTAGCCAGCATATAATTAAATGAGCTGTGAATCATTTTAGCTGCATGTGAAGTGCTAACTAGTACATTTTGTGATCTTTTGATACACTGTTCTTATAATTTGCATCATTGGCTAATTAGTTGATATTTAGAATTCTTTGACAATTTCTCTGTGGTTTCATGCTTGATATCTTTCGGAGTATTTGTAAAGAACAGTTCTGTCTATTTTGTCCTTGTTGTTGGAGTTCTCTGATGGTGTGTCTGCTTTCATCATTGGTTTTGATTTCCTGTCTCATCCTGTTGTCTGCTTCAGTTCAGTTTGGTTCGGTCGTTCGGTCATGTCCGACTCTTTGTGACCCTATGAATTGCAGCACACCAGGCCTCCCTGTCCATCACCAGCTCCCCAGGTTTACCCTAACTCATGTCTATTGAGTCGCTGATGTCATTTAACCACCTCATCCTCTGTCGTCCCCTTCTCCTCCTGCCCCCAATCCCTCCCAGCTTCAGGGTCTTTTCCAATGAGTCAACTCTTGGCATGAGGTGGCCGAAGTATTTTAGTTTCAACTTGAGCATCAGTCCTTCCAATGAACACCCAGGACTAATCTCCTTTAGGATGGACTGGTTGGATCTCCTTGCAGTCCAAGAACTCTCAGGAGTCTTATCCAACACCACAGTTCAAAAGTATCAGTTCTTCAGTGCTCACCTCTCTTTAAAGTCCAACTCTCAGATCCATACATGACTACTGGAAAAACCATAGCCTTGACTACTCAGACCTTTGCTGGCAAAGTAAAGTCTCTGCTTTTAAATATGCTATCCAGGTCGCTCATAACTTTCCTTCCAAGGAAAGTCTTTTAATTTCATGGCTGCAATGACCATCTGAAGTGATTTTGGAGCCTGAGATAATAAAGTGTGACACCATTTCCGCTGTTTCCCTGTCTTTTGCCATGCAGTGATGGGACCGGATGCCATGATCTTAGTTTTCTGAATGGTGAACTTTAAGCCAGTTCTTAAATCGTCATCAGTCCAGACCCCAGCCTCCCATTCCCCTCCTCAGCTGTCATTTTTCCATCCGTCTCCCCTCCCCCGTCTTCCAACTTGCTCTGGTCATAGCACTGCTATGGTCCACAGTCTGTGTCCCTTTAGTCGGGTTTGTGCTTTGTCTTCATGTCTCGTTAAATGGTATTTTTCCCCCATAGCAGTAAGTTTGAATTATTGTCTCACTATACAGTTACAAGCATAATGTAGGTGGATCATACACTGCATAACCTGTGTATTTCATAAATGAGATTGAGCTTACATAAAGAAATGATCCTCTAAGTGTAGAAATAATGGGCTGTGGCACAATATCCTTTCTGCCTTGGTGCTTGTATTTAAGACTGTAATCTCATCAGCTTTTACATGGCTAATGTCTCTACTGGACTC
Organism: Antilocapra americana; assembly: GCA_007570785.1. NCBI lineage: Eukaryota > Metazoa > Chordata > Mammalia > Artiodactyla > Antilocapridae > Antilocapra > Antilocapra americana. Next base: position 19,222 of record ML664656.1, on the reverse strand, counting down.
TTACAAAGTCTCTTCTATGGTTCCTACATGTAAAGACTCCACCTGCTGTTATGCTAGTTTTCATTCTTACATATTTTCACAGGGTACCTGCTTTTATAAATTTATTTTGAGAAGTTTTAAATCAAATTCTATGTAAGTATTTCACATTAATATCCCATGGGTGAGTATATTTGTTCAATGTTAAAAAAGGTATTATGATAACTTCCTCATCAATTACATTACTGTTTTTAAGTATAACATGTTTTTTTTTAAGAGAAACTAAGTTATAGAAAAGCTTGCCTGAGAATAGACAACTGTTAAGGCCGTTTGTTATTAAGCACAGAATGCTGTGCTTTAATAAATCATGATGTTGTAATAGAATTGTATCTTCCTGAGGAATAATGTACAGTGTTTCTCTAGTAAATCTTGAATAGCTTATTTAACTTCTGTGGTCAAAAAAAATGTTGTGTTTCCAGTTATATGTTCTCTAAATCTTCATCTCACTTATACATTTGCCATCATTTTTGCTTTCCTATATATGCCTATACTGATTCTTGAATTTTTAGCTTCAAAGTTGCAGTAAGTCTGGTTCCTCTTCATTTATTTGCATATGACTATCAGCCTAGTGATTTAAGGAAGCTTCATCGAAAGATAAACTATTCAGAAATTTAGCATGCCTTTGTTTCTCTGAGAAGTATTAAAGAGTCCTTAACGTTTAACATGAATGAACACTATGTGGTTGTATACAGGTGAATAACTGACATTTTAATGGAAGTAATGAAACTCACCCACCACTTAAAATATGCTGACGGTTCTGTTGGAAATAGGTCATTGATTGGAACAGTTGTAACAGTTTGCCTTTGTCCCACTTGTTTCCCTTCTAATCATCTCATGCTTATTTATAATGGACATAGTATCTTTTATTATTATAAAATTTTTATTTCCTTATTTTTTTGGCCGTGCTGCACAGCATATGGGATCTTAGTTCCCCAAGCAGGGATCAGACCAGTGTCCCGGCAGTGAAAGTGCCAAGTCCTAACCTCTGGACCACCTCAGAAATTCCGCTTTGTGTTTTTTCAAAAGAAAAGACTGAATCAGTGCCATAGATGTTAGCTTTGGGGGAAGCCAATTTAATGATGGTGGGTAGCAGTGTGCAGGAGACTCTGTGCACCGGGCACCCTGAAGCGTGCCTTCCGAGTCTGTCATCTCATCCCGCAGACACCCAGGTGAGGTCCAGGCTGCTGTGATCCCCATTCAGCACACAGCTGAGGCCTGGACATGGACACTGAGGCTTAGAGAGGCCGGGCACCGCGCCCAGGCTCACACGCCCAGCAGTGTGGTGGAGACTAGGCTGATCAGAGCCTGGTCACCTGACCGTGGTGCCGTCCAGGCCGCTTCCCTCCAGAGGCCCTCGTGTCCATCTCGGCATCCCTGATGGAGGAGCATCAGGAGGGAGCTTGGGGCCTCTCCCTTCGGGCCACTGGGATGAGCCCCTGTTGTGGGAGTCCAGTGCCCCCAGGGCTGGCCTTTCTTGTCCCTCTCCAGCTCCCAGCTCTCTGATCGAGCTCTCCTGGGTCATTCTCGCAGGACTCAGGCAGCCAAGCTCCAGTTCAGGCAGCTCAGTGCCCGGGAGCCCTTCTGCTGGGCACAGCAGAGCAGCGCAGTCACCTTGGGGTTTGTGACCTGGGTGTGCGCTCGCCTGCTTTGTGGCCTGCTTTGCCCTCCTGTTAAGTGGGGGCACAGTACTGCCCATCCTAGTCACGTGGGCACCAGTGGGGCGGGCTCCCATTCTGTGGGAGGGCAGCCAGGCTGAGGATCCAGAGGCCTCCCTTAGGAAGAGGCCCAGGGCAAGGGGCTGGCAATGGTCCCTGACTTTGAGGCAGGCTTTTGTGTCCATTGAGTCCATAGTCATCCCGGGTGTGTCACTTCCCTGCTCTGTTCTTTGCTATTTTCTGATGTTTATAAATGCTTGTTTTGACTTGAATTTGAGATTGATCCCTGTTCAGTTCCATGGGGATAATTGCTAGCCTTTGCAGCCTTCTGTTGTCTGAGGGTTCTTGTTAGAGATTAGGGGAGGGTGCACAGTTTATCCAGCTGCGGTTAAACAGTTCAGCTGTATTTTGCACTAAGTCACTTTGTTGTCACCAAGCCCCTGAGGGGCTGCCCTGGGTCAGTGTTCTTTACTGAATCCCATTCAAAAGGCACAGGTTAGTTGGTTAAAACAATGCACTTGTTGTTTACAAAAATATTTGCCATGAATGTTTCCTAAAACCTCCCCTGGCTTACCTACACATCCAGATTTATAAGTGAGAAGGGTCTGGACCCTGAAGGGGTTAATCTGTTCCCCACACTGTTGCCACCACTGTCTTTCCTGTCCTCAGACCCACTACCCCCAGAAAAGCTGTGAGTCCAGGAGATATCATCTTTTTTTTAATTAATTTTTAATTGAAGGATAATTGCTTTACAGAATTTTTGTTCTTTTCTGTCCAACCTCAACATGAATCAGCCATAGGTACACGTATATCCCTTTCCTCTTGAACCTCCCTCCCACCTACCTCCCATCCCACCCCTCTAGGTTGATACAAGATCATCTCTTAGTGAAGACCTAGGGCTGCTTTATGTAAACCACGGTGAGCAAATTACACTGGAACTGCGTCTGAGCAATGCAGTGTGAGCCCCAGTCTGCATGTCCCGAGAAACACAAGCAGACACATGGTTTTCCATTGGAGGGTCAGGAACCTTCTCTGCATTGCTGTTGCTGTCCTGGGTTCCAGTATCCTGCATCATCACTAAAAATGGTCTTGGGCAGTGGGACAAGCTGTTTCCTTTTCTCCTTGAAACAGAAAGGTCTGGACGGCTTTGCTCAGAGGTTTCTGACTCTTGCTAGTGGTGCTTCTGAGCAGCATCTGGCGATGAGTACAGTCCTCCTCTTCAGGGCAGTTCATGCCAGCAGGGTACACGGTGGCAGCGTCGCTCTGCTGTCCTGCCCGGTGGGGCCATCTGCTCACTGGATTCCAGGGAGGGCGGAGCCTGGCTGCAGGGAGGCTCCTGTCTGGGGTCTCTGCACTCAGATGGGTGCTCTCGCTGCCCCACTGCCCCGCTTCTCTTGAACAAGACAGTCCTTTAAGATGGCATTAAGCTAGAACAGGCTTTTTTTGTACTTGGCAGATGGCATAGCTAATAGATTTTCAAATCAGGTTCTGGTTATAATGTAAAACCTGTGTGAGTGCCTTTGTCGACACAGTCTATTGTTACCCAATTACACTTAACTCACTCCCTCAGCTGCCAGCTTCCTGGGAAGAGGGAGCAGATGACGAGACCACAGTGACACGTGAAACCTTGATCCCCGCCTCTCTGCAGTCCGTTCAGCTGGATCAGGTGCACATGGAGACGCTGCTCACGGCCAGCCACGAGGACATCAGGAACGGCCCCAAGTAAGGGAATGAATGCCTAGTCGTATTATCAGGAGCCCAGGGCCTCTTGTCTTAGAAGAGTTGGAAGGATGATTTTAAAAGAATCCCACTGTTTAGGTGCCTATGCTTAGTGGTGACCTTCAGGTGCTAGGGGAAAAGAACTTGGTGACCTCAGTGATTTTAGAAAACCTCCGTCTCTACGGATTGACTCCTGCAGGAGCTTTCTTCCTGCTCTTGCTAGTGGTCTGCCCTGCCCGGGGCAAGTTCCTGATGGTGACAGCCCCGTGCCTCTCGGATTCCCTCTTTAGGTTCCCTCCCTTATCCTCAGAGTCTCCTCTCAGGAGGCTGTCTGTCACCTCCTGTGACTGACACTGTCCTCATCCAGCCCACCGCCTGCTGAACTCCCATCGTGAGCCAGGCGGCACTCGATGGAAGGCCCGTGAGGTCCCCTGACCAGCAGCCCTGCGCGGTGATCTCCGCTCTCCTGCCATGGCAGGGATGGTCACCCTGCGTGAGGTGGGGGGACCTGCCCAGAGCAGGGAGCTTGCCTTCTCTGGGAGCGGCGTCACCTGCCCAGCAGCGACCCCGAGGGAGGGTCGGAGCGCCCTCTGCACCAGCAGCTCTGGAGTCAAGCCCTGCTCTGGGAGGAGCTCGAGTCGGAGAATCTCAGCTCCCAGGGTGGTTGTCCGTGGCCAGGAGCCTGCATTGCTCGTGTGGAGTGTGGTTGGTGAAGGAGCCTCCACTGTCTGCTGCAAGGCTGAGGCGCGGGTATTGCTGGGTGGGCGGTTCTGTCAGTAGGTCTTGTGGACGGGTGTGTGTTTGCACGAGGGCGCCGGCTAAAGGTCGTTTTCTCTCCCCAAAGGTCGACAGGCTCTCAGGACGGCCCCGGGGGCAACCCCAGCAGCAGCACCAGCAGCCAGGACTCGCTGCAGAAAGCCCCGAAGGGCATCAAGTCCTCTATTTGCAGCTTCTTCGGGAAGAAGGAAAAGGGCCGGGCTGGACACCCCGGCGAGGCGTGAGGACCAGGTGGGTGCTTCACCGTTCAGAGGGAGGGGAACCTGCAGGCATGTCCCTTCTGTGAATTCCCCGTCGTCCCCCGAGGCTCCTCTTACTTACACTGGGTGTCCTCCTGGAGCAGGAGTCGAAGAGGCGTCTGTCTTCTCGATGGGTCCAAGATGGTCAGTTAAATTAATGAATGGATAGGTGGGTGGATGGATGAATTAGGGAGTGGATGTATGGATGGATTAGTGAGTGGATGGATGGATGAACAGATGGTTGGCTGGATGGGTGGATGAACGGAGAATGGAATAAATAAAGCACTCCAATGCTAGAAACACTCCAATGCTAGAAACATATTCTATGAAATTGATTGAGTAGGAGCTGGGCAATGATTGTTTCTCCAGAACAATGACAAGGATTTGGAAATGGCCTAAGTGCTCATCAGTGAGGGGTGAGGTACAATCTGTGCACACCCCACAAGGAACAGCCCTGCCCCTCCTCCTGCCACCTTCCCCATCCCCAGGAGCTCCTCAGGCGTTCTTCCCATGCCCCCAACCCCACCCCACAGCCACGCAGGTTCTCCCGGGGTCTCCTCATCACAGTGTGATCATCAGGCCCCATCTCACTCGGCTTCCTCTTGAGGACAGAGTATGTTCCTATCTCTTCAGCCAGAAATCTGTTGCGTGTCTTGTTTGTGCTGGGTGTGGGATTTACAGGGGTAAGTAAACAGATGTGGTCTCTAGCACAGTTAAGCGACAAGAGAGACAAAGGAGCAGATTATTAAAAGCTATCCCTATTATTAATAAATACAACGCTGAGATGGATGGTGCATTGATTGTATACCAGACACTGTGTGTGTCCCTTAATGAGCAGGTGCTGGATCCCCATTTGCAGAGGAGGACACAGTGATGCTCACGCAGTTAGGGAGTGGTGCAGGCAGGTTCACACCCACGCAGTGGGATGTTGCCCTTTGCCGAGCTCCAGCCACCTCTCTGGTGTATGCAATAGGAATGACAGGGTTCTGTGGCGTCACTGATTCACCGGACATGAGTTTGAGCAAACTCCAGGAGACAGAAGGACAGGAAAGCCAGGAGCGCTGCAGACCACGGAGTGGCAGAGTCAAAAAAGACTGAGCGACTGAACTCACACCTGAGTGTGTGCTAAACTGCTTCAGTCGTGTCTGACTCTTTGCGATCCCAGGCACTGTAGCCCATTAGCTCCTCTGTCCATGGGATTCTCCAGGCAGGAATACTGGAGTGGGTTGCAGTGCCCTCCTCCAGGGCATCTTCTTGACCCAGGGATTGAACCCACGTCTCTCGTTATCTCTTGCATTGGCAGGCAGGATCTTCACCACTAGCACCACCTGGAAAGCCCCAGTGAATGCTGACAACTAGGAAATGCAGAGAATAAGGGCTGCTCCTGAGTTCACCTGAAGAGCAGCCAGCACAGGTTGTAAAGGGAAAACACACGATGAGCGACAACAGTGCCAACAGAAACAAGCAGGGATGCGTTCACCCACAGGAACAACATACCTGTGCCATTCGGAAGAGGAGCCTGAAAGCCCTAGGAGGGTCAGTTGGAACAGGATGGACACCGAGGCCATGGTCAGCAGTGGCCCCCACATGGCCCGAGGGGACTGGTGTCACCACCAGGCTTCCTGGTCCCCAGAGCTGCTGGCGGTAACATCTCTGAGTGCTGAGTCCGGCAACGTCTCGAGTGAACTAAAGCATCACTGCTCTCCTTCCAGTGCTGTTGTGGGGCCCTCTGTGGGCGTCCACCCTCATCCCCTGCCGTGCCACCCACTGGGGCCTGACTGCCCCCTGGGATCTTTTCAGCCCTTGAGCTTGGGTGTCCCTAGCCCTCTGCCACGCCAGACTGGGACTGCGACTCAGGACTTGGGCTTGAGATATCAAGGAGACCGGGAATCTGGAAGGACACAGCCCTGGGGCCCTCGAGTGACCATGTGTGAAGAACAGGGGGGCAAAGCCCCCATGGGGAGGAAGCAGACGTGGGGCCATGCTCACACCACCACTGCTTGTGGCACAAGTGCCTCTTCTTTGCCTCTCCTTGGCCTGAAACAGACCCAGCTGCTGCTTACAGGTGATTCCTTAAGATGTACCTCCTGCAGGAGCTATTGTGCTGCTGCTCTGGGGCTGCCTGAGTGTGCTCAGGAGCATCAGACTAGAGGGGCCACCACGCCTAGTGCTGGGATAAAGTCTGATGCTGGGGGTGGGCCTAATGCTGGACTATGGTCTGATGCTCGAGCAGGGTCTGATGGGTGGGAAAGGTCTGATACTAGCGTGGATTCTGATGCTATGGGAGGGTCTGATAGTGGCGGAGGATCTGATGCTGGATGACGGCCTGATGCTGGCAGGGCAAGGTCTGATGCTAGGCTAGGATCTGATGCTGGGGGGAGGGCCTAGTATTTTCCCTATGGTATTCATGAATTTTTCACTAATTAAAACCTCTGAAATAAATTAACTTAGGGTGCATATAACAAGTATTAAGAGAATAAAGATTCCATTGAGTTCAAAATGTAGTCTTATCGTATTATGGACACTGTATAATCATCTGTAGAAGTAGTGTGGGTAAGCTGGAAACACACACAGATGAGCCCGTCCTGGGACGGCGGCTGCTGCCCACCAGACACCCCCCACCCCATTCCGGCCTTCAGCTGCTTTGAGAATCCAGAGAAACACGAAGGACCGGGCAGATCAAGGAGAGTACTCTGTGGCTGATTTGTTCTGACAGAGAGCTAAAAGCTGCTGGTAAAAACACTTAAAACCCAATCCAGCTTTCTAGCAGACGTGAACAGGACAGAGCAGACAGCCTCCTGCCCTCAGAGCGGCTCGAGCAGGGCTGGACTCCCGGGCTGGACCCACCAGAGGACCACCCGGAGCAGCACCTGCAAGGGAGGGTGGCCCCTCAGCGGCGCTCTACCCAAAAAGGCCGGTGCCCTTCCGTGTTAAACACGGGCCTCCGGACGGCAGGCCCAGGGCAGGGCAGCCTCGTGAGCCCTGGTGCTCTGGGCCCTGCTCCCTCCGAGAACGTGCCGCCAGGGCCTGGCCAGGAGCACTGCCGCTGTGGGAGGGACAGCCGAGGGCGCGGACACGAGGGAGACTCGGGCCGTGCTCTGACCGCTCTGGCGGAGCCGGGTGCCAAGGTCACGTTCTCTGCTGCTGAGGGCTGTCCCGGGTGCGAACTCGGGAGACCCGCTGACCCTCCACTCCCAGGGCGTGCCCTCCTTGCCCTGCGGGCCCAGGCAGCCTGTACTCACCTCACAGCTCAGCAGGACTAAGTCCTGACTGTAGCAGAATCCAGCCTCTGCCTTCCCGCCACCCTGCCTGGTCCCATGAGAGCGGGAGAAAGTGTGCAAACACAGGGTGTGGTTAGTGGTGCAAAACCACATGGCATGAGGACTCTCACTCACACCCACAACAGCGCCCACTCTTACAGAGGGTCTTGGGAAACTTCTAGAGGGTGGATGAGCCGGAGAGTGCGCGCCTGGGGGCTGCCACGTGGGGGTCCCTGCCCCTCGGGGGTGTCACACCAGAGCAGCGATGGCACATTCAATGACAGAAATGCCATCATGGGGACAGTTACTCCACGTGACCAACTGCCAGTCTCTCCTGAGACCTGCAGACTCACAGGGCTGCTGGGCCTCTCTCCCAGCCTCAGGACTGGATCTGAGAGAACAGGTCATGGGGAGTGACCGGCCACTTGGGGGTCAGCGCCTGAGCACCAGTGGCCGGGAGCCCTGTGATCTGCTGTCCTGGGGGCCGGGCTGCTCTCCCCAGACGGCTTGAGGGAGGGCAGAGGAGGGGCTGATCTAAGAAAGCGGAAACTCAGTCTCAGCCTCCCTCAGAAATGTCACCACTGACGTTGTTTTCTCCTCACAATACAAGCTGCAGGGCCCAGTGTGTCAGCCCCGACCCCAGCTCCCAGTTGACTGAGAAATTTCCATAACTCCCTAGCAGAAACCCGCTGCTCCCAATTCAGAGTTTTCCGTCTTCCCCTGGGCCCACCAGGAACACATCTGATGAGTCTCTGGCCAGGGTTCCAGAGAGGGCTGAGGACAGCAGGGCTGCTGACGGAGCAGGCCACCTGTCTATACCCTTCTGATTCTGAGAGGCCCGGACACCTGCTGCACTGTGACTTGAAAAGCCATGGAAACAGCCCAGCTACACAGTTTATGCCTTGCCTATCTCACGAGGTTTGAAAAAGGTCCTCTGTCCTCTCCCATATATTATATCCCCAACACCTCTTTCTAGGACTGCTTCTAATTTATTTAAACTCTAATGTCAACGTCACTGTGTGCATCTAACGGAAATGTTGGATTTATGATGAGGAGAACGGAAAATAAAAAAGCAAGCAGTTAGACTCTTCTATTGCCTGAACGCTAAGGTACAGTTGAGATTTGTCAAAATGAGCTGCATGCTCCTTGGAAGAAAAAATGCTGTTTAAAAAAAGAGAGAGTCCCTGGGTCTCCCCTACCCCAGTTATGCCCATTACTGAGTTCTGGCAAAGAGATGATGCGGCTTCCCCGTAAGCCCCTCACCAAAAGTGCCCAGCTTAGCACAGGCTTTATCTAAATGTACTTTTCTCTGTGAGAGCAACTGAGAGCTAAGCTTATAAATCTGCTCAAGGGAAGGCCTAATAACAGGGACAAAATGGCACCTAAGAGACCCTCCAGGTGCCGCTCCCACGGGCTGAGCACAAACCCCCTCTGGGAACCCCCAGTGTGGCCGGTACAGGCGACTGGGGAGTGAGGAGCCACTGAGACGCCTGTCTCAGAGGGACACTGGCGGGTGGGGGGCGTGCACAAGGCGTCTCCTGAGCCACAGAGCCTGACCCCCGCCCAGGCTGTCTGTCTTGCCATCGAGTGGGGACACAGCGGCCCTGAGCACCCAGCCTGAGCCAGCAGCAGTCTCCAGCAAAGAGGCTGTCAGAGGGAAACACAGAGCTGGGTTTTTAAGGACAACTGCCAGGCCGGTGTCTTTACGGCCCAGCCGAACTCGGGCAGGACCGCGCTTGCCCTCACCCTTTTCCTTCGCCCCATCGATAGACAAAGTGCAAGGGACCGACAACGCTGAGGACAGAGGCAGGACAGAAAGGTGGACGCTACTGTCACTTACATGGACTCGGCCATCCTCCAAGAGTGGAGTGTCGTCAAGGGGCAACTGGTGTGGCCTGAGAGCGACCCTACTGGTTTATGAACGAGCTCTTGGGTGCCGCCGGCCACACACACATCTCTACATACATGGGTGTCAATCTAGTGCTCTGAGAACACACATGAGTCTCATTTTTATTAGGTGCAAGAACATGCTAGTATTCAACCAGAGAAGAACCTAAAAAAATAAAATCATGACTGTTAAATGTTTATAAACAGCTGTTAGGATTCGCTGCAGAGCGCTGACCCTTGGGCTTACAGTGGCCCTAAAGAGCCCTGTAACCTGGGAAGCAGCCCATTCCAGCTCATCAGCACTCCAGCCCGGGGCTGCGCACGCTGCCCGACCTGTCACCTCCAGGCCAGCTGCATCTTCTTTGGCTGCATCGCAGGTGAGGACAGGGAGGACAGGACCTGGAAGTGTGTGGGCAGAGTCTCTGCACACTCAGCTGCTAAGCCTCGGACCATCCTTTGGTCTGAATTTTTCCTTCTAGAAGGTGCCCTCCTAAAGTTTTTATCATCGTTCTGGGAAGTTACAGGACAGAGAACTAGACAGATTTTAAAACAAAAGACAAAAAACGAAGCCACTAGCCCTTTCAAATGGCTGAGTTTGCTATTGCACTTTTGTCCGCGTGTATTTGACCCTGTTTGTGATGACCGTGTGAGTGGTTTGCCCAAACTGGGAACAGAGGAGCGTGGCACAGGGTAGGCTAACACGCATGCCAGTACCCTGACTAGACCACAACTGGACCGCCCTGGCTGCACCGGGGGACGTTCCTCCTGACAGTTAGCAGGTTTCACTTCTCGTCTTGGAGAAATCTCCTCTTGCTATGGAACACAACACACTGTCATTTCCCATGGAAACATTTTCAAGCTGTACCCAGTTCTGTCTCATGCTGGGACAGAGCCAACAGGTGCTTCTTCAGGTGTCCGATTCTTCAGACTTGTCAAACTCAAAGTCTCCTTAAGGTCCAGTGAAGAGAAGTACAGTGTGGGAGTGAACGAGTGACGGTTGTGTGTCAGGTGAAATTACTGTTTTTTGTGTTTTCAGTACAATATGAAACAGTCCCCCAAAGCTGAGATGCTACCCTCAGGGAAGGGCACCGTGCTTGGCTTGGGCTGCTATCTAAATTTGGGGAAGGCACCCCGGGGACAGGGACTCAGAACCCCGAGTTTCCATGTGAAGGGAGCTGCACTGATATTGGGTCCTGCTGGGTTATTAATAGAAAGACTGCAAGTTGGACTCAGATGCTGACAGAAAAAGATGCTGCTCTAAGTTGTTAGTCCCTCAGTCTTTCCAGACTCTTTGTGACTCCGTGGAGCCTGCCAAGCTCCTCTGTCCATGGAACTCTCCAGGTAAGAATACTGGAGTCAGTGGCCACTTCCTTCTCCAGGGGATCTTCCTGACCTAGAGATCAGACTTGAGTCTGAGCAAGCTCGGGGGATGGTGAAGGCCAGGGAAGCCTGAAATGCTGCAGTCCATGGGGTCGCAAAGTGTCAGACATGACCGAGCAACTGAATAACAACAACAAAAGTTAGAGTGTGAACTAGATGAGGGCAGTCATCCTGTTTAATTCTCCTTCATGACCAGGGTCCAGTGCTCTGCTTTGTACATAGGTGGTCCTGGGGGAAATCAAACAGACTAGTAATAAGTGAATTCAGCAAGTATTTATTGAATTCACATGACACCATTTCCCCAGAATCCTATAGTGAACATCTAGATAAGATCATATGATATGATGTTCTCTCTTAAAGCCTCTCTCTCATGGTGAGTTGAAAGATAGCACCCCTTACAAAACAAATGTCCATGGAATAAAAATTGAGAATGTGCTTATGGTGTTATCAGAGCCATCTAGAGGTTTGGATAGTAAACACTCTGAAAAATTAACTTGCAACATATTTATTTATTTTTCCTTCTATCACAGCATAAATATCCTCACACAATTCCAAGTTATTCTTGCCTGCTTTCTACTTTTATTGTACTGGGAGATGAGTTGGTAGTACCATGTGTCGGCCTGGCCCTTTGGACTTCAAAGCAGAAACTTCTCATCAGACAGACTTTTGGCCTAAGATGTTTTCCTCCCTCATTCCATTCTTGAACCATTCACTGTGTGCATAGAATGCTCTTGTCTCTAGAAATAGTTCATTCTTTGAGGTTGTAATGGATGTTGTGTGCGTGGAATGCTGAGCCAGGGGGTGGAATGACTGACAGAAGGTGTGCAGTTTGATGTGTAAAGTATGATTCTGACTGGGCAATATGCGAGCAGGGCTCTGAAATTAAGGGACTGAGAAAGTTGCATCAAACTCTGGAGGGAAAATGTTACGATCACAAAAAACAAAGAGCATAACAGGGTACTAAAGGGAGAACGTGGACCTCTTTGAGGAACAACCCAGAGGGCCAGTGTGGGATGAGCCAGCAGGCTGTTGAAACAAAATGCAGCCTATTTCTCTGTGACCTCAGTTCTTGCTGAGCTGTGCTGAAATCCTCCCCAAACCTTTTTTCTTTTCCTTTTTTATGGTTGCAGTGCATTTTAAACATTGAAGTATAAATGACATACACACTTCCTTTTCTTCAAAAACCCTTAGATGTTGTCATCAGGCCATAGTAGGATTTAACCCATGTTTCAAGCTGTGATTCTTTGTGATTTTGTAAGAAACTACAGGACAGCCTTATCTTGGATACAAAGGCAATCCTGAAAGTCTAAAGGCAAGTGGATTGCTTCAAACCACTCAGATATGTCTCTCTCCTACTTGTCTGCAGATTTTTTCAAGTTACAAATTTAAATTCAAAACAGAATAAAACACATCTAAAGTCTTTACATTAAAACAAAGTAGAAACCTTGAGCCATCTCCCTTCACAGTCCAGCAATCAGCACATCCTTCATATTTAACTTCCTAAATGTCTCCCTTATGTAGTCTCTTGGCAAATGAGCCAGACATTCTGGTAGGTCCTGGGAGAATTAAGGGGCATCCATGATGGCTCAGGTGGTAAAGAATCTGTTTGCAATGTGGGAAACATGGGTTCGATTCCTGGGTCCAAAAGATCCCCTGGATAAGGGAGAATTAAAACAAGAGGGTCAGTCATCATAATGACATGCCTATTTTATTGCATCTATATCTCCCCCAATCTCATATCATTCTCTATTTTTTTTCTGAAAACACTGATTTGATATCATCATGACCCTGTGTAGAACCTTCTTTCACTTCACTTGCTTTGGAAGATAATGTCCATATCTTCAGCACAGACTGAAAAGTCTTTAACTCTGGTCTTGACCTTGCCTCCAAATGAAGTTTCTAGCTCATCTTCCCCAGTCATGTTTATGTTCTAGCACGATGGTTCTCAAATCTGGCTACTATTGGGATCAACATGGGAACAAGAATGCTCATGCCTAGGTACCATCCCAGAAAAAATTATACCAGATTCACTCGGAGTGCAGGCTGGATGGCAACATTCATTAAAAGTTCTCTGTATGGATCTAATGTGCATTTGGCTGAAGGTGTTTGAAATGTATCCTTACTGCATATTGTTATTTCTGTTGGCAATTTAGCCTAATTTCCAGAGGTACTAACTCTTAATCAAATAAAAGAGAAATGTAAAAATAACCACATGAGCATATTATTTCTCAAACACCCACAGGTTTATAGGATCACAAGGGTTTTAAGTCATCTTAGAACAGTCTTATGCACCTTCTCAATCTGGCAGCTTCCTATTTGTATTCCAAAATGTAACACGTACAGACAGAGCACAGACTTGTGGTTGGTGAGGGAAGGGAGGAGAGGGAAGGATTGGGAGTTCTGGATTAGCAAATGCAAACTTTATACACAGGATGGATAAACAACAAGGTCCTGTATAGCACAGGGAACTATATGTGACATCTTGTGATAAACCATTATGGAGCAGAAAATGAAAATAAAATACATATATATAACTAAATCACATTTCTGCACAACAGAAATCAGCACAACAGTGTAAATCAAATATGTTTCCATTTTTTTTTTAAAAAAGATAGCTTGAGTATCATCCCTTGGATATGCCCACAGGGCAGTAATAATTCCTGATGCTAAACACCATGGCACTTTGAATTTATCCATCATGAGACACTCTAGAAAGATTCTGCTGCATCAGCTTACACCCTGCACAGCTAAATATCGTCTCCTTAAGGACAAGGAACCAGGCATGTTTTCTCTGCTTACCTGCCCTGCACCTCTTGAGAAGGGTAACCAATGAGGTAGAAAGAAAATCATGGGAATGTGGAATCCCAAAGACAATGAAAGAAGATTTTTGAAAAAGAAGACATAATTACTTTGTTAAATGCTCCTGCCCCCATACCCTGTGTCCCAGGGCCACACCCTCATGCCCTTGGTTCCCATGTCCCCAGCCCCTGGCTCTCCAGTCTCACATCCATGCCCCCAAGCCTTTGGTGCCCTTGTCCACACCCCCTCACCCTCCATTCTCACATCCACACCCCCACACCCTTGGTGACCTTGTCCCCACCCCTCGCTCCACATTCTCACATCCAGGACCCACGCCCTTGGTTCCCTTCTCCAAAACGACCTCGCCCTGCGTTCTCACATACAGGACACCATGCACTTGGTTCCCTTGTCCACAACCCCGTCGCCTTGTGTTCTCACATACATGACCCTATGCTTGGTTCCCATGTCCACACCCCCCTCGCCCTGTGTTCTCACATCCACGCCCCCACACACTTGCTTCCCTTGTCCACACCCCCCTCACCCTGTGTTCTCACACCCATGCCACCAAGCCCTTGGTTCCCTTGTTAACATCGCCATGCCTTGTGTTCTCACTTCCCCGCCCCAGCTCCCTTGGCACCCTTGTCCACACGCTCATGCCCTGAGTTCTCCCTTCCAGGCCCCCATGCCCTTTGTTCCCCTTTCCCAATCTGCTCACCCTCCACTTTCACATCCATGCCCCCACACCCAGTTTTCCCTTTTCCCCACCCACTTGCCCTCCACTCTCACATCCTCGCTACCCCGCCCTTGGTTCCTTTGTCCACACCTCCTCGGCCTTCATTTCATATCCTTGCCCCATGCTCTTTGTTCCCTTGTCCCCACCCCCTCGCTCTTTGTTCTCACTTCCATGCCCCTACGCCCTTGGTTCCCTTGTCAACACCCCCGAGTCCTCCATTCTCACATCCAAGCCCCAAGGACCTTGCTAGGCTTGTCCTCATCCCCTTGCCCTGTATTCTCACATCCCTGCTCCGATGCCTTAGTTCCCTTGTCCACACCCTCCTGCCCTGAGTTCTCCCTTCCTGGCACCCACGCCCTTGGTTCCCTTCTCCACACACCCTCGCCCTCGATTCTCACATCAATGCCCCCAAGCCCATTTTTCCATTTTCATCACCCCTTCACCTTCCACTCTAACATCGATGCTCCCACACTCTTGGTTTCTTTGGCCATACACCCGTCGCCCTGTGTTCTCACATACACGCCCCCATACCCTTGCTTCCCTTGTCCCCACCCCCTCGCCCTGTGTTCTCACAACCACGCCCCAACGCCCTAGGTTCCATTTTCCCACTGCCTTCCCCTCTATTTTCATAACCAAACCCCCACACGATCAGTTCCCTTGTCCACATCCCCTTGCCCTGCGTTCTCACATTCACGCCACCACGCCCTTGGTTCCCTTGTCCACACACCCTCGGCCTTCATTCTCACATCCACGCCCCCACGTCCTTTGTTCCCTTTTGCCCTCCCGCTTGCCTTTGAGTCTCACGTACACGCCCCCATGCCCTCCTTTCCCTTTTCCACATCCCCTCGCCCTGCGTTCTCACATCCATGCCCCAACGCCCTACGTTCTGTTGTCCACAAACCCTCACCCTCCACTCTCACATTCACACCCCCACGCTCTTAGTTCCTTTGTCCACATTCCCTCGCCTTGCATTTTCACTTCCATGTCCCCACGCCACTGGTTCCCTGGTTCACATCCCCAACCCCCACGCCCTTGGTTCCCTTGTCCAGATCCCCCTCACCATGTGTGCTCACATACATGCCCCCACACCCTTCCTTACCTTGTACCCACCCCTCGCCCTCAGTTCTCACATTCATGCCCCGAAGCCATTGGTTCGCTTGTCCACATCTCCTCGCCCTCCATTCTCACATCCATGCCCTCACGCCCTTGCTTCTCTTGTCCACACCCCACACGCCCTATGTTCTTTCATCCATGTCCCCACGCTTTTGATTCCCTTTTCCCCACCCACTCGCCCTGCGTTCTCTCTTCCTCGACCCTCACCCTAGATTCTCACATCCACGTTCCCACACCCTTGGTTCCCTTGTACACACCTCCCTCACCCTGTGTGCTCACATCCACAACTTCAAGCCCTTCGTTCCCCTCTCTGCACACCCTAGCCCTGGATTCTCACATCTATGCCCCAACGCCCATTTTTCCCTTTTCATCACTCCCTCGCCCTCCACTGTAACATCGATGCCCCCACACCCTTGGTTTCTTTGTCCATACCCCCGTCGCCCTGTGTTCTCATATCCACGCCCCCACACACATGGTTCCCTTTTCCCCACCCCCTTGCCCTGGATTCTCTCATCAATGCCCCCATTCCCTTGCTTCCCTTGTCCCCACCCCCTCGCCCTGTGTTCTCACAACCACGCCCCAACGCCCTAGCTTCCGTTTTCGCACTGCCTCGCCCTCCATTTTCACATCCAAGCCCCCACACGATTAGTTCCCTTCTCCACATCCCCTCGCCCTGCGTTCTCACATTCATGCCCCCACGCCCCTGGTTCCCAAGCCCCACCCATTAGCCCTCCATTCTCACATCCACGCCTCCATGCCCTTTGTTCCCCACTTCCCATCTGCTCGCCCTCCACTCTCACATCCATGCCCCCACGCCCATTTTTCCCTTGTCCAAATCCCTCTCTCCCTCCTCCCTCATATCCATGCCCCTACGCCCTTGGTTCTTTTGTCCACACCCCCTCGCCCTCCATTCTCACATCCATGCCCCCACGCCCTTAATTCCCTTGTCCACATCTCCTTGCCCTGCGTTCTTACATCCTCCCCTCCAAGACTTGTTTCCCTTGGAGACAACCCCTTCACCATGTGTGCACTAATCCAGGCCCCCTCACCCTTGGTTCCCTTGTCCACACCCCCTCGGCCTTCATTTCACATCTCCGCCCCTATGCTCTTCCTTCCCTTGACCGCTAAACCTCGCTCTTCATTCTTCCATCCACGCTCCCACACCCTTTGCTCCGTTTTACCCACCCCCTCTCCTTGGATTCTCTCATCCGTACCCCCATTCCCTTGCTTCCCATGTCACCACCCCCTTGCCCTGTGTTATCACATCCACACCACAACGCCCTCGGTTCCGTTTTCCCACTGTCTCTGCCTCCATTTTCACATCCAAGCCCACACACGATTAGTTCCCTTGTCCCCATCCCCTCGCCCTGCGTTCTCACTTTCATGTCCCCAAGCCCTTAGTTCCCTTCTCCACCCCGCCTCGTCCTCCATTCTCACATGCATGTTCCCACGCCCTTAATTCCCTTGTCCACATCTCCTTGACCTGCGTTCTTACATCCTCCCACCCAAGACTTGGTTCCCTTGGAAACAACCCCCTCAACGTGTGTGCTCTTATCCACAACTGCACGCCCTTGGTTCCCTTGTCCAGATCCCCCTCACCATGTGTTCTCACATAAATGCCCCACCCCCTTTCTTAGCTTATACCCACTCCTCAACCCCAGTTCTCACATTAATGCCCCCAAGCCACTGATTCCCTTGTCCCCACCCCCTCGCCCTGTGATCTCACAACCACGCCACAACGCCCTTGGTTCCCTTGCCCCACCCCGTAGCCCTCCATTCTCACATCCAGCCTCCATGCCCTTTGTTCCCCTCTCTCCATCTGCTCGCCCTCCACTGTTACACCCATGCCCCCACGCCCATTTTACCCTTGTCCAAAACCCTCTCGCCCTCCTCACTCATATCCATGCCACTACGCCCTTGGTTCTCTTGTCCACACCCCCTCGCCCTCCACTCTAACATCGATGCCCCCACTCCTTTGGTTTTTTTGTCCATCCTCCCCTTGCCCTGTGTCTCCCATCCACGCTCCCACACCGTTGGTTCCGTTTTACCCACCCCTTCTCCTTGGATTCTCTCATCCATACCCATTTTCCTTTGTCACCACCCTCTCGCCCTGTGTTCTCACATCCATGCCCCAACGCCCTCGGTTCCGTTTTCCCACTGCCTCGGCCTCCATTTTCACATCCAAGCCCCCACACGATTAGTTCCCTTGTCCACATCCCCTCAACCTGCGTTCTCACATTCACGCCACCATGCCCTTGTTTCCCTTGTCCACACCCCCTTGGCCTTCATTTCAAATCTCCGCCCCTATGCTCTTCCTTCCCTTGACCCCTCCCACTCGCTCTTCATTCTCACATCCATGCCTCCACGTCCTTTGTTCCCTTTTGCCCTCCCGCTTGCCTTTGAGTCTCACGTACACGCCCCCATGCCCTCCTTTCCCTTTTCCACATCCCCTCGCCCTGCGTTCTCACATCCATGCCCCAACGCCCTACGTTCTGTTGTCCACAAACCCTCACCCTCCACTCTCACATTCACACCCCCACGCTCTTAGTTCCTTTGTCCACATTCCCTCGCCTTGCATTTTCACTTCCATGCCCCCACGCCACTGGTTCCCTTGTTCACATCTCCTCACCCTACGTTTTCACATCCACAACCATACTCCCTTGGTTCCCTTGTCCAGATTCCCCTCACCATGTGTGCTCACATACATGCCCCACACCCTTTCTTAGCTTGTACCCACCCCTCGCCCTCAGTTCTCACATTCATTCCCCGAAGCCTTTGGTTCCCTTGTCCCCAGCCCCTCGCCCTGTGATCTCACATCCACGCCCGAACGCCTAGGTTCGTTTTTCCCACTGCCTCGCCCTCCGTTTTCACATCCAAGCCCCCACACGATTAGTTCCCTTGTCCACATCCCCTCGCCCTGCGTTCTGACATTCATGCCCCCATGCCCTTGGTTCCCTTGCCCCACCCCGTAGCCCTCCATTCTCACATCCACTCCTCCATGCCCTTTGTTCCCCTCTCCCCATCTGCCCGCCCTCCACTCTCACATCCATGCCCCCACGCCCATTTTTCCCTTGTCCAAAATCCTTTCGCCCTCCTCCCTCAAATCCATGCCCCTACGCCCTTGGTTCTGTTGTCCACACCCCCTGGCCCTCCACTCTCACATCGATGCCCCCAAACCCTTGGGTTTTTTGTCCATCCCCCCCACCCCGCGCCCTGTGTTCTCCCATTAATGCTTGCACACCCTTGGTTCCGTTTTAACCACCCCCTCTCCCTTGATTCTCTCATACATACCCCATTCCCTTGTTTCCCTTGTCCCCACCCCCTCGCCCTGTGTTCTCACAACCACCCCCCAACGCCCTAGGTTCCGATTTCCCACGACCCCGCCCTCCATTTTCACATCCAAGCCCCCACACGATTAGTTCCCTTGTCCCCACCCCGCGCCCTGCGTACTCACATTCACGCCCCAAGCCCTTGCTTCCCTTCTCCACACATCCTTGACCTCCATTCTCACAGCCATGCCCCCACGCCCTTAATTCCTTGTCCACATCTCCTTGCCCGCGTTCTTACATCCTCCCCGCCAAGACTTGGTTCCCTTGGAGACAACCCCCTCACCGTGTGTGCTCT
>SRVM01047231.1:0-10524 GCA_007570785.1 Antilocapra americana | reverse complement strand
CAGAGAGTGTTTTGCCTATGTTATCCTCTAGGAGTTTTATAGTTTCTGGTCTTATGCTTAGATCTTTGATCCATTTTGACTTTATCTTTGTGTATGGTGTTAGAAAGTGATCTAGTTTCATTCTTTTACAAGTGGCTGTCCAGTTTTCCCAGCACCACTTGTTAAAGAGGTTGTCTTTTCTCCATTGTATATTCTTGCCTCCTTTGTCAAAGATAAGGTGTCCATAGATGTGTGGATTTATCTCTGGGCTTTCTATTTTGTTCCATTGATCTATATTTCTGTCTTTGTGCCAGTACCATACTGTCTTAATGACTGTGGATTTGTAGTATAGCCTAAAGTCAGGTAGGTTGATTCCGCCAGTTCCATTCTTCTTTCTCAAGATTGCTTTGGCTATACGAGGTTTTTTGTATTTCCATACAAATTGAGAAATTATTTGTTCTAATTCTTTGAAAAAGACCTCTGGTAGCTTGATAGGAATTGCATTGAATCTATAGATTGCTTTAGGTAGTATACTCATTTTCACTATATTGATTCTTCCAATCCACGAACACGGCACATTTCTCCATCTGTTTGTGTCCTCCTTGATTTCTTTCATCAGTGTTCTATAGTTTTCTATATACAAGTCTTTTGATTCTTTAGGTAGAAATACTCCTAAGTATTTTATTCTTTTTGTTTTGATGGTGAATGGAATTGTTTCCTTAATTTCTCTTTCTGATTTCTCACTGTTAGTGTATAGGAATGCCAGGGATTTCTGTGTGTTGATTTTATATCCTGAAACTTTGCTATATTCACTGATTAGCTCTAGTAATTTTCTCGTAGAGTCTTTAGGGTTTTCAATATAGAGGATCATGTCATCTGCAAACAGAGAGAGTTTTACTTCTTCTTTTCCAATCTGTATTCCTTTGATTTCTTTATCTGCTCTGATTGCTGTGGCCAAAACTTCCAAAACTATGTTGAATAGTAGTGGTGAGAGTGGGCACCCTTGTCTTGTCCCTGAAAAAATCCACTTTAAATCTAAAGACACAGATAGATTGAAAGCAAAGTAATGGATTAAAAAAAGCACTCTTAGCAATCATCAAAAGAAGCTTGTTTAACTAAATTAGTTTTATACAAAGAAGGCTTCTGAACAAGGGACAAAGAAGGGCATTACATAATGATAAAGGAGTCAGTTCACCAAGAAGATTTATAATCTATAATGTGTATGCACCTAAAATCAGAGCATCAAAATACTTAAGGCAAAACCTTATGGAACTCAATGAAAAATACATGAACCTACTATCATAACTGGAGGCAGATCCAGCAGGCAGAAAAATAGTAAAGATAAAGTTGAAGTGACTAATATCATCATTTAATTATATCTAGTTGACATTTATAAAATACCTCATTCAATACATTGCTCTCAAATTCCCATGAAACATTAACCAAGATAAACCATAGACCATAAGGCACAACTTAGCATATTTGTAATAGTAGAATTCATAAGACCACATGGAATTAAACCAGAAAACAATAACAGAAAGAGCTGGAAAAATTCCAAAATATTTGTAGATTAAACAATACATTTTTAAATAGAACATGAATCAAAGAATATCTCCAGAAAATTTTAAGTACTTCAAACTAAATGAAAATACAACTTATCAAATGTGTAGGTAGTGGTGAAAGCAGTTCTTAGAGGGAAATGTATACCACTGAGTGCATATTTTAAAAGAATATCTAAAATGGATAATCTAAACTTCCATTTTGTACTTAGTCCCTCAGTCATGTCCAACTCCCTATGACTCTGGATTGTAGCCCAGACTCCACTGTCCATGGTCTTTCTCTGGCAAGAATCCTGGAGTAATTCAGGATATCTTGCTGAACCAGCGATCAAAACCGAGCCTCCTGTGTCTCCTGCATTGCAGGAAGATTTTTTACTCACTGAGCCATCAGGAAATATTCCATTTTAGGAAACTGTAAAAAACAAACAAAGTCAAATTATATTTGAAGTAAGCAAAAGAAAAATAATAATAAAAATAGAGCATAAATAAATGAAGTTGAAAATCTCAATGTGTTCTTATAACAGAGGGAAAGTTAAGTTTTGTAGACACACAGAGGAGAAGGCATGGAGCAAAGCAATGTGACCATAAGCCAAAGAATGCTAGCAGCCACCAGAGACTGGATGAGGCAAGAAACAGATTCTCTCCTAGAGCATCGAAAAGGAATGCACCCCTGTTGACAACTTGATTTTGGACTTTGGGCTTCCAGAACTGTGAGAGAATAAATGTATGGTGTTATAAACTACCACCTTTGTGCCAGTTTGTTACAGCAGCCACAGGAAACTGATACAATATTGAATACCTAGTTTCTTTGGCACAATTCCCAAAGAAAATACCATGCAGTTAGCCAAATAGCAGCTAATGGCATCAAGATAACAGAAACTCATTTAGGCTGAATTGTCAACCTACATGACAAATACCAGCCTGTCGGGAGATTTCAGAAATCTTAAGTAATATTCTCATAACGGGTATTTGTTGTTGTTGTTGTTGTTGTTGTTGTTGTTGCTAATGAGAAACTTTGATAAATGTCTGTGTTTCTTTTTAAAATTTATATTGATTATACTAAATTGGCTCTTGGAAATGCCATCTGCTTATTTGAGTCAAGTCAAACTGTACATACCATTGATGGTAGACTTGAATATGAACAAAAGAAAGGCAAATTTAAGGGAGAGTTACATCAGTAGTAAGGTATTGTCAGCCAACTGAGATAAAAAGACTTACGTTAATACACTGCGTTAATACATGTGTACCTGACTCCTGATTATATCTCTTCTCTCTGGACTCTCTCTTGGTTATAGGAGAAAATCAGAAAATTCTCTCTTTCCTTCTCCATCATTAAAACTTACATGATGCTAAGTATCAAGTCATATCACTCTGTTCTTATTGAAATTCTCTCACACTTCAAGACCTGGCTCAAAACAACAGGTATTCTGAAGTCTATATGATTTTCAGTACTTCCTAGTTCATGTTAATGGATTACTTTTTAGAAAGGAGTTCATCCTGTCTTGAAGTATATTTATTTAATGTTTATTTATTTATTTTTCACAGCAGCAGTAACTTTCAATCTGGATAAGGGGTAAGAGCCTATAGAATCTTGTTGTGTAGGAAAGACTTTTTTGTATTTCTGTGCCTCCACTTTGCTGAAATTCTGATCATTAATGGGGAGTCAAGTTTCAGTTTGACTCTGAAACTCCCCTCCTGTCCCACACCTCACCTTCAACTTTATCTCCTACATCTGAACCTTTTGCCTGAATAAAAATAGGCATTCAACAAATGCCAGTTGTATTGAATTGATCTACTCTGATGGATTTTGTGCTATGCACTATTTTGATCCCAGTAGATACTGAGGAAATAAAATATGAAGACTGTTGACATTAGAGAGATTATATTTTAAAATATTTTTGAGGTCATAGATCCCTTCAGAAATTCTTTGAAAGCTGTGGATTCATACTTTTAAATAAACATATACACAAAGTTTGTCTGTAAATTCAAGGGATCCATAAGCTTCTGAAACTCATTTTTGAACACGCTAAAGATCCAAGAGCCTCAAGTAACAAGCCCTAGGTTAAAGCATAATATAGAAGATAGTGTTACATGGAGGACACTCAACAATATTTGCTTAATTAAAAATGCCATATAAACATACACATTAATCTCCTAAGTTGCCTGCAGCTATCCCTAGACTAAGTTGAAATCATGTATTTACCTGTAACCAGTGCCTTTTTATCTCTGCTTGTGACAAATTACAGAGTGAATACATTTATAAAAACAACACAATAGGGAAAAAAAGGCAAAGACATAAGAAATGAATCAGAGCTGAATCAATGTCATTACTTTTGGAAAAAACAGATTTCAAAATGACCAGTCTTAGTGCCCTAAAAACATGAATTCTCAATCATTCTGCCTCAAGTTACCAAGGAAAATTAAAAAAAAAAATTGTCCAGGTAAAGTTATTTCATTTTTTTACATCAAATATCTTCTTCAAATAATATCAGACTTTCCTGGCTGCTTAAACAAGGCCCCATAAGCTCATTTATTTGGCTCAAAATAAATGAGCCTTGAAATGGAATAGACCACACCCAGTTCTCAATTTTCTGATCTAGACTTAGCAACTCAATGTTAAAAAAAAAAAAAAAAAAAATTCCAGGGTAAACAGTGGAGAAAAGAGAAAGTCTCATCTAAAGACTTGACCTATAGGATTGAGATGCTTTTCATGTTTCCTTTCCCTGGAAGGGACTATGAATCTCATTGGCTCTATGAGCACAATCTTTTAAGCTAAACAAAACTCTGAAGCCTTTTTCTACTCATTCGTAGGGGAGAAATAAAAGACATCAGAGACATGAACTCCAAAATGTTCCAAAGAAGGACATTCAACCTAAGGGCTCAGAAAACTAATTCTTTCCTTCAACACATGATTAACTTTAGCATAGCCCAATGGTACAATAATGATCCTTAGACTTGTCCTCAAGAGAGGAGATTAGAGAAAAACCTTGAACCTATTGACTGCCAATCATCTACCCAATACAATTTGCTCAGAAAAGAGCTGAAACAGAAATCCAGATATGTGGATAACCACCCAGTGTTATTTTTATTCCATTATAAACTTTAGGCTCCATCTATTATTACAAGAGATGAAATGCATTTTCATTGTGGGTATAATAATCATTCCGGGGTGGGGGAAACTTTATCCTCAGTCAGATATTCCTTAATACTATGATTAATTCCTTTGTAATTCACAAATATTTGTCTTTCATCTCCAAGTTGCACTTATTTTGCATTGTATTTTTCCACTGTTAGAAGGAAATTTCTATAGGAGAGCATTTATATCTGTTCCATCTTGATGCTGAAAACTTTGCCTCTTTATACTATTGCTGAATTGAATCTTGAAGGCAGAGTTTTGGGTGAAGTATAAAATAATGACTTTATCGATTTGCCAGACAAAGGGGGACAGAGTGTGCTTATGCCCCTCAAAATGGTGTGTCCCAACCTGGAGGGATTTGGTAAGGAATTTTATAGCAATGGTTCAAGGATGGGGTTAAGGAACAGAGTGTGTGCAGGGCCTATACTCCTTTAATCTGGCCTAAGATGGTCTCTTGATGAGCTTTTCTGAAATGAAAAATGCTAACATCTTAATTTGTTGGGGGTTTTAGTTCTGTAAAGAGCTCAAAGATCCTTTGAAGCAGAAATAAGACCCTGCCCTAAGGCTGCACTATCATTTCTTGACTACTCCTCCCTTGTCTCTGCATTCCCTCCCTGATTAGCAACTATTTGAATATGTCCTTTAGAACTCAGAGAAGGTCATAGAAGCTGGACCCTATTTTCTATAAACAAGAAACAAGGGACACAGAAACCTTTCCTGCCTAGGAGTCCCATAGGGACCTGCTCATTTCAATCTTAGAATATCTAGAACAGTTTTGCACATACTAGGAACTTAGCAAAAGACTGTTAAATTAGAATGAACACAGCAGAATAAGAAACTTCAACAAAATATTTCCTCGGTATTTCACAAGCCCACTTTATTTGTTTAACTATTCACTTTCAAAGGAGTAATATAGAAACATATCAATATATCTTATGCCACATACAGATTGAAAAACTGCTTCCCAAGGCAGTTAAAATGTTATAGATTATACATTGCTCAAATATCAAACATTTGACATCCAGATTTTAGACAAAATTTTTGTATAAGAACATTTGGTGGCATATGTATTTCTCAAAGCCAGTAGGAAAAAGAAACAAAAAACAAGCAAAAACAACAAAAGCTAGCTTCTGATCCTGCAAGAACATCTCGGCTAGAATACAGAGATCGTCCATAATATTTGGATATAGGTTTACTTTTTAACGCATGCTCTTGGCAAAAATATCAAACAAGACAAAAGTATACAACATTCTCCAACACTATTCCCTAGGGGAAAACACACATAAACCTGTTAGCTTGCAACCTTTCTTGTTTCTCCTGTAGAAGTTATTCATATCTGCTGCTGCTGCTACTGCTGCTGCTAAGTTGCTTCAGTTGTGTCTGACTCTGTGCCCCATAGACAGAAAAATAGCCTGGAAGATAATCCTGACGTTTCTGCCCCAGCCCGTCAGAGGCAAGATTTACCTGGGAGTCTCACATCTCCTTCTGGCCATAATCCCCAAGTAAACCAAGGTCCAACCATGGCCAGCCATTCAACAGTGAATAAATCACTATTAACATTGTAAATCTGTCACTGTGCTGAAGAAAATGCTATCATTGTAGAAACATACGTTGAGTTCCTTTCCTTGTTCACTGAATAAGGCTAGACATATAGGCGTGTGTGTAAAGGATAAATTGACTCAAGAAAGATTTCTGTTTCTGAGTGATTCATCTTCCAGACACTGACCATGTCTGTCTGTTTGGAACCCCCTAGCCTCCCACCCTTTCTAACTTCCGTAAAAGCAATTCGTTGCCAGCCTTGATAGCTGATACATGTCAAATGCCTTTGCTTGCCTGAGCAACCCTTATAAAGAAATTTAAATGTCCAAACTACATGATGGCTGCTCTTGCTTGTAAATACAATGGTTTGCTGAAAAGATGGATGACTGGGTTGTCAGTGGAGGTAGTCGTCTGAGTCTACTCTCATAGACCATGACCTCTACAAGCTGTCTTCCCGTTCTCAGGAGTAAGTACACCTCATACATATATGTGCCTACATTTTCTATTTTGGAAATATAAGGGTTTGGCAAAAATACAGTGTGGCTTCCCTTTAGCTGGCCACAAAGGAAAAACCGCTACAATCACTGCACCATAGCCCACAGGGTATTTTCTTTGACAGTTGATTTTATTGTTTTACTCCAACATGTATCTGAATGAGATTGGTTTTTCCACTCAGACCTTTTCGCTCACACCAGCCTTGGCATATATAAAATCTGGCTTTAGCAATGACTGTAAATGATTAATATGCTTTTCTTTCCTAGCTATCTGAACAAGGCAATGTGATGGATTTGTTGAGCTATTTAAGCATTTCTTTACACAGTGACTAAATGCTATATTACCCATTTTAAAACCACTTCAGTGCCCATAAAGGCTGTTGTAGAAATCAGTATTGCTAATCTCGCAGGATTGTTGACCCCTTCGTGGATTCACCAAAGCAAACATCTGTTGCATGGAAGGGAAAATCAACAATGTTCTCTGGAATCAGACAGTCTTTTACATCATTTTACTTTTCCTCTACCCCAATTTAAAATTTAAATGACTAGAAGTCAAAGAATGCAGACACTTGTCACCAGATGCCATTTGCCACTTTTCAAGAGCCCATCTGCTCCACTAACTACTCTGATCAGGCACTACATAGAAATTCTTCTTCAAAAATAGCTTTTAAATTGATCTGAGTAGTCTCCACTTTGTTAAAGCAGTTTTCCCAAGCAGTCACCCTTCTGAATATATCAGTAATTGATATGTCATAGCCATATCCCACACCTCCCAAGACTTGTGGACTTTCAGTCCATTGTCATTAGACTAAGAACTACGTAAAAGTGTGAAAGTCACTCAGTCGTGTCTGACTCTGCCATCCCATGAACTGCAGCCTGCCAGTCTCCTCTGTCTGTGGAAATTCCCAAGCAAGAATACTGGAGTAGGTTGCCACTTCTTTCTCCCGGGGATTTTCCTGACCCAGACATTGAATCCTGGTCTCCTGCATTGCATGGATCTGAACATCTCCTGCTTTACCATCTGAGCCAACAGGGAAATCCAAGACTTACCTATCCAGTTTCAAATATCATTAGAATGTGGTTATCCCCCTAAATGGGGGAAGGAAATAAGTAGACATCTGCACATTTGATGCCAGCCAAGTAGAACCCTTCATCAAGCTTCACAGTTCAAGGAAAGACAAACACTATAAACAGAATGAGAATGTCCAAAAAGAAAAACCCCTCATAAGCTACCCAATTTTATGGAGTGGATTTAAGACGTCTCAGCTGCCTTATTCGGCCCTTGTGAGCTCTGTTCCTCTGCACTCAACCATTATTATATTCACACACCATATTCCAGTTTGGCTAATGTACTAATATCAAGATATATTGTGCTCAGGGTGCTGGTGGGTGAGAGAAGACCCAGGCTTCTTGGCCATCAGGATTCCAGTTGATGTTGAAATCTCTCTTGGCTTTGCGTCTTTAAATATTATTAATGCCCTTTATAATATCCCACTGATTTTAGGCATGTGTGACCCATTCTCCTTCCTCTGAGGCACCAAAAAAAGAAGAAAAAAAAATTGGGGAAAGCTATGCTGTATAATAATAAATTATAATGTTGCCAGCCCCATTGTATAAGAGAATCCTTTTTATATGCAAAACCACTTTTTAAAATTGAGAAGAGTGTCTTCTTTGAGGAGCTCTCAATTTTTCCTTTGTTCTATGTTTTGGAGCCTCTGGTTCTAACTAATTAGATCATTGGGAACCACCACGGAGCCTTATCGTTGACAGGTCACCCTCTATTCTTTATTCATTGACAGATTAACCTTTACTTGAGAAAGAAGGAACTACGAACATTAGCATTAACATCAAGATTCATAATTAAGTTGATGATGAAAACCTTCTCTTTAGACCTTCAGATCACGTCCATTTAGTTTGTGCAAATACAGCTGTGACATTTCAGTTTTCATCTTCACCTGGCTCTTTGAATTTGATAAGATGTTACCATGTTTAAAACAGCCAGCCAGTGCTCCCCCACCACACCTCATTATATACATGTGTGAGCTAGGGTAAAGGCAACTCTTGAAAAATGGTATGTTTTAGGTAAAAGCAAAACGGGACATTTGTTCTTCTTCCCACTCACTAAACATGCTTTGTAAACTTGTTTGGCTAAGAATATGGCTATTCTTCCCTAGCCATAGCTTGGAATATCAGCTAGGACTCAAGAGTCTTTCTTTCTTTCTTTCTTTTGAGTAAAGCACATATGTCAGAACTATATCATTTACAATTCTTGGTTACTAACACATTGTTTTTCATGTGTGTGTGCTCAGACACTTAGTCATGTCCAATTCTTTGCGACCTCATGGACTGTAACCCACCAGGCTGCTCTGTCCATGGGATTTCCCAGGCAAGAATACTATATGTAGTTCTCTGGGACATTTTTCCCCTTTAATCTATAACTACAGTTAAATTTTATTATTAAATATTCTTGTATTTTATTCATTTTCACTGCCCTATAAGATTTCATTCCATAAGACCTACCACAACATATTAAAACTCTTCTATCAATGAGCATTTGTGTTATTTAAATTTTGCTGGTATGAATAGTGCTGCTATGAATGTTATATGCATCTCCTAGTTCACTTATGCTATGGTGTGTGTGTGTGTGTGTGTGTGTATGCTGCTCAGTCACTTCAATCATGTTCAACTTTTTGTGACTTCATGCTTCATAGACTATAGCCCGCCATGCTCCTCTGTCCATCGGGATTCTCCAGTCAAGAATACTGGAGCAGATTGCCATTTCCTCCTCTAGGGGATCTTCTCAACCCAGAGATCGAACCCTTGTTTCTTACACCTCCTGCATTGGCAGGTGGATTCTTTACCATGAGAGCCACCTGAGAAGCCCAATGTTGTATGTGTGTGTATATTTTATATATATATGCGTGTATATATATATATAAAATAAAATGTTTTGTCACTCTCAAGCATTAAAGAATCTAATATAGTAAAAATGATAAAATTCTGAAATATTATCTGATTTCGGAAGCATCTCCTCCTCCAGCTAAAGCCATTTGGAGGCCTGGAAGCCTGCAGTGAAGGAGGGCATTGGGTTAACTTTGTCCATATGTCTCGCTCTACCTCCTTCCCCACTTTCAAGGGGCTGTTTCAGGACCCAAAGGCAGAGGCAACAAAGGAGGATGGACATAACCTTATGATGTTGGTACAACTGTAATCAATATAATTTCCTTTTATTGGTCTTTTAAAAATAATCCCATTGGGAGTTCCCATGGTTTTCTCAGATTCTTCTGCTGGAAAACACCTCCTGAAAATCCTTTAATACTGACAGTTCTTTTATGACTCCCTTCTCATCCCGCAGACTTCCCACTAAGGCTACTTCTGTGAGCATCTCTTTTCCTCTCTGAGTAGTCATGTTGGCAAGACCCTTTTTAAGAGGACTTCGAGTAAGCTGTGGATCCAGCCTCCAAAACACCTTGGCTTTCTTTTGAAGAGAATGCAGCCACCTATTCCAAAGTCAGTTGTATTCCTTTTCTCTCCTGCTTCAGGCCCACCTAAAAACCTCCTGCTCTGAGAGCTCTCAAAGTGGAGTTAAACAGGACTCCAGTGTGCTCCAAATTTGAGAAATGCATATCAAGTTCCCTGAGCTGCTTTATTGGTGCTCCTTTTACTTGGCTTAGTGTAAGAGTCCATCACCCAGTATATATATACAAACAACTCCTGCAGCTCCATTCTAGAAAAATAAACAACCCAATTAAAAAGTGGGCCAAAGAACTTAACAGACATTTCTCCAAAGAAGATATAAAAATGGCTAACAAACACA
>SRVM01047230.1:0-12275 GCA_007570785.1 Antilocapra americana | reverse complement strand
ACAAGGCAGTGACTTGTCTTTTCCCCTCAGCTTGAGCTCCTGGGCCATGTTAGATGGAAGATTTGTTTTAATCAGTATTGAGGTTTCACCAGGTAAAGTTAATGGAATGAAATAAAAGCAGGAAGTATTGAGGATCAGAGTGTTAGACCTGCTGATCATGGGGTCCACGCTGGGAAAGGAGATGATAAAGGCCTGGGATGAGGAGAGGGTCACAGGGAACTGGCATTGGAGGTGCTTTCCACTTAATACCTCACAGTACTCCTGTGAGGTGGGTCTTGTACACCATTTTATTGATGAGGAAAGCGAGGCAGCAAACTTGAGCACCTCACAATGGTTGTGCAGCTGGTAGTTAGCCTTGTGACCCAGGCAGTCTAGCTCCGCAGTCTGCTTGTAACCCTGTGTTACCACTGCCTCTGGGCTGTTGCCCTTGTAGTTCAGTTGGTAAAGAGTCCGCCTGCAGTGCAGGAGATCTCAGTTTGATTCCTGGCTCGGGAAGATCCCCTGGAGAAGGCATAGGCTACCCACTCCAGTATTCTTGGGCTTCCCTTGTGGCTCAGCTGGTAAAGGATCTGCCCACAATGCGGGAGACCTGGGTTGGGAAGATCCCCTGGAGATGGGACTACCCACTCCAGTATTCTGGCCTGGAAAATTCCATGGACTGTACAGTCCAAGGGGTTGCAAAGAGTTGGACACGTCTGAGCACCCCTCACTGAGCTGGGTGGTGAGAGGCTGGTAGGGGAGATGAACCAACAGATGCTGTTAAGTTGAGCACCTGTTGGAGTGAGGTCCTCGAGGGTGTAAACTCCTGTGAATACGGGTGTACAAATTCCTGTTTAAATTCCTGCTCTCAGCCCCTTGTTTTTTTGAGTGTGTCAGTCAGTGTCCTGTCCAGTGGAGTGAAATCTTGAGATGCTTGAGGAGAGGTGGTCTTGAAGCGTTTTTCCTTTTCCCGTTTTGATGCCCATTTTGATCAGTGCGGTTCTGACTCCAGTTATGTCTGGTAGCAGATACAGGCACTGGCCCAAGGTAGCTACCGTCCCTACCCTCAACACTCAACAGGTTTTTTGTTGTTTTTCTTTTAAATTGAACTTTAGGGCAAACCAGTAGTTTTATAGGCCTCAGCAGGGGGAGTTTGTGGATCTTCTTCCCAGTATGTTGACCTCACTACAGTTTAGCTCTGACCAGTTGAGTGACTTTGGGTAACCTATTTAACTTTTCTTAATTTCAGTTTGGAGCTTCCTAGGTGGCATAGTGGTAAAGAATCTGCCTGCCAATGCAGGAGATACCGATTCAGATCCCCTGGAGGAAGAAATGGCAGCCCACTCCAGTATTCTTGCCTGAAGAAGGCCATAGACAGAGGAGCCTGGTGGGCTACAGTCCTTGGGATCGGTCGCAAAGAGTCAGACACGACTGACAGATTCAATGTGGTTATCTGTAAAACTGGGACGGCAGTGCCTACTTCAGCAAAATAGTTACGAGGAGTCAGTGAGAGTAATGTACTTGAAGGGTTTTTTGTTTGTTTTTGCTTCATGTATCTTGAAATTCTGTTGTTAGGTTTACATGCACATTTGGAATTATTGGTTGTTAGGAACCCATATTGCATGTAATATCCTTCTTTATCCTTGTCATTTGTTTTGAGATGACATACTGCCTTGTATGATATTAGCATATCCATTTCAGCTTAATTTTGATTAGTTTTGTATGATATACCTGTTTCCTTAAATGTGTCACTGTATTTGATTTCAGCTTCAAGTAGACAGCATATAGTTGGGGCATGTTTTTTTAAGTTGATTCTCACACAACCTCTGTATTTTGATTGGAGTGTCTAGGCCACATATGTTTTAATGTAATTATTAATTTGTGTTGTTTTAGAGCCATCTTTTTTTTATTTCTGAGTCTTTTATTTTGGTTTTGTAATTTTTTCCATCTAAAAGTTCTTCTTGGTTCTTCTTTATGTCTTTTTATTATTTGCTGATACTGTCTATTTTAAGCTTTAAGTGTTCAGAATTGCTCATACAAACATTTTATAATAGCTGCCTGAAAGTGTTCATTATTCCAACCTCTGTCATTTTATCGTTAGCCTCTTGTGTTCATTAGCCTCTTGTATTTTTTCGGGTGATTTGCTTTTTTTTTTTTTTTTTTCTTTTTTTTTCGAGTAAGTTTGTTTTTTTTTTTTTTTTTACAGCATATTTATTTTTACAAGACTGTGGGTTTTAGAAACATTTTATGGAGAAGGTTGGTAATTTTGATTTAACAGGCACTTGGCCTTGATAGGTACAAGCTACAACCTTTTGTGGGCTGTAGTAAGGTCAGTTTAATTTTCAAAGCCTCTTGCGGGTCTGTTTCTATTTGTACTGTGTGTGCAGTACCACGTCACCCCTGTGGGACCTTAGCTCAGCTCTCACCACAGGCAGGTTGTGGTCAGTTTAGGCAAGCCTTCTCTTCTTCTGCACCTCAGCACTGAGTTCTGGGTTTCAAACTTCTTTTAGTTCAGGCCAGGGGATACGGGAGAGGTAAAATAGTAGTTAACTTAGTGATACTTTGGTGAGTGTTGGTGTCTGTTCCCGAACAAACTGCTGTTATAAGTTTTTAAAGCAACTCAAACAGTTGTTTCATGAATTACTTACCTGCTTTGTATACATTCAGTGGAAGAAAAAAGGTTGGCATACATTCTTCCAACCTATTTAGAGGTGGAGCCCCTTGATAATCTTTTGTTTGGAGTTTTTAAAGTGAAAATTAGGCTGTAAGTTTCTTTTCTTTGATTACCCTTGTTTTGACAGTTGTAATATCTGCAAAAAATGGGGGAAGAGTGTTCCTTTTTTATTTTATGGAACAGGTCTGTGTTTGTAATGGATGTTAGTTTTCTGTAATGTCTCTGATTTTCGCTGTCAGTGGCATGCCGGCCTCATAAGAATGAGTTGGAAAGGGTTCTTTTCTTCGTTATTGACAAAAGATAGTGTAGGATTAATATTATTTCTTAAAAGTTTGATAGAATTCATCAGTAAAGCCATCAGGGATTGGATTTTCTTTTTGTGAAGGTTTTTACTTACAAATTCAATCTTTAAAATATGTGATTGGGTTACTCAGATTCTCTATTCTCAAGTCATATTTGATAATTTGTGCCTTCCAAAGATTTTGGTCCGTTTCATCTAAGTTGCTGTTTTATTGAAAAAATTGTAATAGAATATCATCATCCTTTTAATGCTTGCAGTCTCTAATGATGACCCTCCCCTTTCAAATTTTTTATTGGTAATTTGTGAGGCTTTTAAAATTCTTCTTGATCATTTTTGCTGATTGGTCATCTGTTCTTTGAAAGAACTATCTTTTGTTTTCAGTTTTAAACTTGTGGATTTATGTCATCAATTTCTGTTCTTTATTATTTCTTCTACTTCTACGGTCTTGATTTTCATTTTTTAATTTAAATGGAGACCTATGTTACAGTAAGGTTTCTTTTAATGTAACTTTTTCTGTTTTTTTTTAATTGAGGTATAATCGATGTACACTATTTCAGAATTGTCAAGTGTATGACATAATGATTCTCAATTGATTTGCAGTTATTAAAGGTTCTATTACTGTTTATAAATGGAGTAATAGAACCTTTAAAATATTTTATAAAATAATTATTATAAAATATTGATATTTCCTGTGTTGTACTACATTATCCTTTTAGCTTATTTTATACATAATAGTTTATACCTCTTAATTCCCTACCCCCTATCTTGCCCCTGATACTGCTATTTAAAATTGAAAATTTCCCATTCACTGCTTACCCTAATGTTACAAATTTTGAAATCCCATGTTTTCATTTTCATTTAGCTCAAGCTATTTTTTAATATTCCTGGTCATTTCTTTCTGGACTAGTGTTGTTGATATTTCTCCTAGCAATCTTGATTTCAGCTTGTGCTTCATCCAGCCCAGCGTTTCTCATGATGTACTCATCAGCAGGGTGACAATATACAGCCTTGACTACTGCTTTCCCGATTTGGAACCAGTCTGGTCTTGGGATCATGTACTTGAAAGGAGTAGGTGGTCTGTTGTCCTTAGGTGGCTCAGACAGTAATGCACCTGCCTACAATGCGGGAGACCTGGGTTTAACCGCTGGGTCAGGAAGATCTCTGGAGGAGGCAGTGGCACCCCACTCCGGTACTCTTGCCTTCAAAATCCCATGGATGGAGGAGCGTGGTAGGCTACAGTCCATGGGGTCGCAGAGTCAGACACTTCACTTTCACTCTGTCCTTAGATAGGGTGTTCTTTAACTGTCAGATCAGTCCATGTGGTTGGTAGTAGTCTTAAATCTTCCATCTCTTTACTGAGCTTTGTGTCTGCCTGTATCAGTTACTGAGCAGAGGGTTGTGCTACTCAGGTATAATTGGGGCTTTAAACATCTCTCCTTTCATGTTTTGAAACTTTGCTGTGGAGTGCATGCATTTTTAGGACTATCTCCTTGATGAAGATTCTTGCTGTCTTCATTTAATCTGACGAGTTTTGCCTTTTGATTGTTGGGTTGAGATCATTTACCCTTAAATAATTACTGATATGGAGAGATTAAATCTACTTGCGCTTTGTTATGTATTTGTTCCTTCTCTCCCATTTTCCGCTTTGTTTTCTTGTATTCATTTCCTATCCTTTTTGGGTTAATTGAATATGTTTTTAGGATTCCGTTTTTATTTCCATTGGACTAATAAACTTGACTAATTGACTGCGTTTACGAAGGACTTAGGATTTACATTGCACAGTGTAACTCTTCAGAGGGTGCCTCAGTTAATACCACTTCAGATGTAACATAAAATCTGTACATCTGCATACTTTTACCCTGCTATGTTTTGAGCTATTTTTTCCATACATTCAAATTTTCTATATATTTTGAAACCCATAATAAATTATTTTGCTTTGAACAGTGAGTTAATTTTTAAAGAGGTTTACATATAAAAGTCTTTTATAAATTTACTCACATACCATTTACATCTCTATTCTTTTGCTTACGGGAATTTTGGTCTAGATATTTATTGACTATTATTTTCCTTTTGTCTGAAGAATTTCCTTAATATATAATGAAGGTTTCTTCTAATTTGTTTAGCGTTTATTTTTTATTTTATATTTAGCTGTTTTTCTTTATTTGGCTACGTCAGGTCTTGGTTGTAACACAGGAGATCTTGGTTGCATCATTTAGGATCTTCTGTTGCACTGGGCTAGCTCTGGTTGTGGAGCATGGACTTCATCACCCCACTGGCAACTGGGATCCTAGTTCCCTGACCCGGGATCAAACCTGTGTACCCTGCATCCCAAAGTGGAATCTTAAGCACTGGTACACCAGGGAGGGTCCTACTGCTGTTTTTGAAGGGATGCTTTTTATTCAAGGGTTTATGGGTTTTCCCCCACCTTTAATTTTCTTCCATGCGTTTTAAATGCGTTGTTTCAGTGTCTTCTGGCTTACATCCTTTCAGATGAAAAGGTTGCAGTCATTGTTTTTGTTACTCTGTAAACAGTGAGTATGTCTTTTGAGGGGAGTTGCTTTTACAAGTTTCTTTTTCTTGCTCTTTGTCAGCAGATTGACTGTTAAGTGCCTTACTGGGTGTGTGTGTGTGTGTGTGTGTGTGTTAGGAATTTTGCTGTGCTTCTTGTGTCTGTGTTTTGTCCGTTTAGTTCCTTTTATTTATTTATTTGACTGTGCTACGTTTTACTTGGCTTCCCTGGTGGCTCAGACGGCAAAGCAGGTTTTTACTTGGCAGCATGTGGGATGTAGTTCCCTTGCCCAGGGATCAAACCTGGGCCGCCTGCATTGGGAGCACAGAATCTTGGCCACCAGATCGCCAGAGAAGTCCCTGTGGGTTTCTGTTCTTTTTCTAACTTATACGATTTTGTTGCCATTGTGTCTCTAATATTTTTTCCACTCTGCCCTCCTACTCAGGCTTCACCATGGTAGACGGGTTGTTGCTGTCCAGGGGGCCCTGCCTGCAGCTGTGCTTGTCTTTTTTTCACTTTGTCCTTTATTTGGGGAAGGTTTTTGTTTGTTTGTTTTGCTATGTTTTGAAGGTCAGTCATCTTTCTTTTGCAGTTTCCAATCAGATGTTGATCTTTCAAAGTGAAGTTTTCCTATGACTGCATCTTTTGATGTTAGCCGTAATCATCTTCCATTTCGCTTCTGTTTTCGTGTTTTCCGTACTCAGTAAGTGTGAGGCACAGTGATGATAGCTGGTTTAACATCCACGCTTATCTGTCCATCATCTCCGTTTTCTGTTTCTATTCCTTGATTTTTCTTCTGGTTGTGTCTTTTTTTGGGCCACCAGTTGAATTAATTGTGGGCCATTTTGATTCTGTTGTTGCTTTTGTCAGCTCTTTTAAGGCTAGTCCAGGATAGTGTTTACTCCAGGCTTCATGTAGCCTTCTTCCTGAAGGTGTGCTCCAGATGCTTCTGTGAGGACTCCGAGGCCTTGGCACTCTGGCCAGAGGGAGCACGACTGGTTCCTGGCTCACTGTGAGCCCTGGGACTCGTCCGTATTGCGTCTTTTCTCTGTTGGTTCTTACCTTGGACGCAGTTCCTGTTCAGCCTTGTGAGGTTTTACACCACAACGGTACGGTTTCAGATTAAAACTCAGGGGTACGCCTATGCAGATTCCTGAAGCTTTTTCTCTGCTCCCTTGTATCGTGTACTCTGCCCCACAAATTCTACTCTTTTAGTGCCCTTGACTAATGATTTCTTTCTGCTCATTTCAGCGTAGTTGCCAGTCCTGAGTTCCCTCTGTGTGTTGCAGTTCATAAATTAACCCCATGCAGAAAGCCTCTGTGAAGGTGGGGTTCACCTTTCTGGGTTCCTTTTTCTCAGAGGTTACACCTTACTCCCTGCCTGTTGTACAGTGTCTGATAATTACTGTTTCTTATACTTGGTCTGTTTATGACGAAGGTGTAAATCTGAACCTTCTTATTTCTGTGTGACTTTAAGTAGACGCCTCCTTTGTTGTTTTAGGAATTCAAATTAGTTTTTTTAAATTAGTTTTAATTTATAAGATTAACAAGAAACACTGAATTTTGGAAAATTTTCTCAAATAGAGTTAGTTGCATTATTTCAGTTCATATTTCTTTGCAGCAAAGTGAAACAAGGAAAAGTAAGATGAAAAGGTTATGAGATATAAAGGAAAAAGAGAAGGGAGAAAAACTAAAGAAAGATTAAACTAAATAACCTTTGTGTTATCATTTGTAATTAGACTATTTAAAACCAAAACTGAGAACATGTGAATGCACTATGAAAATATATGGATCTATTTTGCTATTTAAGTTTGGAAATTGCCAACCACTATGGGTTTGACAATATGACATTTATGTTTCACATTCAGGAAAATCAAATTCATAATGTCGATACATTGATCCATTGACCAGAAGCAGTAGAATTCTGATGGATTGATGAATGTAAAAAGCATGTTTTCAGTGGTGCCAAAAATCAAGAATAGAAGAAATAAGTAGAAGCAGGAGGAAAAGCAAGGCAAAAATTAAAATTTATTTTTTAGTAGTAAATACCACCGTTCCGGGGATTCCCTGGTGGGTCAGCGGTGTAAAGAATCTGCCTGCCAATACAGGAGATGCGAGTTGGATCCCTGGGTCAGGAGGATCCCCTGGAGTAGGAAATGGCAACCCACACCGGTCAATCTGGGAAATCCCACAGACGGAGGAGCCTGGTGGGCTACAGTCTGTGGGGTCACCAAGAGTCCAACGTGACTGAGCAACTAAACAATGACTACCGCCATGATGCGGACAACCAATATATTGAGATACTAAAAAGATAAAACAGGTCTGACATAAAAGCCAGTTGTGCCCCAAGCTTACAACTAGTGATGGTCAGGGTAGTGGCTAGAGAAACTTAAAATAGAACAGGACGTTGGCCTGGAAGATTAGGGTTAGCCAGCAAAGCCGTGTGTGTTTCAGTGGTTTTAGCAATGAGTGTACACAGGAAGAACATGAAGGGAAGAGTAAATGTAAATTTTACTTCCATAATCTTTCTTGAATTAATGTATTATTCTCTTTCCCATTATAATAGTCATGTTGGGATTATTTCAAGAGTTTCCTGTCTCCCTGTATCCAGTCATTATATTGGTCTGCAAGTTTCTAAACAAGTGAATCCCCACCCCCGCCTTTAAAAACATTGCTTCGTCTCCTCGCAGCTCCTCTCGGTCAGTCTGCTCACTGCTGTCCTGCCAGCTCTTAAGAATTTAGCGTTTGCTGTTTCTTCTACTGCAGAGCTCTTTTACCAGATCTCTGCCTGGTGTGGTTCCTGCTCTACTTCACGTCTGTACTCAAGTGTCTCCTTACTCAGATGAATTTTATTTCATGAAGTTTGTTTTGTAAATGTAGAAGAGTTGGACACAACTGAGTGACTGAGCTGACTGGTTTTATAAATGTATTTAAACAGATAGCTAGTCCTTGATTCTTTGCTTTTGTTCCCCTAGTATTTTCTTGTGTTTTATGTCTTCCTACTAGAATGTAGTTTGGAGAAGGAAAGGATTTTGTTTTGTTTATCCAGTGTTTTAGCAGAGCCAGGCACGAGGAGGGTTGATCTAGTCGTCTAGTATTGCTTGTTAAATGTGTTGTCTGAATACTCGCTTAAAATGCTTTCGGTGTTTCATCTCAGTTTCTGAGAGTGAGATGTTAAAATCGCCTGTAATGACTGTGAAACTAGCGATTTCTTTCTGTTGTTCTTTGTATGTTTATGTAATTTGAAGTTCTGTTGAGTTATGTTACACTGCTGAATTATTTTCATTGTTAAATAATGGTAGCATTAAGTTTTAAGCCATTTATATTTGCTGCGTAAATGAACATTTATTTGTCTTATTTTCTATTTACCATGTATCTTTTTTCTCCTGGTCTGCCTGCTGTTGGACTGATCAAACCTTCCTTCCTCTGTTCCTTTCTTCTCCTTTAATTGTTTTAAGTTAAACATAACAAGTTGCCTTAATAAATTCTAAAGATAATTATTCTCTCCCTTTTCCCATGAACAGTAAAATCAGCCTTAGCCTCAATCCTCCCTTCCCAAAATTTTTGTCATCTTATTCTGCCTCTTTTCCCTCTTCTCATGAATGGTGGTGTTTTGACTGCTTGACTTGGCATGTTATATTGGCAGATTTCTAATATTAAATTATACTTGCATTCTGATTATTGGTATTTTATTTAGATTTTTTTTCATCCATAGTTTTTGGATATGTTTGGGTTTTGGTTCAGGTTTTCTTTTTTAATTTTGGGGAGGGTGAGGATGACTTTTTGACAGTTGGTAGTAGTTCACTTATAAAATATTTGAAGTTTGGTTACTTTAAGTTAAAACATTTCTATATTTCCTTTATTAGTTTTATGGATTTATTTCCTTTAAAAAGTAAAATTTTAATGGGTTTCCTGTTGTTTAAAACAGTCTTTTACTTTATTTTTTCATATTATTTTCTCTGTTTCTTGTTTTCAACTCTTTGGATATTTTTCAAACAAATATTCATTTGTACCTTTTCTTTTTAAGTAATGACATAATTTAAACCTGAAAATATCTGAATACTGCTTTATCAGTTTCTAAGTTATTTTTACATGTAGTGTCTTGCTTTATTCTTACTTTATGTATTTAAAAAATTTTTTTGACTCATTCATTTATGAGACATCAAAGACTTTAAAGGCCTTAATTTTTAAAAATTGCGTTGGTTAAAAAAAAAAAAGAATTTACGTTACCATGATTCTTAACGTTTATTTTATTTTACTTTACTGAAGTGTTTATAAGTTAAAATCCATCACACTTCTAGTGTGATTAAATCATGTTTAATAGAGGTGTTTTTTTTTTGGGGGGGGTTGGTTTGCAGGGTATGCCTTACTTTCTCCTTAAGGAGTAAAATTTTAGAAATAGAGATATCACAGATGTCACTCCCTGATTTCATTAGATCTAGAGGTATAACCTGGTGTGTGCACTTTGAAAAGAACCACCTAGGCAGTTAAAAGCCACCGCTGTAGACAGGGAGTCATCTCCAGGTCTGGTAAAAGAGGGGACAGCCTCGTCTGAGGAATATGTGAAGAAGTGAAGAGGTGAGTTTCGATGACACGGACATGGTACTGTGGGCCTGTCCCCATGTTCGGGTGTTAGGAGCAGCTGGATTTGTGGGGAAAACAACTATGAAGTGTGATGTTTACTGTCTGACATGGCAAAAGGAAGCCAGGATTGCTTAT
Organism: Antilocapra americana; assembly: GCA_007570785.1. Lineage (NCBI taxonomy): Eukaryota > Metazoa > Chordata > Mammalia > Artiodactyla > Antilocapridae > Antilocapra > Antilocapra americana. The sequence goes on along the minus strand of SRVM01047230.1, from coordinate 2,093 downwards.
TTCATTCTATGTACCTTTTCACTTGTGCTTTATTTTAAGTAGAATTCTAAGTCTTAAAATGTACCATTTAATTATATGTGTTTATTCTTTGTCTGCAGGCCTCGAAGTAGAGGAAAAACTGCAGTGGAAGATGAGGACAGCATGGATGGACTGGAGACAACAGAAACAGAAAATATTGTGGAAACAGGTATCAAAACTTAATTAGAAAATTTAAAAACTTACACAGTACTTTGTACAAGTAGTGTTTGTCTGTTCACTGAGTTCTAAAGTGTCCACCTGCTGAAGTAGTTTGACAAGTAACGACAAAGTGAAAAGGCCGAGTTTTCTTTATTTCCCCCCCTAAAGCTCTGATCTAGTAGAAATCATTTAAACTCTGTATTGAAATATTTTATTAAAGCAAAATTAAAACTGGAATAAACATAATTCTAGGCCATTTGTTTGATAACTCCTGGTAAATTTCTGGCTTATGAATCATCTGGTGTTTGTTTATTGTGTTAGTATATAGGTGAGGGGAAAGTACATTTCATTAGCTAATAATACTGTCAAATGCTGGGTTAAACCAGACCAAGTGCTTTCTTGTCTCTTGGACTTTCGGGAGCCTTCAGGAAGCTAGTGTGTTTCGGCATCTGCAAGAGGAAGGCAGAGTAAGTTGCCAAGGTAGCTTCCAGAGTCTACCCTGAGTTAGCGATTTAACGAGCTGTCAAAGGGAGTAGGTTTCGTAGCGTGTTCAGAGGTTTGTCTGAGTGAGGTGGCCTCTCATTGTCAGAGTTTTTACAGTTGTTAGAGTGTAGACATAGTTGATAGGCTTCTTCTCCGAAGTTGAATGGCATCTCCTTGATGCCCAAAGGAGAAAATTAGAGAAAATACAGAGAAAGTTAGAAATTGCAGCATCGTTTAAAATATCATCCATGAAATACTTTTGGTTGTCCGATGATGTGTTCCTATTATATGCCTGTAATTCTTGAAAAGCCTTCAGAAGACCAGCAGTTCTCATTGCTTTCCCTTTAGGGTCTAGTTAAGTAGACAGACCAGAGAGAAGCTGGAAGTTCAGAATGCTACATTTTACCCCTTTGGTGCACATTCATTACCACATTAATATTTTATACTTGGATTATTTATTTCAGTTCCCCACTAGTTGTTTTCCATAGTTTTTCCCCTTAATTGTAATCTTTTTCTGTACTTTAGGCTGTTTCTTTCATGTGAAAAGTTATTTGTACTTTTGAGTGACATTTGTGATGAAGTACACGTCCCTCTAAGCCAGTGCCCTCTGACTGCCCGCGGTTTCTGGGGCTCCTGCGTTTGGAGAAATTTCTCGTAGCCGCCGCCGGGCCTCGCCGGCTGGTGGGCTGTTGCAGCCCGAGGTGCAGCTGCGGAGTCGCGGGGCGGCCTCGCGGTCGGCACCCCCCGGGCGCTCGCCGAGCTGTCAAAACGCCGGGGCCGGGTGGTCCCCCGGGCCGGCCGCCGGGCGGCGGGCAGCGGCCGGAGCCGGGCTGCTTTTGTCAGCCGGCCGCGGCTTTAACTTTGCTCGCCTGCCCCGACCCCGCCGGCCCGGGCTCCGGGGCCTCACCGGCGCGCAGAGCAGCTCGCTTACGGATTCTCTGGGTTTTTGTTCTAGTTTGGCTTTTTTTCCCTTCGGATGGGGTGCATTCATTTAGCAATAGCATTGTTAACGTTTGGTGATACATAGTGAAAATAGGAGTGTGAACCCAGGCTGAGAACAGGGTGGGGGGAACCCCATGAAGCCCTGGACTGGGTATCTTTCTTGCTTTGCTATCCTTCTACTGTGAAAGCGATTCAGGGCCTTCGACTTGCCTCCATATTTTATGGCTAGCTCTTACCTAGCTGTGACCAATCGCGAGGGAAACAAGTACAGGATGTGTACAGTATTGCGTTAGCTCCTTTATGATACAAAGTTAGGGGTTACTATATCACTCGCATTGTAGTGTCTGATATAAAATGCCACTGTTATTCCTGTATTAACAAATCCTGGAGAAGGAAGGTGCAGGTTTCAGTAATTTTAAACTTCTTTGCCACTTTTTTTGGTATCCTTTAAAGGAACACATAGGAAGCCACGGTAGGGTTTTAACTTCATT
>SRVM01047228.1:0-17001 GCA_007570785.1 Antilocapra americana | reverse complement strand
TGCTGGGATCGTCCCAGGAGAGCCAGGGTGTGTTTTAACTGAAGATGAACTTCAGTTATTTACTCTGTGAGAAGCAAGCGGTCTAGAAAGCTATGGTTGCCAGTTAAGGGGAGCTTTATTGTGAAACACCGAAACGACAGATGCGTTGCCCAGTGATCCTGTTCTTAATCCATTCTGGTTTTTCATGGGTCTATGTCACCTTCTGGTTCTCATCCAAATACAGAGGCTCTCTGCTTACAGTCGACACATCAGGTGAGGGAGAGGGTGGCCTGGGCAGAAAGTAGATTGCTGGTGGCCTGGGGGTGGAATGAGTAGAGACAGATAAGGAGCAGGAGTTGCTCTTTAGGATGATGAAAATGTTCCAAAATTGGTCATAGTGATGGTTGCTCAACTCTGAAGGGACTAAAAAGCAGTGAATTGTACAAGTGGGTGAAATGTATGGTATAAGAATCATGTCAAATAAATCTGTTACCCAGTTCCTCCCCCGACTCCTGCCAGAAGACCCAGGGAAACACAGGTTACACCCCCAGAGATGGGCATGTGACTCTAGCTGGTAATGTTGACTTCCTCCCCTGCCACCACCACCTCCAGGCACGAGACCCAGGTCAGGTTAGTGGGAGGTGTCCATGGGAGTTGGTTTGGTGCTCTTGGTAAACAGAAAGTTTCTTTTCTGTGAATCAGTGGAGAGAGTGGTGAGTGTCTTCAGTTGCTAGTGGTCCTTCTGCCATCATGTGGAGAAAGAGGGAAGCAGAGCCGCCTGGAGAGCGCCTGGATTGAGCCATGACTGAAACAAGCCCTGCCCCCAAGCCTTGCCCGTTGTCTGAGCCAAAACAGTACCCCCTTTGTGCTAAGACTCTCACAGGGTGAGGGTTGTGGGTTTTAGCGTGGGAGGAAGAGAATGTGTTACCTCTCTGATGTTTTTAGAAGATCTCTATTGTGTAAAGTACGGCTCCTCAGGAGGTCAGTCTAGTGGCTGTTACCACTGATACGGTGGTTCCAGTAAGAGACTCCAGTGCTACAAAAACGTCCATCAGCATACACAAATGGGCCTCTTTTGTCCTTTATTTTGACAAAAACTGGACTCAGACCATACCTTGGTCCGATTTTTTTCCCAGCTTAATGACCTAATAAACCATTGGGGGCATCCCCTATGACCACAGGTAGAACTCTGGCTCTGGAGCTGGGGAGAGCCGTAGTGGATGTTACTCTGGTCACTGGCAAAGGTGCAGAGGAGTAAAAGGGTTGTCTCTGCACAAGGAGTGAAGGCAAGTGTGCCGTCCTTGCTAACTGACTCAATGTATTGAGTGAGGCATTGGGAAGAGTCAGTGATGACTTTGCTTAAATGTTTATTCTTCCTCAAGGAGACCAGTTTCCCTTCCTGTTAATGTTAAAGCCAAACAAGAGCCATGTTGAACTCTTCACACTCAGCTACAAGTGGTCTCCTTTTACCTTTTCTCCACCAGGTAGAAAACAACTTCCATTGCTTTCATATATGTAATGACTGTGATCAGCTTAAGGTAAGAAATTCGTCTTCTCTGCTAATACTTCTATAATTGCCTTTGTTTCTGAAACCCACAGCATTTGTAACTGTTACATAATTTAGTACTTAGTAGTCCATATATATGTGTGATACAACAAACATCCAGGAAGGTACATAAAACATATACATAGTTTAGTGATTAACTATAAAGCAAATAGCTATGGAGCCACCAGCAAGTCAAAAAACAGAGCATAGGACCGCGCCCGCGCCCCAGCGGCGGCGGCGCGGCGATGGCGGAGAAGTTCGACCACCTGGAGGAGCTCCTGGAGAAGTTCGTGGAGAACATCCGGCAGCTCGGCATCATCGTCAGCGACTTCCAGCCCAGCAGCCAGGCCGGGCTCAACCAGAAGCTGAATTTTATTGTTACTGGCTTACAGGATATCAATAAATGCAGACAGCAGCTTCATGATATCACAGTCCCTTTAGAAGTATTTGAATACATAGATCAAGGTCGAAACCCCCAGCTCTACACCAAGGAGTGCCTGGAGAGGGCTCTGGCTAAGAATGAGCAAGTTAAAGGCAAGATCGACACAATGAAGAAATTTAAAAGCCTGTTGATTCAAGAACTTTCTAAAGTGTTTCCAGAAGACATGGCTAAGTACCGAAGCATCCGAGGGGAGGACCACCCTCCTTCCTAACTGCACCCGCCCTCTGTCTGAAGACCCTCCTCTCCTGCAGAGTTGGTGTGGCCCTCAGGCCGCTGTGGCTGAGCGCCTCGTCCGTCCCCTTGTCCCTGTCGCGGCCCCCCAGGACGAGGCCTGAGGGCCCTCGGGCAGTGCCACCAGCTGCCCTCCCCCGGCGCCCCGTGTGGTCCTCACCCCTCAGACAGCTGGTGATCACACAGCTTCGAGCGCATGTGACTCTCCATGGCCAAGCGGCCTTGGAAATAACGTGATAGGTAAACCGAGAGTTTTTAAAAACCCTCGCTGACAGTTTTCTTTTAATGTACTCTTTCTGTTCCTTTTTTTTTTTTAATGTCAAAACTGAAAAAAAAAGGGGGGGAATTGGTTTAATATGAGAAGTACTTTAAGTTGGTTTTAAGTACTTTAAATTGTATATTTTTGAGTACTGTGCATAACGAATGTGTTCAGTGGAACTGTGGTTCCAAGGACTTCAGTTTGTCTAGCATAATAAAGTCTACTTCCTTGCTCTGTGAAAAAAAAAAAAAACAGAGCATAATCTGGCTTTCTTTGGAGTCTGAGTTATTACTAATATATTAGTTTATTTTTCAATTCCAAGTAGATGGTTATTTCTGTTTCATAATATATCTTACTAATTATTCCCACCACTGCTTTTGTGTTACATTTCTTTTTCCTTACTACGGTCATTCTTTTAGCAAAGAATGACCGTAATAAGGAAGTGGCGGTGGTGGTTTAGTCACTAAGTTGTGTCTGACTTGCGACCCCATGGACTATAACCTGCCAGGCTCCTCTGTCCATGGGATTCTCCAGGTAAAAATACTGGAGTAGGTTGTCATTTCCTTCTCCAGGGGATCTTTCTGACCCAGGAATTGAACTCAAGTCTTCTGCATTGAAGGCAGATTCTTTACCAACTGAGCTACAAAGGGAAGCCTGTATAGTAAGGAAGCCAGCACCTTAAATACCATATCTAGCTAAAGAGAAAAGAAGACGTCAGGGGAAATGCCACCTCTGACATATTATCGGGAAGAGTACAGTAATCAACTATATTTTTAAAAAATTTAGTTGTAGTATAGTTGGTTAAGAGTATGGTTTTTAATGCAGTTTTAAGTCCATGCCTTCTCCACTGATAAGAGTTTCTGGAGGTTTACACATCCCTCTCTCGCTGGCGCAGATACTTCCCTCACTCTTGGATGGTAACTGTTTAGACCTACAGCTGTGTCTAAGGCATTCTGAAGGCATCCCTCACTCCCAGGTGGCGCTAGTGGTAAAGAGCCCCCCTGCCAGTGCAGAGATGAGGGTTCGATCCCTGAGCTGAGAAGGTCCCTGGAGGAAGGCCTGGCAGCCGCTCAGTACTCCTCCATGGACAGAGGAGCCTGGGAGACTTATTCTGTAGGCTGCTGCTGCTGCATGGAAGCACTGCTGCTGTGTGTCAGTCCTCTGTGGGTAATTTGTCGTTTCTTCTTTTGCGATTTCCTTTTATCCTGGTGTTCCTCCACTTCAGTAGAACATGCCTGTATGTGGGTCTCTATACTGCTCTGCTTAGAGTTGGGGGAGGCTGGTCTCTTCAGCACTCAGAATCATCAGTGAATTGCGAAATCATGAAACTCATCAAATCACCATGGATATTCAGGATATTTTACTATGGAGCTTTTTTTTTTTTGTATTGGAGCAAATTGTTCAGTACAATCTTCAACAGTTACTAATTCTTTCCCTAACCGTACCCATTCTGGAATTTCCCACTTACAAAGCTTTAATTTTTTTTTTCAGGATTTTTCAACTCCTATTTCCCAGAATTTCTGAATTTGTTCTTTCATTCCTACGTGTCCTTGATTAAGTTTAATAAAGAGTTGTTCTTTGGTGTGTAACCCTTGGGTTCCCTTTAAAATTTTTTTTTTTAAATTTCAAAGTTATTTTCAGATTCACTGGAGTGAATTTTCTTGCTTTTTTGCTTGTTAGCTATATTAGCATTATATTCCTTGAGGTTTAAATATTCATATGCAAGCTCATTTAGAATGGGAAATTTCTTTCCTCCCTCTGTTTATACATTGGCATCTTTTTTTTTTTTACTTTTTATTTTGTATTGTGATGTATACAATTAACAAACAATGTTGTGATAGTTTCAGGTGAACAGTGAAGGAACTCAGCCATCCATATATCTCTGTTTTGTAAGCTCATTTGTATCATTTCTTTTTAGATCCCACATCTAAGGGATGTCATATGATATCTCTCCTTCTCTGACTTCACTCATTATGACACTCTCTAGGTCCATCCATGTTGCTTCAAATGGCATAATTTCAGTAATTTTTAATGGCTGAGTAATATTCCATTGTATGTATGTACCACATCTTCCTTATTCATTCCTCTGTTGATGGACTTTTAGGTTGTTTCCATTTGGCCGTTGTAAACAGTGCTACAGTGAACACTGAGGTGCATGTATCCTTTCGGGTCAGGCTTTTCTCCAGATATATGCCCAGGAGTGGGATTGCAGGGTCATGTAGTAGTTCTGTTTTTAGTTTTTTAAAGAATCTCCATAATGTTATCCATGGTGGCTGTCCAAATTTACATTCCTACCAACGATGTAGGAGGGGTCCCTTCTCTCCACACCCTCTCCAGCATTTGTTTGTGGATTTTTTGATGATAGCCACTCTGGCTGGTGTGAGGTGATACCGTATTGTAATTTTGCTTTGCATTTCTCTAATACTCAGAGATGTTGAACATCTTTTCATGTGTCTATTGGCCATCATTATGTCTGTTTATAGAAATGTCTGTTTAGGTCTTCTGCCCATTTTTTGAGCGTGTTGTTTGTTTTGATGTTGTTAAGCGTCATGAGCTGTTCGCAAATTTTGGAGACTAATCCCTTATTTGGTCACGTCATTTGCAAATACATTTTCCCAATCCATAAGGAAATGGATTTTGTTTATTGTTTCCTTTGCTCTGGGGTCTGGTTGTCTGAATGCTCTAAATGGGGGCCTCTCAAGGGTGGGGCCAGCACTGTCTCCGTGTTGCACTGGGACTCTAGGTTCCCTGGATACCAGCAGTCCTGTCTGAGTCCCAGCCGCAGGGCTGTGTCCACTTTTATCCCATCGCCTCAAGCTGACCCTGGCCTGAGTCCTGGGGACCTGTCAGGTCTCTTTTTATAGAGGGTGTTTCAGAAGAGTGATGCCCACTAGCCCCAGGCCACCTACCTGTCTGTGTACAGGTCCATGTGCGTTAACACACAAAAATGAAATACAGAAATCACCTACCTAAACACAAGCAATTACAAAAAGAACAGAAGGTTAAGGAAAGACAGAATCACTGGAGATAAACACAGAAATGGCTGAATTGGTACATCCAAATAGCAAATAAATGCAAGCGCTAGGTTGTTTCGTGGGAAAAACAGAGTCACGCAGTAGATAATCTGCTGTTTAAACTAATCGAGGAAAGTTAGCCAAGTAAAACGTAATAGGTACAGAACTGCAGGTAAGAAGATGCAGAAAGAACCTATGAAATAGAAAACCACGAGGTGATGAAAAGAATAAATATGTGTGTATTTGTTTTAGGGATCATATCTCCAGTATATATTAAGGTATGTAGGTATGTATTTGCTATTACAGAAAAGTAGCCCATAATAGAAAAAAATGTGTCCTGGAAGAAAATGAGAAAATTCCTGTATCAGGCCCAGAAAGCTTCACAAATGATGTCATATGTTGAATGTCTGTAGCAATTGCCTCCAGTTCTATTCAGAGTGTGCCATTGCCCTGGGAAAGAAGGCTTCCGAGTAATTTATGAAGCCAGCACAACAAAACCTGACCCAAAGCTTCAGTGAATACCAGTGACAAAGTCCTAAAGCAAACATTAACACAATACAGTATAGAAACACATTAAACAATACAGTCCTACTATATTTCACTAAGAAATTCTTTTTTCCTTTTCTTAAGATGACTGCATCACATCTCTGCTCTCCCTAACCCTCCCCAAGATCAGCCAGTGGCCTTCTTTCATGTTTTGTGTAGAAGAAATTACAGGGGAAATCTCCCCATCTCGGCCCCTTACCATCGCCCACGGCTTCCCTCCTGCACACGCCCTTTCTCTGCCCTGCTTCCCTTCTCTGCTGCGTCGTCTTCATCAGCAGCACAAGCACATCTTAAGAAGCTCTCCCTTCACCCCCACCCCCGCCAGCTCCTGACCCATCTCTCTCATCACCCTCACAGCCAGTGTCCTTGAATAAAAGTCATCTGTCCCCATCAATGTATCATGTCCTCACACTTAGATTCTACGTTTCCAGTTTTATTAGTTACATATGCACAGAATTTAAAGAGCCAGAAGTACTACTAGAGTTGTTACCAAAAATCCCTAGCTGTCTCCTGCCCTTTGATTCCCTGCCCCTTGATCGCTGCTCCCCGAGGTCAGCAGTTGTTTCTTTGGATCATTAAGTCCACAGTTCTAACAAAAGCAACATGCTTATACTGAAAGTTCTTGGTTTTTCAGTTTTTAGGGATTATCTCAGAGAGGAAACATTGGTTGTTTGCTTACATAGTCTTTTTTGTCTTCCCCCATGGGATTAAATTCATTTTTGGTTATATCAGTGTATGTTTACATTATAATTATTATTTCCACTTTGAGCCCTTGAAGCTTTTTTAGCCCCTTGTATTAGATGGGTGGGTGTGTGTATATAATTTTAAATCCTTGAATTCTTGAAAACAGCTTTTGTAATAAGCTTTCTCTGGCCTGTGACAAAATCTTCATGGAATTCTCTACCTTTACGTTGTTTCTGCTAGTTTTAGCCCCTACTGGTGCTTTTTACCTTGTAATTTTTTTTATGTTGACATTTTAAACTTACAGAAAAGTTGCTGTAACAGTTCAGCAGTTTCCGTACCCTGCACCACCCAGGTCCCCAGGGTTATCATCCTGTACGAACAACCTCGATACGATGGTCAAAACTAAGAAATTAGCATTGGAGCCTACCATTGACTAATACAGAGCTTCTGTGGTTCTCAGCAGCTCTCCCACCCTTGTCCGTTTTCTGGTCCAGCATCCAGTCCAGGCCCCGCAGCACACGCAGCTGCATCTCTGACTTTTCCTCACTGCCCCATCTACCTTCTACAGTTTATGGCCTTGACCCTTTTGAAGACTGCCGGTCACTTGCTTTGTAGAACTCCTGCATTTCAAGGGTTTGTCTGGGTTTTTCTCGTGATTTGTGTGAGGTTCTGCAGCTTTGGCCCAGATGCTGCAGAAGTGAGGTGCCTTCTCAGGAGGTATGTGATGTCACACATTACTGGTGGAGACACTGATGATTTTTGGTTAAGATGGTGTTTTTTTTTTCTTTCCAATTGTATTTCTTAGAGGAAAGTATTTTAAGACTATACAAATAGCCTGCTTCTCCTCAAACTTTGACTAATTTTAGCATTTATTGGTAGATCTTGATAGTTGTATTATAATAGTGATTTTCTATTTCCCTCTTGCATTTTTTCAGTGTTTATTTTTAAATTTACTTTTGGAAGTATAGTTGATTTAAAAATGTGTTAATGTCTGCTGTACAGGAAAGTGACTCAGTTATACACACATATACATTGTTTTAAATATTCTTTTCCAGTATGGTTTTATCCCAGGGTATTGAATATAGTTCCCTTTGCTGTACATTAGGACCTTGCTTACCCATCCTGTGAGTAATAATTTGTATCTACTAACCCTAGACTCCCAGTCCACCCTTCCCCCACACCCCCTTGGTAGCCGCAAGTCTGTTCTCTATGTCTCTGAGTCTGTTTCTGTTTCACAGATATATTCATTTGTGTCATAGTTTAGATTCCGCATACAAGTGATTTCATATGGTCTTTGTCTTTCTCTTTCTGGCCTACTTCACTTACTGTGATCTCTAGTTGTATCCATGTTGCTGCAAGTGGCATTATTTCATTCTTTTTATGGCTGAGTTATGCTCCATTGTATATATGTACCAAATCCATCATCTGTTGGTCAGTTACTTCCACAGCTTGGCTGTTGTAAATAGTACTACTATGAACATAGGGGTCCTTGTGTCTTTTCAGATTATACCTTTGTCTGGGTATATGCCCAAGAGTGGGATTGCTGGATCAAGTTTCAACTCTTATTATAGTTTTCTGAGGAACCTCCATGCTGTTTTCCATAGTCACTGCACCAGCTTACATTCCCACCACCAGTGCAGCAGGTTTCCCTTTTCTCTACACCCTCTCCAGTATTTGTCATTTGTAGAGTATTTAATGATGGCCATTCTGACGGGTGTGAGGTGGTGCCTTGTTGTAGTTTTGATCTGCATTTCTCTGATAATTAGTGATGTGAACATCTTTTTGTGTGCCTATTGGCCATCTTTATCTCTTCTTTGGGGAAATGTCTATTTAAGTCTGCTGCCCATTTTTTGATTGAGTTATTTTTGTGTTTTTGAGTTGTTTGTATATTCTGGAAATTAAGCCCTTGTTGGTTGCATCATTTGCAAATATTTTCTCCCATTCCACAGCTTGTCTTTTCTTTTTGTTTATAGTTTCCTTTGCTGGTGGCTCAAACTGTGAAGAATCTGCCTGCAATGTGGCAGACCCAGGTTCAATCCCTGGCTTGGGAAGAGCCCCTGGAGAAGGCAGTGGCTACCTCCTCCATAATTCTTGCCTGGAAAATTCCATGGACAGAGGTGTCTGGTGGGCTCCCAACCTTTGAGTCGCAGAGTCAGACACAGCTGAGCGCCTAACACTTTTACACTTGCCGTGCAAAGTTTGTAAGTTTGATTAGGTCCCATTTATTTATTTTTATTTCTATTGTCTTGGGAGACTGACCTAAGAAAACATTGGTACAATTTATATCAGAGATTGGTATATCAGGATCTCTTCCAAAAGTTTTATGGTATCATATCTTACTATCTTAAGTTTTGTAGTATATATCATTATCTTAAGCCATTTTGAGGTTATTTTTGTACATGGTAAGAGGGTGTGTTTCACCTTCACTAATTTACATGCAACTGTCCAACTTTGCCAGCACCACTTCCTGAAGTGACTGTCTTTTTTCTCATTCCATATTTTTGCCTCCTTTGTGGAAGATTAGTTGACCATAGGTATATGGGTTTATTTCTGGGCTCTCTATTATGTTCCGTTGATCTATATGTCTGATTTTCTGCCAGTATCACACTGATTTGATTACTATAGCTTTGTAGTATTGTCTGAAGTCTGGGAGGTTTATATGCCGTTTTTTTTTGTTGTTGTTGTTCTTCCTCAAGATTATTTGGCAATTCTGGGTCTTTTATGGTTCCATATAAATACTGCTGCTGCTGCTGCTGCTGCTAAGTCACTTCAGTCGTGTCCGACCCTGTACGACCCCATAGACAGCAGCCCACCAGGCTTCCCCGTCCCTGGGATTCTCCAGGCAAGAACACTGGAGTGGGTTACCATTTCCTTCTCCAATGCATGAAAGTGAAAAGTGAAAGTGAAGTCGCTCAGTCGTGTCCGACTCTTAGTGACCCCATGGACTGCAGCCCAGCAGGCTCCTCTGTCCATGGGGTTTTCCAGGCAAGAGTACTGGAGTGGGTTGCCATTGCCTTCTCTGATATAAATACTAGCATTATATATTCTAGTTCTGTGAAAAGTATCATGAATTATTTGGCAAAGGTCGCATTAAATCTGTAGACCAATTTGGATAGTATGGGCATTTTAAAAGTATTAATCCTTCTAACCCAAGATCATGGGATATCTTTCCATTTCTTTGAATTGTCTTTCATTTCCTTTAGTAATGTTTTGTATTTCTCAGCACATAAGGCTTTCACCTCTTTGAGGTTTATTCATAAGCGGGTTTTTATGTGATTTTAAAAGGGATTGTTTACATTTCTGTTATTTCGTTTTTAGTGTAAGGAAATTCAGTTCATTTCTGTATCCTGCTACCTTGCTGAATTCATTTATCAGTTCTAGTAGTTTTGTATGGAGTCTTTAGGGTTTTATATATAGTATCATGTTGTCAGTGCATAAATGCCAATTTTAGCTCTTCCTTACCAACTTGCATTCTTTTTATTTCTTTCTCTTATCTGATTGTTGTGGGTAGGACTTCCAGTATTTGTTGAAGAGAAGTGGTAAGAGTGGGCATCATTGTCTTGGTCCAGATTTTAGCTCCTCATAAATAGCTTTTCTTATGTTCAGAGATGTTTTCTACGTGCTCTTTTGTAAGGGTTTTTATCATGAATGGATATTGAATTTTATTGATGCTCTTTCTGCATCTGTGGGATAATCGCATGGCTTTTGTCCTTTTGTTGATGTGGTGTATCACATTCATTGATTGGCGTTGTGTTGAAACATCCTTGTGACCCAGGAATGAATCCAACTTGGTCTCGGTGTATGACCTTTTTAATGTGTTTCTGGATTTGGTTTGCTGATGTTTGGTTGAAAGTTTGGGGGTCTCTATTCATCAAAGATAATGGCCTGTAATTTTCTTTTTTGGTAGCATTTTTGTCATTGGTTCTGGTATCAGGGTGATGGTGGCTTCATATAATGTCTTTGGAGTGTTCCTTCCTCTTCAGTCTTGAGGAAGAGTCTGAAAAGGATCGATATATAAGTTCTTTGTAAGCAGGCCTGCTTTTACATTTGTACCAGGCAGAGCAGCACTTCCAGTGTTTAAAAAAGAAAAGAAACACAACAGAGTCAACACTGCCTTTCCGTGTCTCAGTCACTGCCTTCCCCACTGACTCAGTCTTTGTCTTGACTTTCAGATGTTCCTTTCAGTCCATTTCTATACTTCTGTACATTACTATCCGTATGTCTGTTACAAGCAACATGTAATATTGTTTTGTTTGCAGTTTTTAAGATGTATATAAACTGCAGCTCTAATGTGAGTTCTTCTGCATTTCACTTTTCTCCTACTGTAGTCTTTAAATGTATCCATGTTGTATATATGTGCTGAGCTCCATTCCATGTCATCGTTTTACACTAATCCATGTCTCAAGTGGGGCTTCCCAGGTGGTGCGCTAGTGGAAAAGGACCCACCTGCCAATGCAGGAGATGGGGCTTTGATCCCTGGGTCAGGAAGATCCCTGGAGTGGGGCATGGCAATCCACTCCAGTATTGTTGCCTAGAGAATCCCCATGGACAGAGGAGTCTGGGGGGGCTACAGAGTCTGTGGGGCTATAGGGTCACACAGAGTTGGACGTGACTGAAGCGACTTAGCTCACACGCACGCATCTCTCAAACATCCTACATTTTCCTATATGTACTCCTACTGATCTGCGGTGTTCCTTTTTTTCTCCTTTGCTATATTTGTGTTTTCAGCTCCTTTCACTCAGATTATACTTTGAGTGAGATCCATCCGGGTTGTCACAGCTTGGTCAGTTGTAGTTGCTGTGTGTGCTCCATTGTGTAAAGACACACAGTTAACACTTGTGCAGCATGTAGACTGCAAGACTCTTTTTCTGGCTTTGCCTGGTGTGAAACAGTGCTACAGACTGTCTTGTGCCTGTCCTTAGGAGACACAGGAATGCACTTCTAGCAGGGATACTGTTGTCTCGCAGGATCCGTAGGGGATCGTCTCCAGGGTCTGCCGTGGATACAAAACTCTGAGGATGCTTAAGGCTCATAGCCCGCCCTCCGCACTCATGGGTTCGGCACCTGCCGATCCAGCCAGTGTGGGCTGCAGACATAGTACACGATCTGAGGTTGGCTGAACCCACGAATGTGGAACTCACAGATTATGTGAGGGCCAACTGTATGCGGGAGTAGAATGCTTGCTCATAGGCTATGCGTGTGGTAAATGACATCAGTGGAGCGTCAAATGTCTTTACAATGTAATTTGCTACCAAATTACACAATTACCAGTTGCTCTACATTCTTGATAAGAACTGATAGTACTGTTAAGACTTTTCAATTTTTGCCACTCCAGTAAGTGTGTTCGTGGTATCTTCTTGTGGTCTTAATTTGCATTTTCTCTTACAAATAATGAGTAAGCGTCTTTTCACTTGCCTCTCAGCCATTTGGATGTGCTCTTGTGAGGTGGTATTCACGGAATACACCTTTTACCCTAAAGGATTATCGTAGTGACTTGGAGGGGTGGAGTCACATTTTCAATGAGATTCTTTGTCAGATAGTTTATTGGAACTTCTTCTTCCACCCTGTGGCTTGCCTTTTTATTCTCCTCACTCTATCTTTTGATGAACAGCAGTCGTGAACTCTAGCACAGTCTAGTTTAGCTGCCTTCCTTGCCAGGTGAAGTCTTTGGTGTTTTGTTGAAACAACTTTTCCCTACCATAAGGTTGTGATACTGTTTAATCTTTTACCTCTTGATCTGTAATCTAACTTCAGTTGATATTTGTGTGTGGTATAAGGTCAGGGTCAGATTTCATGCCTGTTGGTGATGCTAAAATAAATTTGCTCAACAGATTAAAAAAAAAATTAGGAAAACTGGTCAATACTCAGGGCCAGTGACCATTCAGTCTTCACTGGACATAATCTGGGTTTATAGGGATAAGAATCATCTGAACTTTTCACAGTGAAAGGTGTAGAATCCGATAATCAGGACCACCAGGTATCCTAACCACATGTTCTTCTTTGAATTCTCCTTTGAACCAGTTATGACATTTTATTCATTCCATGGTTAATGAAGGGGTTAAATAAAATTTCAGACAGGTATTCACTTAGTATGTTTATGAGAGTTACGACTTTATCCATTTTTCAAAAGTGATCCTTCAGCAATTTTAATTCATTCTTTTTTACTCTCCGTGTCTCTCCTACTGCAGGGTTTTGTCATAGACTGCACTCAAGGTTTTGGGCCAGGGTAACTAGTCCAGTCATCAGGGGATAAGGGTTGGGGGTGGGGCACAGTGTGGCTTCCTGGGTGCACAGGACTTGATGACAAGAAAACACAATGATCGATAGCTCTGGCGTGCCCTGTTGCTTAGTTGGGAAATACAGGTGTTTTTACTAACATCATTGCATGGCTAGCACAAAGCATTCTTCCAAAGACCAACAAACTGCAGAGTGGTCACGTATTAATTTTAGAAACTTGGATTTCTACATGGAGTGAGGTTTTGCTTAAAGTAAGAAAGACTAGTAACCGAGGGAAAAAAGGAAAGGATAGAAAACCATTATTTTTTTTTAAATGGTAACTGTGTCATCACTGGCAGACCTATATCCTAGTTTATAGAAGAACAAAAAATGTGAATGGTTTTTAACAACAAACAACAAAAATAATTCCAGACAGACTGCTAGTAATCTATTGAATGAGATAAAGTTTTATTTTTTTAAAATGTGATACAGCCATTTAATTCTCACATTAACAACAGCCAACATTTGTGTGATACATTCACATGATTTTCTATGTACACACAAGCACACACTATTTATATAAAAAATAAATTAAGCTTTAATAATAAACACACGTTTACAAGTACAGCTTTTTAAAGCCTACTGAGAAACAACTCTGGGCATTTCTGAGACAGGATCACCATGGAACTGGTTCTTCAGGAAGAAAATATTCTGAGAATGAAATGCCTGACACAAAAATCACTGTTTTCAAACACCAGTTCTGTAATTCTGCATATTTCTTAATCTAATGATCAGCTTTCTGTTGGTATGACTATAGCTTTTAGGGTTGTCTCCAAAAAGCTGGATATCACCTACATAGAAAGTTCAGCTACACTTCTAGAAATTAAAAGAACCAGAGCCCCCTTTAACCATCCTTCTTAAGTCCAAATAAAACTCACCCTTAGTGGCCCTGGATCAGTCTTCTTAAAGTTTTATGCTCAGAGACCTCATAAGTGACTTTGGAAAACTCGTGGGTCCCTTCCCTTACATATTTCTACATTGATGTCTGATAATTTCACCCTGAATAGTTGCAAAGGTGCGTGTGGTACATGGTAGATACTGCATCTTCGGATAAAATATTTCCATTTCCCTTTAAATTTAGCCAAAGGTTCTAAATACAGTTGGTGATAGACACTACCATCCTTTCAAAAAATTATACAAACAAGGGAATTTTTAATGGTAGGAAGTGCCACGTTTTTTTTTTTTACTCATTGAATTTATATTTTTATTCTACTTTACAAAATTGTAGCCTAATTATTCTTGGCTTATATATTTAGTTGCGTATCTATAACAAAATTACACATCATCCTACCTACACACCCATTTAAAAAGGCTCCACGTATTTTAAATTTCTTCTGAACTCAGCTTGTTTAACAAACAGAGTACACATTTAATGAAGAACTAAACACAGTAAAATTCCACTGGCAATGTAATGAGTCAAAGAAGGCTTCTACTCCGATTCTTTAATCTCTGTGTAGATTACTATTTTCTTTGGTAGAATGGCAATGGTACAGTATCAATTCTGTTCTCCATTTTCAGTTTTACGGATGGACATGCTAATGATCCTTTTTCACACAGACAGATAAGAACAAAAGGAGTTAATGATAGCAGGGTAAAGCCATCTCCTTCGGAATTCCATGCTAAAATACTCAGAAATCTGGGTATTCCTTCCCTTTTGTTGAAAGCAAGGAACTGGAAAGCACCGGCGCTGGAGGAGAGTCCGTACCCTGTTAAGAGGCTTTCCCTTTCCAAACACTGTGCTTTGAAACTGTATAGGAAGACTGAATGTGGGGAGAAGACCTACTTCCTTCTGTGAGGGGAGAAAAGGGCATTTTCTCACGCTGATGAATCTTTGGATAGAGTGCAATAGGAAGTTGAAGATCTGAAAATTGATCCCCTGAAAAAATGAGTCTGTGACTCCTTAGAAAGCTCTGGTGGACTGCTAGGGGTAAGGCTGGTGCAGTTTAAAAACCACTGGCCTTGGCTTAAGTTCAAATCTGATCGTTAAGCATATCAATTATTAGATCATGTCACTGTCTTTAATAGAGAAGCAGGTCCTCAAACGTGTTCCTATGTAGTCCTGTAAGATGTTTCTTGGCAAAAGGGTTCTGAGATCAAACTTGAGAAATGTGATGTTCTAACCCCGCTTCAGTGTGCACATTAGAATAGCCAAGTTTACAGCAGAGAAATTGACTTTCTCCAAAACCAAACTCGGACGATCTAGCCAGCCTCATCTATTTCATTTTCCACGTGATAACTAATGGTCAGCATTTCCCTTATTCAGTAGAATAAAGACGGTTGTGCACGTAGGCAGTCGTGGCCCGAGTCCATCGGTGTTGCTGCCATCTTTCACAATGTTCCTGTCGCTCTCCTGCTTGATCTGAACTGGCTGTGCTCTCTACGCAGCTGTGAGAGCAGTCTCAGCTAGGTGTTTGACTCAGGTTATGTGGCAGCCAGGCAGACTCAGGGAGAGCAGCGATGTCATCTGCGCCCCTCCCTTTCTCTCCGTGTGTTCTCATGGAGAGAATCCTCAACACCAGCAGGACCAGACTCATGTGTTACCCGAGTATGGGGAGAGTGGTGGTACCAAGGCAAATACTCTGTGATGTCATCACGTAGCCCCTGGGAGGAGGAGCCAATTTGGGAGGCGAGGGTTCTTCTCAGCACCGTTAAGAATGTCAGCACCCTCCCTCAGCCGCTCTGCTCTGCGAGGATGTGGCTGGGTATGAGTCTACAACACAGCCGCTGAGCAGATGCTGAGCCTTCTGTCTTCTACGCTGCTACTTCACCATTCCTTTGACAGAGTAGCAGATAAATGTATTTTAGGTGGAAAGGGGACCCAGATCTTAGCTTTGGAGCTTTTAAATGGAGTCAAGTGGGAAAGTGTGTCCTCTACACACCCCAGGCTGCAAACAGGTAATGCCAATGACACCTGAGCTTGTAGAGAAAATGACAGAACCAAAGCAGCTTGAGCTGAGGCTCCCCAGCTGCCGGGCCAACAGCGGATAAGACACTGCCCGCCAGGTTTGCCCTGCAGTGCTCAGCTCAGTGCCTTTTTCATTAAGCTTCCTTGAAAGTTGCTTTGAACTTATTTACCACCAGGAATATTCGTCCCTCAGTTGCTAATGCCAAATAAACTAGCAACTTCGACTCAGGAATAACTAAGTTAATCAAGAGCCCCACCTTAGTCAGTCTATCAGGTGTCCTGGCTTCACAGGAGAGAAATGCGTTTCTTTTAGAAGCACATGGAGAGGTTCCATGAGACCAGGATAATGGCTGTTTTTTCCCTAACATTTTAAAGACATGGTCTCCCCTGACTTTACTGCTTGTTGTGTGGAAGTTCTCAGTAAACTTGTGTGGAATGAAGGAAAGGGTCTTTTGATCACACCGAGCGTGGCTGGCTTTAATGGACTCTTCCGCTGATACAGACACGCTAAGCCCAGGATCATATGGGCAGTGGGTTTCTAGGACCCAGTTCCATCCAAGTAAAGCTCCTAGGCTGACTGCTAGTTGGTTCCTCCCCAGCAGTTTTTTTTCTCATAGTTAAACCTCTTTTCTCCTAAGTCAGTTCTTAATTCATTCTGTGTTGTGCCTCTGCTGACCACGCCCACCCCCCACCTTCTTCACTTTGAAAAAGCCTTACTAAAGCCTCACACTGTACAAATCAGTAAATAGCATCCCAGGACAGAGACGAGTATCATCTTGTCCTCAGTGGGTCTGCCCCTTCGGGAGTGGCTGCACCTGAGATGTTCTGTGGTTCCCTAAAGCTTAGCTCACTGCTCCAGGAAATTGAGTCATCCAGGGAGCTCACCCTGTCTCACCCGTGTGAGCAGTGAGTGAGCCCGAGGCTGTGGAAGCTGCGGAGCCTCTCCGTGGCTATGCAGACCAGGGAGTGGACAGGCCAGGGGGAGTAAGAAGCTGGCCAAGCCTTCACCGGACTCTGCTCTCTGATAGGCTTGTAAGTCAGACAGCCCCCGGATTTCCACCCTTGACCCCACTCACCCAGCAAGGCCCTGTCCTAATGAACGGCCCACCCCTCCCATCA
>SRVM01047226.1:0-33744 GCA_007570785.1 Antilocapra americana | reverse complement strand
GAAAAGAAGGCTATATTCAAAAAGAAATGAGGGATGAAAGAGAGAAAGAAACTTTAGGAAAGAATATAAAAAAATTCTAGAAAACAAAATAGCAGAAATGAAGAGTTTGATAGACACATCATTAGATGACATGGAAAGAATCAGTGAATTTGACGATATGTCAACAGAAAATTCTCAACCTAAGATACAACTAAAAGTATCACTATAATTGGAATGCCAGAAGAAGGAAGGAAAGAAGGGAGAGCAGAAGAAATATTGGAAGTAATAATGGGTGATATTTTTCCAAAATTAATAACATACATCAAAATGCAGATGCAGAAAAGTCCAGATGGCACAAAACAGGGTAAGGACCAGAAAGAGAAAGAAGAAAGAATCAACATACCTAGTCATATCATATTCAGACTGCTGACAATGAAAGACAAAAGAGACAGCTCAAGGAAGCCAAAGAGGGTGTCAA
Source organism: Antilocapra americana (assembly GCA_007570785.1). NCBI lineage: Eukaryota > Metazoa > Chordata > Mammalia > Artiodactyla > Antilocapridae > Antilocapra > Antilocapra americana. The sequence continues at coordinate 33,287 of SRVM01047226.1, read as the reverse complement.
TCCTACTTTATCTACAGAGTACAGAGGAGGAAAAGTTGTTTTCTGTCTACTCATGTTAGGCTTACTGGTTGTGTCCCTATAAATTAGACTGACAACAAACAGGTTAACAAGAGAAAAAATGACTTTATCAACATGTGCATTGAGCATGTAACCATGGGTGCTCCGTGATGCGTAACTCAAAGAGATGGTTAGAACTTGGGCTTATATACCATCTTAACAGAGGAACAATGGGTTCTAGAAAAGTGACAAGACAAAGGAAAAGGACTCTGAATTTCTCGGGTGGCATTTTGTGGAAGGTAGACCCAGGAGGACACTAATGAAAGATGAAGGTCAGTTTCTAAAATGTGTTATGTAGATTCCTCCGGTGCAGTGCAGTCTCTGGGTCGAGTGCTGTCTTTTGTGAGTAACTTCTGTTCTAGTAGAGAAGGGAGGGAAAACACCTTTACAAATTTACATCCTGCTTTTAGACAGAATGGGGCGGGCAGAGAGATCTTTCCTTGTGTTTGTTTGTTTTTGTTACCTTCAGCTATGAATAATCATTATGGCAAAGTGGCTTATATTGGAGTGGTATGGTCTGCTTCCATTCAGTAGGGAAAAGGAGAAAATTACAGGAGACTTCTCATCAGAAACTTTGTCAGCAAGAATAGATGGAGTAAAATATTTTAAAAATGTTAAAAGGAAAACACACTAACCTTTAATTCGATGTCCAGAGAAGCTACCCTTGAAAAAGAAGAGAGATATAAATACTTTCTCAAACACATACTTTGTAGAGATTCATCACCAGCAGATTTGCCCTGCAAAAAAAAAAAAAATTCTTCAGAGAGAAGGAAATGATACAGATCACAAACTCAGAATCTCCATAAAGTGGAGCATCGGAGAATTAAATGGAAACAAAATCTATTTCTTATTCTTAACTGACGTAAAAGAACTGTTCACATTTACAGCAACTATGTATCGGGTGATAAAAAAATTGAAGACCGTCTGTTATACACCACTTGCACAACACTTGAAGTATTATAGTATCATTTAAAGATGGGTTTAGAGTAGTTAAAAATGTGTATTGTAAACTCTAGGGCAACTACTAAAAATTTTTTAAAGTATCACTGATACACTAAGAGGACATAAATGGAATTATAAAAATGAGATAAAGCAGGAAAGGGGGATTCCACTGTATAAAAAGATTGGAAGACTGACATTGTTTTATTCAAAACAAAAACAGGTTGAATAGAGAAGATACAGAAGCATGAGGTTTTTTTCTGGTATATGGAAACCTTCCTCTCTTATTTTTCCCTTGCCTCAGAGCTAGAGTAAAAGACTCAATCATCTACAAAGCAGTTGGTGGTCTTTTGATTAAAAACCTAATGTAAACAAAGTAGGATTATTTTGATACCATTACTATCTCTGTAATGTGTGACAGAGATTGCACAACTGAAAAAGTTGGGGGAAGGCAGAGGCTATAAAAATAATGCTGGGAAGGAAAAAGCTATTTATGCTTAAAACAGATAGTTTAGAAGGTAAAAAATCCAGTCAACAAGGTAGATATGTGATCTTTGCAACGGCAAACTTTGAACGTGATTATTTGCCTGCCTGGTAGACTGAGTAGAATCATAGAGGATCGCTTTCAGTTGAAACTGGCTGATCCTGCGGACATAGGCCAGGTTTAAACTGCTTGAGTGCTTCTGCAAGTCGCAGAGGGTGGGGGTTGGAGAAGAAGGAAGGGAGGGCAAGGCCAGGAAAGGGAACCCCACTGTGTGGCCTGAGCTGTGGGCCAGAGCAGTGTGCTGTGACCTATGTAGCAAATGAAAACCCAAACCAGAGAAAGCAGCCAAGGTCAGGGACACACATCCCCTCCTGTTGAGATGATCTGGGGTGCTCAGAACAAGAAAATGAATAGCTCACATAAGGGAGTTTCCTTGAACTCCCCTGGCAATAAATCACCAACTGTAGTGAAGTTTCTGCTTTTCTAAAACTTCATTAAATAAATGGCAGCGGCAAGCTGGGATTCGGTTTATATGTGGTTTTGCTTTTCTTTTCTTTTAGACAAAAGGCAAATCAGTAGAAGAATTCTTCTTGGCTTATCCTGTTTATGTTTGAGCCTAGATGGTCTTCCTCTCTTCCAAGGTCACCAGGAGCCTCTAAAACCAGACTCACTTCAGAGGTATCCTGGTAAAATCCTTGGGCTTGATGGTTATTTCACAGTGCATGTTTCCTAGATGATTTTGTGTCCTGAAGCGAATTGTACTCAAGACGTTATGCTCAACAAAAGGAAGAGGAAAAAGTCAGTGTATAGTCTGACATCACGAACAGTCCTCAGAATAAAGTACAGAAGGATGGTTTTAGTAGCTCTTCATCTATTATCTAAGAATCAACCCATGTGTGTAGGTATGTTGTCTGCTGACCTACCTACCTGTCTATGTGTGTGTCCTTATCATGATCTTAATTCTGATAAGATGTAATAATAATAATAATACATAGAGAAATAATCATCAGAAAATTCACTGAAAGATTCAAAGTGAATGTCCGTACATGATGGAACTAAAAGTAATCATTTTTTCTTTATATTTTGTTGGAATTTTACAACTTTTTAAAACATTTTATAGCCATGATGTCCAACAGTAATAAAAGTATAATGAGCCAAAAACATAAACCATATGTTATCTTAACTTTCCTAATAAAAAGAACCAGGTAGATTAACTGGAAGACTCTTGAGAGTCCCTTGGACAGCAAGGAGATCAAACCAGTCAGTCCTAAAGGAAATTAACCCTGAATACTCACTGAAAGGACTGATGCTGAAGCTGAAGCTCCAATACTTTGGCCACCTGATGTGAAGAACTGACTCACTGGAAAAGACCCTGATGCTGGCAAAGATTGAAGGCAGAAGGGCAGGGGACAACAGAGAATGAGATGGTCAAACTGGGTGTCTTAATGTCTAACCTGCATTGGCAGGTTCTTTACAACTAGTGCCACCTGGGAAGCCCTATGTGTTTCATACTTAAAGCAAATCTCAATTTGGAACTGGCACATTTCCAGGGACTAGTGGCTACTCTTTTGGACAGTGTAGTTCTAATTTCTGGTGGCCTCGGCCTGCAATCGCTGGGAGGAAGGCTTAGGTTCCCAGCCAGAGACTTGGTTGGGTCGTGATAGTAAAAGCACTAGATTCTAGCCACTGGACCAGTGCTCAGTGACAAGACCCCTGGCCCTACGGCTTTGTGGAAAAGAATTCCCACAAAGATGGAAAGTAGCAAAACAGGTACAGTATTCATTAGGAGGAAAAGTGCACAGTACGTGTGGATAGACACTTGGGGAACTCAGGGAGAGTCCCTGAGTAGCACCCTCAAGGCAGTTTGAATTACTTTTATGGGGTGATTCTTTTGGGTTTCTTTTAGCCAGTCATTTTGATTTGCCTGGTTCACAGTCCATATCTGGTATATCTCAGGATCCTCCCATGTATGCACATGCATCTCTTACCCAAGATAGATTTTACTGAAAAGGCATCTGGGTAGAACATCCCTTGACATAACTTCCCTTTGGCCTCCAAGATGCCTTTCCTGCACGTGTGTGGTGGGGAAGTCCCCTGACTTCAGGAAAAAGGAATACATGGTCTGAGCAAGTTCCAGCCTCCTCCCTTAATTGTCCTGATGTGTTTGTCTTGGGAGTTTCACTTCATAGATATGAATCTCTAATCACTTTACCCTGGGGCACCTATTTGCCTCCTGCCTCAGTTCTACAGGAAAAATAACAAAGTTTGCATGTAACGAATCAGGTACGTTTGTTAATACCATAATACATTTGTACAGAGAGAGAAAGAAGTAAGTGAGAATGGTAGAAATAATGTAGGTCAGTGTTTCCTAAACTGTCCTTTGGGACCTAGCAGTTCGATGTCAGATGAGATGTTACTGGATAGCACATCCAAAAAGCATGTTGCAAAGTCAAAGAAATGTGGATACTCTGAGAAAATAAAAACTGAAACACTTTTTAGGCTATAGGGCTTCTCAGAGACTTTAGCTAGTATGTTTGATAACTATCTCAGAAGGAATAGGGTTTCTTATGTCCTGAACTTTTGGACAGGAGTCTTTTCTTTTTCTTGGAACATCTTGCAGGATATATCAAACAGTTTTAGAGCAAGATTTAGTGAATTAAAAAATATAAAACTATACAAGGTGAGTTGGTATTGAAATGCTACAATTCATCAGAAATATCATGACTGTCCTTTTGCATGTTTGTGTATATTTGATTTGCAGGGTATACAATATATTTGTTTAATAATGCCTTTTCTCTCACATATTTTCACATGTGTTGTTTTAGCTTCACAATAGTCCTGTAATGAAATGAAGAATAAAAAAAATAGGGACTAGTGATTCTATTCTACATAAGGTAAAAAAAAAAAGTAAGATTCTACATGCTAAGTACCTGTTGTCACATTGTTATTTGAAGATTTAGGAATTTTTGAATTTCAAATATATGTATCCCAGCTTTCAAATTTTCTTTCAAACTATATTATTATTCTCCAGATTCTCATTGTAATGTTTATTTTGATGTAAATTTAATCCAGGACCTTTTAATATTCATTTTTAGTTTTTGCTGTTTTAATAAGAATGTGTTTGGTGTAATCTTATTTGGATTGATCCTGTTTGTGGCTGTCTATACTTTCTGGACCTGGATTAGGGAAAGGCTTTCCTTTCCCAGGTTAGGGAAGTTTTTGCCTATTATATCTTCAAATACATTCTTTTCTTCTCTCTCTCTGTGTGTCTCCTTTTTCCTCTTCCTCCTCCCTTCCCTCTCTCCTCCTCTTCATCTTCTCCTTCTCCTTCCTGTATAATGTAAAGGTTAGTGCTTAATTTTGTCCTGAAAGTGAAAGTGAAGTCACTCAGTTGTGTCCCACTCTTTGCGACCCCACAGACTGTAGCCTACCAGGCTCCTCCATGCATGGAATTTTCCAGGCAAGAGTACTGAAGTGGGTTGCCGTTTCCTTCTACAGGCTATGTTCGCAACCCAGGGATTGAACCCAGGTCTCCCACGTTGCAGGCAGATGCTTTACTGTCTGAGCCACCAGGAAATTCTCTTTTCTTCTTTTATTTTTCTGTTTGGCTTCAGTGATTTCCACTACTCTGTCTTCCAGATCATGGAGCCTTTCCTCTATATCTTCTGATCTATCATTGATATCTAACGTGTCTTTTGCACTACAGTTATTGTATTCTTCCTCTCTTTTTGGTTCTTCTTTGTATTTTCTAACTCTTTGAAAAAACTTCTAACTAATTGCTCTGTTCATCCAATGTTTTCTTGAGTTCTTTGAACATCTTTATGATCATTGCCTTGAGCTCTTTATTGGGTAGATTGCCTATCTCTGCTTCATTGCCTGTCTCTGCTTCATTTTGATCTTCTGGGGATTTTTCTTGTTCCTTTGTTGGGATCATATTCCTCTGTTTCTTCCTTTTTCCTGATTTGCTGTTTTTATTTCTGTGTGTTTGATGGGTTGATTACATTTCCTGACCTCAGAGAAGTGATCTGTTGTGGGAGAAGTCCTGTGTGCCTCAGCAGAGCCCTCTCCTCTGGTCTCCAGAGCTGTATGTGCTCTAGGAATGTCCCCTCTGGGCTACATGGGTCCTGTTGTGTTGGGCTGACTAAGTGGCTGGTGTGATAGGAGTGGTTGGCTCCCAGGCCCTGCCTTATGTGGAGGTGGCATCTGCTGACTGGCGGGCCTGGGTTAAGAGGCAACTGGTTAAGAGCCCTGCGAGTCCCAGGGCTGGCGATGGTCCACTGGTGTGCAGAGCCAGCTTCTACCATGGGTGGTAGCAGGACTCCGGTTCTGTGATCTAGTGTTGGCCTGCTGGTGGATAGGGCTGGTTCCCGATGTGGCTGTCTGCAGGGACCTAGGAATCTCAAAGCTGATGTCAGCCCACTGATGGGTGGGGCTGGACCCACTGACCAAAAGCCTATGGACCATCACATGGTCAAAATTTCTCTTGAAAAATAAATTGAAGAACAATGGTCACATCATTTCAAAAACATTGTTTATATTACATTTTTGGAAACAACTTGTTTGATAGATCTGAAAGACATTAAAAGCTTTAATTATTGCTCCCTGAAAATCTGATGCCTTGTTGAACTCCAGCAAGGCTGGTGTGCTCAGTGCACCTCTCTAATTCTGATAATCATTGTTGAGTCAGTCCTGTAGTCGTCTGCCTTGGGTGTGAGGAGTGTGGGAATGATCCAAGTGCACTCCAGTTACTTTTGTTTGTGTGCTGGTGCATGTGTGGGTGAATATGAGTTGAAAAGATGTTAATAACCAACTAAGCAGAGAATGTTGATGAAAGCAGAAAAAGATTAAAGCATCAGGTAAACCTGACTCTGCGTGTGTGTTTGTGTGTATATGCATGTGCACACACACACAGGAAAGTTGATGTAGATGAACTTTGGAAATCAGAAATGCTTCTATCTGCCAGTCTCATTTCTGTTCCTTTACCTGGTGTGTAGAAGCGAGTTCCATGTTTCCCCATGAATTCTTGGTAAATATGGCAGGGATATGGGTTTGTTGTTGAATGCACGCTATAGTGTTAGCAATGGCATCTTGAAAAAGCATCAGCTCTCTGGAGCTACAGAATGACTACTCCCTTGTCTGTGATTGACTTGTAAAATCTTTCACCATAAATTACCATTGGTAATCAAAGATGAGATCAATTTGCATCTCAAAATAAACCGCTCATTGTGTACAGGAGTGTACATTATGTTCCCTATCTCTTAGATATGTTAATCAGAATAATTTCAGCAATATGTGGATATCCACTATTATCAGCCATCCCCTCATCATTGCTTTTCATCCTTCAGTTCATCTCAGAAAAGGGCACTTTTGGGCTAATATGCAGAGGGTAAAGAAAGATTTGAGCAACTCTTTCTCCATCTTTTGGCAACTTTTCACACTGTGAAACTCAGTAATACTTAAAGTATAGCTGGGGTGGAGGTGTGTGTGGTGGGGTGTCCTTTCTTCATAATTAATATAAGTACAGTTACTCTGGGAATCAGGTTTTCATAGGACTTTAAGGACTTTCAAGTCTTGGGCTAAGACCTCACTTAGTGCATCGTTAAAAGACTAGTTTCTTGCCAGTGTCTCCTACATAAATACCAATTGCACTTTGTTGAAATTGGCCAGAAGTATATTTCATTATATTTATAATAGGAACAGTCAAAAATCTTTCTCTTAGGCTTTTCTCTTGCTGATCTGGAAGGCCTTGGAAAAAGCCTGTCTAAATCTAACCATCTAATCTATGAAAAGATTGGTCTCTTTTATTAGTTTAATAAAGGCAGTTTTGGGGTTCACTGATGCTGAGCCACTATAATGATGTTAAAGGAGGGATGTGATATCAACAGGAAAATTGCACATATACATACACTTGCACATACGCATGAATGTATATAAATCTCAGTTACCTTCTAACATTCCCCATCATTTTCAAAAGGACTCTCCCTGTGAAATAAGATAAATAGATACAAATGTATACATCATGGCTGGTGTATCTTCATATAAATACCATGTGTAAGCGTGGTCTGTGTGTATTAATTCATTATTTTTGTGAATTATACAGTGACTCCTCCACCATTAGCCATATTATACTTAATGATCAGTGAGTTTCACAGTGAGAAAAATGAGTGTAAGGAGAAGAGAGAGAGAGTTGCTTTTGTAACACTGCATTTGTAAACCTGTGAATCAGTATGTTTGCCTTTTTGGTACATAACTCCTCCACCAAAATGTGTGCAGAGAACTTCTACCTTCTGGCATACGCCCATGCTCCTAATTTGGGCAGGATATTCCTTCTTTGCCAAGAATGTGGTCTGAGTAATGCCCTTGGAGAGGCTGCCTAAAACTGCTGAACCATTTCGTATCACCTTGTGTTGATGCCAGTGTAACACGGATGTGATGATTCCTTACAGAGACCAGAGGGAATAATTTCTCTCGATACCTTAGAGATTGTTTGATGAAGAATTATTAAAACCAAACAGTTATTTAAATTCCAGAGTGAACTTCAGCTCCCTTTGACTTGTGAACCTCTCCTCAAGCTCAGAAAACTCGTCTAATGTGGATAATTACACCGATGGCTGGCCTGAGAAAATAGGCCACTGAAATGGGCTTTGTGTGATTCTGTTAATTGCTGCTGTAGACAAGCAGCCTGGCCCTTTATTCATGCCTCACAAACCTTTCATCAAATGAGTAGATTATTTCTAATGCATATTAGATAGGATGAACTCATCTTCTAAGAAGGGCATTAATATATCTAGTGTCTTTTTTTTCTCCCTAACTGAAGGAACTTGCTTTAAATGCAACTTTAGCTTAGTTTTGCTCGAGATGTGCTTTAGCATTCTTAGCATTCTGCTAACAGCCAAGTAGCAAAACAATTTATTGGTTTATGGGTTCTGATTTGATGCTGGATGCGGTTATACCATGTCAAACAAAAATGATTGCTAATATGGTGGCATATGTAGCTTACCAAGGTCATTCTGCATAAGTATGGGACATGTAACTTCTGCTTTAAGAGCTGGAGAAACTGGAGAAACACCAGTGATAAAAACAGTGACCTCTCAAGTCAGAGGTCAAGATTGAAACCATAAAAAGAAATAAAAGAGAAAATAGTATATCAAAGCTTAGACACAATTATTACACCACTTCCTCCTCCAAGGAGGACTGAACAAGCATGACAATGAAATGATCTTTCTAACTCAGAGGAAATATGACTCTCTTTGGAAGATAGCGTACAACTAACAAAACAGAACTGATGGCAATAGGAATAGCAGAGGTTATAAGGTCTGCAGGATGTAATGCTCTCATGATTTTCTAAACTGAAACTATGGGTTACCTTTGTGATCTGGGCTTCTCATGATGAGACAGTTATACATTTCTTTGTTTGTTCACCTATATGCCTACGACCCAGTGGGACACAAAGCAGCCATCAGAAGCAACTGAAATTAGAGTCCTCTGTTTACTCTACATAGCAGTATGCAGCCGTTTAACCAAGAATGGAAGGAAAAATGATTGAGCTCCATAATAGTTCATTAGAAGTGTTAGGTTACAGAAACATATAGAGTGTTGTTTACAACTTTATGTTTTTACACCATAAGTGTTTCAGGTATGAGTAATTTTCATATTTTCCTCCAGAGCTGGGATATTGAGGAGGGGGTTGTAGGAGGACCTTGCACAGGATGATTAAGAGGAAGGGAGGAAATAAAATGGCAAAAAAGAAATTTAGTGGCCTATTTTGGAGTTCCGGTGCCAACAGAGATAGGTTTCAAGGTCATTTAAGGCCTTGCTTGCTCAGGAAGAAGAGTTGGAAAAAAGATAAGCTGAATTACATATGTATGCACATTTATATTAACATTAAGTGTGGGTGTATGAGTGTGTGTATGTATTTGTAAAGGCAGTATTGAAGCATAAATAATATAAGTAAACATATAGGCTTAAAATGTGTTATATTTAAGTGCTACTTAAAAATGAAAGATGTGTTTTTAGGAGCCAGTTTCCATGTGTGTATTTGTGCATGTTTTTATGCGTAATGTATAGAATTCATGCATATATTTACATATGTGAAACAGTATTGCAATTTTCCTATTCTTCATCCACCTTCATTTTCTAAAGTGGTCATTTTTAGTCACTAATTCCATACATATTGATTGGAAACTTTCCATGTGTCAGACACTGTTTTAGGTGGAATACACAGCACTGAACAGAAACCTCTCAGTTCTTGTGGTGCTTTTATTCTGACGGTATAAATCACTCTACTCAGAGGTACCCTGACTTCATAACATAGGTAGGCCTTGCTTCCTTTTACTTTCTCTCTCTAGCATTCCTGAAACTAGCTGCAAGTCTCATATATACTCTTGAATCATTCATTCATTTTTTAAAAATTATTTGACTGTGCCAGGTCTTAGCTGTGGCATTCAGGGTCTTTAGTAGCGACGTGTGGGGTCTAGTTTCCCTGACCAAGCATTGAACCTGGGTTCCCTGCACTGGAATGCTGAGTCTTAGCCACTGGACAATCAGGGAAGTCCCCGTTGATTCATGTTTGTTCCCCTCCTGCACATCTCCTGTCAATGCCCAGTGCTCACCGTTGTCATCACCACCATGTACTGCTCATGAGAAAAGGGATCTCTGTGCAAGGATTGCCCTCTGATGATTTCAAAGAGGAGTACCTAGAGGTAACTGTTTCATTTTGGATTCTTCCAAAAGATACGCATGAAGGATGTGGACATAGGAGCTTATTTGGAGGCTAATCTTAGGAAGCGTAACAAGGAAGTAGAGCAGACAGGCAAGAAGGGAAGCTAATAAATGATGCATTTAATGGGCTGCTGCTAGATGACGTAAAGAATACGCACAAGTAGACATTACATCTGGACTCTGTCATGAATGGGCAATGAAAGTGCACTCTCCCAAGGGTTCTCTAAAAATCGGGGTGAAACCTGCCTCAGAATCGCCTTACTCAGGGCAACGCAGCATGCTCCAGGAGAAAGATAATGACCTCCAGAGGGGAGATGCGGAAGCCATCCACATGTTCCTACAAGGAGCCATCCGTGTCCGCGGATGACATTTGAGAGGGACTGAGGGAAGCAGGTGGACTATGCTCAGCACAGCAGTAGTGGAATCTCCCTGGCCATGCGGTGACATCCTGTTTCCAGTGCTGTGTCCTACCTTATCTCTTGAGTCCCAGAGCAATGTAGCCTGCTCCCTGTGCCCCAGAGAGCCTGGGATAAAACAAGGTTATTGTCCTTAGGATCCAGAGAGGAGTTCCCTGGACTGTGCATCAGGACTTATTTCCCCATCACAGTTCCCTTCCATTCACTAATGAGAAAACCAAATATTTTTCAGAAAAAAAAAAAAAAAGAAACCTTACTTAGTTCTATTTCTTGGGGTTCCACCATTGTGTTTGATGATGATACCCAGACAACATGGCTGTATACAAGTTTAGGATTACAATTGGGCCCCAATGGGTGTGTATATGTATATTGAACATAAAATATAATATATAAGGTGAATAAAATCCTATTCCATCTTACCATAGAGACTGAGAAGGAACACCAGACTCTAATCTAGAACAGATGTCATTTCTCCAAAGTTAATGCACTGTAAATGATTTTTTTGAGAGAATTGTTGACACCAAGTTTAAAAATGAGAACCTTAGTAGTTGGCTGTTGCCTAGTGGTTCGACTTAAGGCCCTCATTTAATTTATGATCCTCAGTGAAATTTTCTAGTTTCTGCTCTTCCTGGAGGTTGCAGCACGAATAGCTTTCTGGAATTTCTAGTGTCATTTTTCTTGAACACTTATCTGTTCAACTCTAGCTCTCTGATAATCAAGGTGAAAACCAATCTCTCAGAAAAAGAGAGCTGTTGGCCAGGAGACCAAGCTTGCCAATGGCTCAGCAAGACATCAGAGCATCCTGGATCTCACTGCTCAAGACTCCCTCCCAGGCAGATGGCAGGAGTGTCAAAGGGGGAAAGAAAGTGTGCTAATGATTACCATAATGTCCCTCAAGGAAGAAGAGCGGAGGCTTTGCAGGTCCTCTGGATTCTCACCGTGCCTTTGGATTCAGTGCCCTCCCTGGCTTGCCTGTGGCCTCAGAGAGGGGATGCATTTCTTGTTCTGTGAGAAGGCAGAAAGCTGAGCATACTTCACAAGTAAAGGAGTAACAGCTCCTCCATTATTGGAACGTCTCATTTGTCTCTCTCTCTCTTTTGGAAGCAATTAACCCAACAGACACTCAAAATTTCCTTTGAGATAGAACGTGTTGTTAAAAATGACATCTCTGTGACCCTGAATTCAGAATGTGTTTCAGAAGCAAAGATGCCAACTGAATGTCATTTCTGGAGAGAGAAATTTGTAGTTAAAAAAAAAAAAAAGTGACTGAAGAGCACTTCTAAATTAGACCAAGTCTGAAAGTTTTGGAGGTAGGTAAGGAGAGCCTGAGTTTGGTTTTGGTGACTCATAAGCCATTATCCAAACCAAAAATAAAGTATTTATAGTTACTAATAGTGATAACAATACAGTCAGAGTATGTAATATGGTCTGATACAATGTACAGTCAAGAGTTTATAGGTCATGTAATGTATTTAGTTAAAGACTGCCTGAATTCTGACAACTCAATTTTCTTAAAAGTCAGCTTCACATCATTTTGGTATATAACTGTAAAGGTGCTTTGGCTTTTATTGCTCATTCTAATTATTTCTGTGATTGTCCATCTCTTGCATCCAGATATCTGAATGTTCCCTGTCTGGCCAGTCTTATCTCCAGCCATACTCCTGCTGCCTCACCACCCAGCAAATGAGTTGATTTGTTTAGATTTCTTGAATAAACTAAATTTCCCCACTTTTGCTCATGATGTTTTCTCTAACTAGACTATGCTTTCTGTATCAAAGAGCTTTTCGTATTTTATCTCAGATCAATTATTGCCTTCTTGAAGAAGCTTCTCTTAAGCAACCAGTAACTTGTCCCACTCACCCATCTGGTATTTCTGCACCCTTGATTGCTTCTTCTATTGTATTTTCAGCATTTAGCTACACATTTTTGTGTGGGTCCATTTATTGTCAAGATCCTCCAATACACTACATGCTCCGAGAGCAGTCCATGCTTGACTCATTTTGTTCTATATACGGAGTTCAGCTCAATGTCTGACATATGCTCTACCATTAAAAAGATAAATCGGTGGCTAAATTCGCTTACACTTTCATATTACTTGTCTCCTTTGAGTACTGTTGACCCCAGCCTTGGGCTCTAGTCAGTGTTCTCAGTCCCTTATGTGTAGTTACCACATCATTAATTAGCATTAGAGCCACATCCTGCAGATATTTGTTATCGGTCCTGTTCCTGCTAAGAGAAGAAATATGGGGGGAAAAAAGGATGCTTAGAAGAAACTGTTGCTTTTAGGGTCTCCCTGAATTGTGACACCATCAAGATATAAGAGCACAAGGCTGAAGGAAGAATCATAGGAAAAGTTTGGGTCTAGCCGGTATTGGTCCAGAGAATTGGCTCTTTGGCTAGCTTCGAAATATTGCCATGTTACTTCTTCATTTATACTTTCTGGACTTGTCCCTGACCATGTTTCCTCTTTGATTGTTGGACCCTTCACATGACTTCTGTTTCTGGCTATCCTTTTCTACTCATCTGTAGGCTCACTGAAGTCTAGATTGGTCACTGCTCCTTGATTTTTAGAACTGAATTCTTCTGGATTTTCTGATGTCAGTGTTCAGATCCCCTTGATGAGCCTTTTGCATTTCTATGCCCTTTGAATTCTTCCACTTTTAATGTTCTTCATAAATATTTTTCTCCCGATTCAAACACAATTTAATTATTTAGACATCAAATTAGAAGTTTATTATATTTAAGGTGCTTTTAAATGTGTCAAAAAAAAAAGTAAGCATGAATGGAAATTCCTCCTCATCTTAAGAAGTGTATAACATTCTGGAATCAATATTTTAAGGAAAGAAAGGTAAATAATGATAAAATGATGGGTAGACACATAGGCCTGCATAAAGATAGACCTATACAAAGTAACCTAGTAGATAGGTACACAGATGCATAGTCATATTGAGAAATAATTCAAAAAGGAAGAAAAATCTATGATATGTGAATGGTTCAGCCAAGTTTTAAAGGACTTCATAGGGAAGAGATGTATTTTTTTATTTGGAAAATCGGGGAAGCCCACGTGGAAAATTAGCATTTGTTCTGGTTCTTTCAGAATGATTTATTAGTGCAGCCTATGTGAGAGTAATGCATTCTAGTTTAAAGAAGCTGTGAATTCAGGCATAAATGTGAAGGGAAGAGAATCTGAAATATCAAAGTTCCTTGTTTACATCGTGCTGTCTTGAATGAAGGCGAATAATAAAGAATTTTTCTAAAGACGTCAGAAGAGTGTTAAAAAGACTCCCGCTAGGTAATAGGAGTGAGAAGTGGACAGGAGCACACTGAATAGTTTTCAGTGAGATTTTAGACTGCACCACTAAGTTGTATTTCTGGCATAGTAATCTGAACAAGATGTGCTCAAACTATGTTGTAAAAAAGATCAGCAACTGTGAAGAAAGAAATTGTGGTTCTTGGCAGCCAGAAGAGAAACTGCAAAGTCTTCAATTTACTTTGTTGGAATGATAATAAACCTATTGACTGGAATGATAATCAATCTATTGTTAGAATAGGCAAGTCAGACAGGAAGGAAGTCTCTAGTGTAGAGGCCAAGTTATGTTCTATTCTGCTGAGTTTGAAGCTGGTTATCCAGCTCAAAAGAAGCATCATCAGTAGAGAGTTCAGTCATGGGTGCAAAGACGCAAGGCCGTCAGGTGGACAGCAGAACCGCAGGGAACAAAAACATTCTACAGAGAATTCAGAAAAGAAAACATTAACAAGAAGGAACCAACAGAATGCTAAAAGATGTAGTAAGGCCTAGAAAGAGGAGGACCAAGACAAGATGTTTGTACCTGCTGACTCAAAGATTGCTGCTGCTTTTAAAGCAGCCATTTCCCTAGAAGGATGGTGGCTGCAATTACGGAATAGGGAATGAGTTCGAAGAGAGGAGATGATGGCAGGTTGGAGGCTGGGGTACTGAATACTCTCAACATGTATATTAAGACGTAAGAAGCAAAAAGGATGAACAGAGTTCAGTAAGGATATTTGAAGGGTCTTTCTCACAGTCCTGGGCCTACCTGTAAACATAGCTAAGAAAATGATCTAGACCTACCTTCTTTAAAAGCATCTAGTCCTGTTCTGGGGGTCAAATAAATATAATATGTGGGTTCATTGATATTAATACTGGCCCAACTCTAACTGAGTATGTGTATGAATTTACGGATCAAAATAGATCAAAGGGCATTGGGACTATGTCTGAGGGATTTTCCTCAGAGAAATTTCTGAGCAAATAGTATGTATGGCTCACATAATAACTTTACTAGTTCATATCACATTTTTTGGGGTAAGCTTGCTGGGTCTCAGGTTCTTTATAGGAAAATAAGGAAAATAGTACCTAACTTGTTTTTGGTGCAAAGCTTAGCTCTATTAACACATCTTAAAAGGTTTTGTAAGTGGCAGAATACGGTAACAATCACTAATGGTAAAATACTAGTGAGAAGAATATAAGACTAGCTATGGAATATTCTTTTTAGAAGTTATTTTTGAACTCCAAACACTTCCCAGTTCCTTTTACCCAGTATTTATAGACCACTCAAATCACGCTAGGTGCCATGTAGGACACAGAGGTCAACCTAGCTTCTATCCAGTGGATTTACAATCTGCCACGGTGCTAGCCAAGGTTTGTAATTTTATGCTCAATCAACATCTGGTTAGAACTTGTTCAGTTAACAAAGTGCTTGCCTCTAAAGATAAATCATGGGACTGTTTCGCTAGAGCTTGGCATCTTTCTCAACATAAAGACACTCTTCTCCGCCCTAGTTTGCACCATCCAGCTGGGCTCCTGCTGTGAAGTGCTGTTAGAAGGCAGCCCCCACTGCCAGGAACACCAGGCCCACGCACTGAGTAGGTGATTGAAGCAGACAGACATCTCTGATCACCGCTTTTAAAATGTGCCGTTTACAAAAAACCGTAAGTGTATCTGCATGTAATTGATATTTAACCACAATGCCTTTTTAATGAAAACCATTTTTAAAGATTGTTTACTTGTAATTTCCCAGAAAAACTTGGATAAAAAGATGGCATCATCATCTCAGAACATGCCTACCCACCATTTATGTATAGTTCATTTTCGTGAGATGTGTGTACTTAGTTGTGTCCAACTCTGCGACCCCATGGACGGTAGCCTGCCAGGTTCCTCTGCCCATGGAATTCTCCAGGCAAGAATACTGGAGTGGCTTGCTATTTTCTCCTCCAGGGGATCTTCCTGACCCAGGGATTGAAGCCAAGTCTCTTGTATCTCCTGCACGGACAGGCACATTCTTTACCAGTGGCACCACCTGGAAAGCCCTCACTGAAATTTCATTGTAGTGAAAATAGAAAAGCAAGACAAGCAAATATTATTTGGTATTCTGTAATTCAAAACCAACTGACTGCATTAAATATCTTTTAATTAGGTTATGAGGCAGGCATCCAGGAAATCACATTCTATTGTTTTTAAAAATATTAAAAAGGTGGAATTGATACAAGAAATAATGATGCTTTGTTTCAAAGACTACATGCAGACTCCTGGATCATGAAAAATATAGGTCAATTTGACAACCAGATATAAAGAGATGGAAGAACTTTTAAGGTCCAGTAAATTCTCTTTGATCATAATAATGTCCAGTATCATTTTTTTCAAAACTTAGATTAAGGTAGGAAATCGTTTTAACAAAATGTGAAGTACATCAGACAACGTAGATCTGGTTGGTAGTGGTGTTAACCTTGCATTCTAAAATGGTTAATGGTATTAATTAAAGGATACGTTCTTCTTTTGAACTTTCCCTTTTTTCTTTATTAGCACTGACAACATTTGTTATTTCTGGTTCTTTTTGTTCACAGAAATATCTTTATTTCTTTGATTCTTTACTGAGACATGTTCTGCCTTTCGTATTAGCTGTTAGGGCTGATCTCTTCTTTTTGTGAGAGTATTATTAAATATAACCTGTGGTGATAAGTATTTTCTTTTTTGATATTACTTTGAGGATTTCTTCCATGAAAAGATCTTTTTATCATAATGGATGTTTTGTTCTTTTTGATGTTCCATAACTTCTGTATTTTAAATCTGTCATGTTTTTGATTATGTTTCAAACACTGGAACAATGTCAAGAAATGGGCAGTTGTATCATAGGTTTTGGGTATAGTTCCCTTTCCTTTCCTCTTATTAATGCACTGCTTTTATATCTTCATGGAATTTTCAGTGTTAATGGATGCGACCTTTCAAAAAGCATTAATAGAAATAGCCACGAAACACCTGCACTTATGGAAACAAGGCTATGGTTTTCACACTTCCCTATTTCCTGCTTAATGGGAAGCTGTCTCAGGTTGCTCTTAGAAGAGGCAAATTTTGCCAACCAAATTGTATTTGCTCCCAAATATATATCTTTCCCCGTGTATCTACTGCCTGTCTCCATACGGAGTGCAAGAAAATGGAGCCAGAGAGGATGGTAAAAATAAGATCGGTGTTATCATGACCAGATGGGAAGGGGCAGAGACCTGGTCTAGTAGCGAGTACACTCGTCTTCGCTTTGTCACTGTGGTTCAGCACTTAGGTGTGGCAGTGCTAAGGCAGGGTCATCTCGATTCACTGTTAATTCGATGTTTTGGCTGGAAACCATTTCTCCATTTGGTAGCATGCACCACCTGGAAGTAGTGATTCAGATCTGGCCACAGAACCCAGCTGCCCACAAACATATGTAGTGACTCACAAGTAGTCTCAAAGAAGTTCCTCTCAATGCAGGTCTTTGGCTTTTCTGAAGCACGTCAATAACCCCAAATGCACAAATCTGCCCAAACTATAGCAGATGTGTTATTCAAAGGAAAAATGAAAATGCATCCAGTATAAATCATGGCATGTATTTGTTTCAAGTTCAGAAATATAATGATGCCAAGGCAATACATTCAGTGGCCCTGGATTATAAATATATGTCTCACAAGCCAGAATTTAAGGTTGAGTTTCATGTGCTGTTGTCAAAACCATGATTGAAAACAGTAATTTTCAAGAGATATTAAAGTTGTAAAAATTTTATTAAGTTTTTGGAAGCTAGATGATGACGCATGAATCATATATCACACTTATTCTATTCAACTTTTTCTGGGGGCAGAGATTAAGACTTGTTTCAAAACCAAGGACTGATGAAAGAGTTACTTTGCAGCTGTTCAGACTTTACTTGCATATGGTATGAGCTGGTCACAAAGCCTGTACTGCTGTCCTTTCACTTTGCCACATAACCCAGCTTAACATAGTCACCTGACCTTTTCTCTTCCTGGGTATCCTTAACATATATATATATATATATATATATATGTATGCATGCACACACGCACACACACACACATGTATATATAAAGGATAGTGCTTGAGAAACTTAACAGTTTCACTGAGAGTCAGTTCAGTTCAGTTGCTCACTCGCTTCCAGCTCTTTGCGACTCCATGGACTGCAGCATGCCAGGTTTCCCTGTCCATCACCAACTCCCGAAGCTTGCTAAAAGTCATGTCCATCAAGTCACTGATGCCATCCAACCGTCTTATCCTCTGTGATCCCCTTCTCCTCCCACCTTCAGTCTTTCCCAGCATCAGGGTCTTTTCCGAAAAGTCAGTTCTTAACATCAGGTGGCCAAAGTATTGGAGCTTCAGCTTCAGCATCAGTCCTTCCAGTTAATATTCAGAACTGATTTCCTTTAGGATTGACTGGTTTGATCACTTTGCAGTCCAAGGGACTCTCAAGTGGTTTTTCCAACACCACAATTCAAAGCATCAGTTCTTCAGCACTCAGTTTTCTTTATGGTCCAGCTCTCACATCCATACATGACTACTGGAAAAATCATTGCTTTAACTAGACAGACCTTTGTCAGCAAAGTAATGTCTCTGCTTTTGAATACACTGTCTAGGTTGGTCATAGCTTATCTTCCACTGAGCAAGCGTCTTTTAATGTCATGGCTGCAGTCACCATCTGCAGTGATTTTGGGGCCCAAGAAAATAAAATCTGTTACTGTTTCCATTCTTTCCCCATCTATTTGCCATGAAGTGATGAGACTGGATGCCATAATCTTAGCTTTTTGAATGTTGAGTTTTAAGGCAACTTTTTCACTCTCCTCTTTCACTTTCATCAAGCAGCTCTTCAGTTCCTCTTTGCTTTCTGCCATAAGGGTGGTGTCATCTGCATATCTGAGGTTATTGATATTTCTCCCGGCAATCTCGATTCCAGCTTGTGCTTCCTCCAGTCCAGCATTTCACATGATGTACTCTGCATATAAGTTAAATAAGCAGGGTGACAATATACAGCCTTGACATACTCCTTTCCTGGTTTGGAACCAGTCTGTTGTTCAATGTCTAATTCTGACTGTTGCTTTTTGACCTACATACAGATTTCTCAGGAGGCAGGTCAGGTGGTCTGGTATTCCCATCTCTTGAAGAATTTTCCAGTTTGTTGTGATCCACACAGTCAAAGGCTTTGGTGTAGTCATAAAGGAGAAGTAGATGTTTTTCTGGAACTCTTGCTTTTTTGATGATACAACAGATATTGATAACTTGATCTCTGGCTCCTCTGCCCTTTCTAAATCCAGCTTGAACATCTGAAAGTTCTCAGTTCAGGTACTGTTGAAGACTTGCTGGAGAATTTTGAGCATTATTTGACCCACTAAGAATCAATGTGGGTCTTAATGCACCTCTGGTATTTATTTATACACAGAGTCCACCATTGAACAGTGTTTCCACTGGGCTTTCCTTTATCTTCCTATACAGAAAGGACCATTTTGAACCATTCCCTCACATTTTTAAAGTGATTCTCTATTGGGATTGTCTAGTGTTTGCATCTAGTCATTTCTCATTAATTCTTTTTACTTTCCACAATTGCTTTTGAACTCTTGGATTTTATATTCAGAATTTTTGAATCTGTTAAGTATCTAGTTGCTTGCCTGTGTTCCTTTCAATCTTGTGATAAAGGATAGTGCTTGCTTATCAACAGAACAGCTCTTTGATGATAAAGTTGATCGGTGAAAGAGTTATCTTCCTCTTACAAATATTTCCTAGCAGCCATTATCTAAAATGTAACTGATTGGGTATGCTTTCAGAAAGAGAGAAGGATTTTTTTAATGTTGTTTGTTTTCCTGCCTAAGCCTTCATTCATGATCTTTCTTTCTCAAAAACAAGTAGAACAGGAAACTCTTAAAAACATCCTTATGAAAGCCAAAAAAACCTAAGTACAATAAATAATACTTAAATCTCTTTGGAGGAAATCTGTGCTAAAATTCCTGAGGGATGATATACTTTTAAGAATACACATGGTATTAAACAACCAGCATGGAGATGATTTGGGCTATTAGCCTGCAGTCATGTAGGTAGCACAGGCATTACTATTTTGACATTCATTTGGAGGAGAGGAAGTTGATTGCTCAGTCATGTCCGACTCTTTGCAACCCCATTATAACCCTCCAGGATCCTCTGTCCAGGGGATCCTTCCAAGCAAGAACACCATAATGGGTAGCCATTCCCTTCTCCAGGGGTTCTTTCCCACCCAACGATAGAACCCAGGTCTCCTGCACTGCAGGCAGATTCTTTACTGAGTGAGCCACCAGGGAAGCCCCCTGTAGGAGAAAAATCACAGTTACTATTGTCTGGTTAGCTTCATATTATAAACATTCTTCAAAACATTTCAAAAAATTTAATAAAATACAGAGAAGGTAGATAATCTCTCTAGTTTATTTAAACCTTTTCCTATAAGTTTATGTTGCAAAAAAGATTAATGCTGTGTAACTAAAGCTTTATCAATTATCTGGCCCTATTGTCCCATGGTGATATCATGGCATTGTATGGCAAAAACAATAAAAGGGGAAAAAAAAATTGCCCAATTTAGAGAAAAATAAATAGTTGATCTTCAAAAAACAAAAAGAAAGAAAATAAATACTAACATAAATGAATTCAGAAAATGAATAAAGGAAACAATTCAAAATATATTTTATGACAGTAGGTTTCTTGGTTCACTTTTTTAAAAAATAAGCATCAAAATAAGTAAGTATCATAGAATTTGAAACATACTGGCATAATTGCTGGATATGTATCAAGGCAGCCCAAATTTCACTGCCATGCTTTCATCTAGGCAGGCAACCACTCTTTTCTAATTTCTTCACAATATAAATTAGCTAATTATGTGAACAAGGGACTCCTGCCAAATACACCCATTTTCCTTAAAATGGCGTCATGCTTTGAACCAAAATTTACTTTGAAAATAATTTTACATTGAATTTCATTTAAATACAGTGGTGATTCCTCAATTTAAATAAAGTAGTTAAAAATATTGGTGAATCTTTTGAAGGGCCTCCTTTACACGAATGAGTGCACTCATCAAAGCAGCACATCAGGCATTCCTCATAAGGAACTCCTCTTGATACCTTCCCTGATTCAAATCAGCCATCACTCCTCTCCTGGATTCAAAAATCACGAGCGCACACACACAAATCTACAGTGAGTATACAGCACTGACAACATAGTATAGGTACTGCAATAGTTATGTTACAAAAGCAACATACCCAGAACATGAGGCTGTAGGAAACCTTAGGTGATGTCTAGGGACTGGGTTTCTAACAAAAAGTTGTATAGTTTGAAAATGCTAATAAATGTAGGTGCTAAACTGATGTCCTATTTTTCTACCACTTCTAATAGGCCATATTGGGAGGTGGGGGTGAGGCTGTATTAAACCTTAGTCAAAAATCTAATAAGGGGAGAATAAAAAGTTCTCCACACGACCACTTCAGTGGTAAAATTGTTTTACTTTAGTTTTTGTCCTTATAAAATTGTCTCCAAGTTCATTTTTTAAAGCACAATATGTTATTTAAGTCCACAGGATGTAACTAAGCATCCATCTATCGGTATTTCCCCCAAAGTCCTCCTAGACATTCAAACCTAGGCCCTCAGACACATTCCTTAAGCTCTAATTCAGCTGCTAGGAACCCAGGGCTGCCACATTTCAGGCAATGGGGTTGGCCTGAGAGACCTCAAATGCCGTATTCGCAGCCAAACAAACAAATAAAGACTGTACTCAGGGCAAAAGAAAAAGAAATACCATCCTATAGTCTCTCTAAAACACATGCTTTTTCCCTTAATCGTGCACTTAAACTCCATTCGTGTCTCCTTACCCATTCTAGTTTCTTCTCAATCTTGAGAATTCAGAAAACATTCAACTACACCTTTTCAGCCACAAGTAGCTCAAAATGAGAATAAACATATAAAATAAAAAGATCTTCCTTTTGCAATTGCAGTTTTCCCCTTCCCTGGCTTCACTCCCTAAAGCCCGCCCCTTTTGTCCAGGGTTTGCCTTCTGCTCTTTATAAACATGTGCACATTTATCTAATCTGGTTTCAAAATGAAGACATTAAGCATGGCATGTGAATTAACCATTTGTAACTATTCATGATCATTATGTTTTCTTCCTTCTTGTAAACCACCCAGTACATAAGCAGTTCCCTCCCAAAGGCAACTGGTTCCTTGAACCAGGAGAGGGAATGATCAAGATAAGAAGGAAAATGCATGCTTCTCAAATCAGAATTGACAATATTCTCTTCTTTCAGAAATGTCTGAGAAACCTATTTATTATACATGCAAACATGAGTGCAGACATTTTTCAGGCCTGTTACTGCAAAGCTGTTCTTCCTAAGACAATAGCTCAGAGTTATGTCGCGCTGGCCTGAATGTTGATTCTGAACATTCTCCCAGAGATAATAATCAAGAAAATTCCTAGTGCAGAAATGGCATTTTCTTGCTAACTTAATGTGAAGGCAGAATAGGGGGTTCTTTTTTAGAGATTAAAGGGACATTTTTTGCTGTTCACTTCCCGTTTTCCTTCTAGCCCAGATTCCAAAGATACTAAAATGTTGTCCGTTTTAAACAAAAGGTTTCTATTTGTTTCCATGAGAATAGTTGAGAGGCTGTACTGGCAACTACTGTGAATTCAGGCCTACATCTGGGTTGCCACATTGAACAAAAGATGCCCATCGCTGTCAACAACCACACAGCACAACCCTCCCGTAGCCTTCATCTTTATCTGGAAGGGATGGTGGAGACAAGAAACACGCCTGTCACCATTAAGGAACTCTTCTGGGTCCCTCCTTTCGGTGGTCTGGCGGCTAGAGAACAGCACTCATGTGACACATACAGAGGCTCACCTACCCGCTCCCGGAATACGTTAGCTCCCTTTCTTCGGAGAGCCAACCACTCGGCTCCCTCATCATCACTCCTTGGAGAATCCAGTCGCGAGTCTGCCCACCGTTCTGCCATTCGCTCCCGACCCCTAAAAGCACTGATAAAAGATGCACACAGGCCACCCCGCCGCACGCCCTGGCTCCGCTTGACACCTAAGGCCACATGCACACACAGTTCTCCGCTCCACCACCCCACGGGGCGCCGCGGCCACGACCCTGAAGTTCACCCCTCCTGCCCACCTTCCCACCCGCGCTCCTCCTCGAAGTGATTTGCCAATCAGCAGACGCACAGCAGACAAACGCGCACCCCGGGTGCCCAGCCTTCAGGGCCACCGAGAGGGACAAGCCGAGGCCCTGGGCAGAGCAGCCGCGACCCCTCTGCGCGGGCCATTCGAGGTGCGGGTCGTGGCCGGGGCCGCGCCCGGGGAGGCCAGGGGCCAGCCGCCCGCGCCCCGGGGCCTGGGGGTGGTGGGCGGGGGGCGCAGAGGTGCGGCGGGGGTGGGGGGCCGCTGCGCACGGCCGCGGCGGTGCTCACCGAGCAGCAGCAGCAGCTTGAGCTCCCGGCTGGCATCCCTCTTGTCCCTGCGGAGCTGCCGCTCAATTTCGTCGTTGACCGCCGGGCTTCCTTGGCCTCCTCCTTCAGGCAGCACGCCATGATGGACTCCAGAGTCATTCTTCCAAAGTGCCTCCGCTGCAGCCCCGCCAGCACCCCCTGCTCACACGCGCGTACACACACCCTCCCGCCCTCGCTCCCCCGAGGCAGCGGTGTCCCCCGAGCCCCCGCCGCCGGGGCCACCAGGCGGGCCGGGGGTTGCGGCGGGTGGTGGCGGCTCGGGCTGCTCGGAGGAGCGAGGCCGGCGCGGGAGGCCGCCGCGGGCGCTGGCTCGGGGGGCGCGCTAGGGCAGGCCGCCGCGCCCCGCCTCGCTCAGACGCCCGCGCCTCCTTCCCCGGGAACAGGCGGCCCGCCTCGCCCCCTGCGCCGCCGCCGCCGCCGCCGCCGCCGCTCCCCTAAGCCGTGCGCCCGGAGGCGAGAGCACATCCACCGGGGCGCCCCCGCAGCGAGCGGTCGCCCACGGCTCCCAGCGCCCGGCGCGCCGGCTCCGAGCTGCTGCCTCACACGGCCCCCGGGCGCCCTCGGCCCTGCCCGCGCCCACCGCCCGGCCGCCGCGCGCTCCGCCGCCCCCGCCAGACGCTCACCCCGGCCCCGACTGCCAGGCGCAGAGCGGCTGCTCAGTGCGCGCCCTCCCCCTCGCCGCAAACACACATCTCCTTTCTCTGAACTGGAGCACAGATCCGGGAGGGAGGCGGCGGGAGGGGCCGGGCCGGGCGGAGGGAGGGAGGCTGTGCCGCCCGGCCCCGCCGAGGCTCTCCCTGGCTCGCGGCCGCCGCGGCGCGCCTCCGGTGCGGCTTTCGCTGCGCCCGCGCCGCTGCCTCGCCGGGCAGGGCCCTCGGGCTGTGCGGGCGCCTCCCGCTCCCGCGCCCTCGGCCAGGCCCGCGGGCTCAGCGGTCGCGGCTGCCCCGGCGGGAGGCGGGGCCGGGCCGCCGAGGCGCAGCCGGGGCTGCCGCCGCCGGCCCGCCGCCCGGGCGTGGTGCGCCGGGAACATGGCGGCCCCGCCAGCCGGCTGCCCGCTGCCTCCGGGGGCCGCCGCCGCTGCTCCGGGAAGGCGGGCGTCTCTGCCCCGTCAGCCCCCCGCGCCAGCCGCCCCTCGGACACCGGCCCGCGCCCCCGCAGGCAGCCTCGGCGCTGCCGCCTCCCGCCTCCCGCTCTGGGCAGCGCGGAGCAGACCCGTGGGGCGGCTCTTCGCCTAGTTCAGTGCTCTTTCCCGTTCCTATTTCTAAAACGCCATTCGGTTAGGCAGTCTGTCCCGTCACCTCTGATCCGAGTTGAGTCGTAGAAAATAGACACTCCGCCGTGCTGTGCGGCTGGGGAGGCCTCGGGATGGTCGCTGGCTCGCTGAGGGGCAAGGGAGACTGCATAGGTGAAACTCTCCACAAAGCTCCTGGAGACAGACATCTAAATCCTGAGCAGAAAAATAAAGCGGCCCAGTTTCCAAGAGCCTCCTGCTAGCTTCCAACTTTTCATGCCACTGGAGTTGTTTTTGTTTTCTTCTGAGAAGCTCTCCTCTCGTTTTTGAAAAAGGCACACAATATTCAACAGGCAAGCAATCGACTTCACTCCAGACGGAGATGGAATTACGACTTGTTAGAAAATGCAAAATAATGTGAAGTAAGGGTAAAGGAAAGAATGAAAGAAACATGGGAAAACCAGGATCGCTGCAGCAAAATTCCATTCTAGTACTTTGTTTTTCCACTTTCGAGAGAGGTAGTTTACTTTAAAATGTGGTTTGCTTATATTTTGTTGTAACATGTGACAGCCAAAAAAAATCCTTGCTCGTGCAAATTTCACTTGATCTAATAACTACAAGAGGTGTAACTCATACTGCTTTCTGCCTTAATGGAGCCTGAGAGGAAATTGAATCTTAAGAAAGAAATCCGTTTTTCACATTTTATATTGTTTCTGAGAAGTCTCTGGTGCAACTTGTTGATCCAGAATATAAAACGAGGGCATGATTCTACTATTACTGCAGGTCAAGAGTGCATATAGGATTGTCAGATGACAGGTGTGTGACTGCCTTCTTTCATTTGCCATTACCTCCACCCCTAGACACACACATACCATGGCGGAGATCAAGCAAGTCCTGTAGACATAAGATCTATATTTTAGACTGCCCATTTAAAGGATATTTGGCCTAGAAAATGCAGTTATCCTTAGTTGAATTCAAGGATGCAGAACCTGCAGTATAGTCGACTGGAATGAAATTTCACCTTGGCTAGGAAAGCAGGAAGGACAAACTTCACCAGCTTCACCCCTTTATGTGAATAATGTGAAATGAAAACTTAAAATTAACTGACTAATGGAACATTGAAATTCAACATGCCAAAATTTTAAATGGCATCAAGGGGAAAAAATTATACGTTTGCATCCTCTAAATATGTCTATACATGAGTTGCAGAGAAATAGAAAACATTAGAAACTCAAGTAAAAGTCAGGAATCTTCAAGTAAGTGTCTGGTTTCCTAGCTGAAGATCTAAGATTTTTGAAAATGTCTCCCAGCCTGCGCTCTTATGCTATCAGGTACTCCATTTTGACTGAATTGACCTATTTTTTGATGACAGAATTAAATTGTTTCAACACATTGTGGAACAATAAAAGTCTATTTTATCACATCTGTATGCCTAGCATCAGGCACAGTCCTTGGCATTTAGTAGATATTTGAATGGATTAGACAAATCAAGAGGAGGATATTCCTTCAAGCATTGGGAATAAATTGGGAAGTAAGGAAAACCAACACTCTACAATAATAAAGTCGTATATGAGTGTCCATAAGCAAACAGGAAATTTAAAAGTCTCAGCCCAGATCTATTCAGAAACCTTTGCACATGTATCTGGAAAGCATTTGCCAAGCAAATAGTCACATAACCTAAATCGCGCAAACAAAATCCATGTAGAAACTACTGAAGTTGTGACCATATTCTACAAGCAAATATGCTAAAATATTTAACTAAATGTGAATCGTGTTACAAATCATTAAATCAACAAGTGTATTCATTGCCTACCATATGCAAATAACTAAGATGAAAGTGCAAGAAGACAAATACTAGGATGAATAAAACACAGTCCTTGTTTTCAACAGGCTTGAAGTTGCAGGGTATTATGTGGCTCTGAACACTTACAATAAAAGAAAATGAAATCAGTTTGTATTAAAGTTGAGATACAAGTAACTTGGCATAAAAGGTATAAAAGGAAGGGATCCTTCTGTTCAGGAGAACTGAAGAAGACTTCACAGGAAAGGGGACATTTGAAATGAACAGGTTTTCAATAAATGTTTCTACACCACTTAAGAGTAAATCAGCAATTTCAAATCACCCCCAGATAGACAGTGAGAAGACAAACCATTTGGAGAATTCGAAGGCAATTACTGATGACTGAAAAGCAAACCACAAAACCCTAGGAGCAGTGAACACCAGAGGAAAACGGAAAACCGTCACCTCCTCTGTGGCATTCTACCTCCACCATCATGTAACCCTGTTCTCTGGGCACTGGCAAAGGAAAACAGTCAAAGGCACAGTTCAGTCTCCAGGAGTGATGCTAGGGTCAAAGAATGAAAAAGCCACAACCACACTCACAAAAGATGCTCCCAGGGAAGGCAAAGCCTGCTCTTCTGTTTCCAGAATCACCTGGCACGGCTGCTTCACACCATGCCCTGTGCCACTGTAATACCACTGTCATTGTCTACTTCTCTTTCTCTTTCTCTTTCACGAGATTGGGAGCTGCTTGAAAGTAGAGACCTTATCTTTCATAACTGTTTTCAGTGCATCCAAAGGAGTGCCTAACCTGCAATGGCTACTCAGTAAGAGATGAATAAACAACAATACCAGAACCTACAGCAACAACAAGCACTCAGACTGTGCCTGTCACCAGCAGTGCCCTACGCCAGATGCCTGAGGCATGCAGAGCCCTTAAAGTCTTCATAATCTATCTGGGCAGGCAGTCTGCATGCATAAAACAATGTGAAGTGACAAGCACTGGCTCCTAACCTACAGTATAGAGAATGAATTGCTAGAGGGAATTGGGAAGAAGGAGCAGGTATCCAAGCCACCACACAAAGCAACCTGAAGAAATACGGGTAGGCAAACGATGGCTACCTGAAGGACCCATTAGAAGTCAACCTAAAGCACTGCAGCTCCTACAAGAGCTGGGAAAGCGCTCTTCTGTTCTCTGCTTGCTCACAAAGCTGGCTGACCAAGGAATAAAAGTGGCCTTGCTTTGGGGGAAGGCAGGCCAGCAGGCCCTGGGAGACTCAGAAAGCTGTAAATGGCGCCACCTAGAGGAATGTTTCATAACAGCACAAAGATTACGGTGTTTCTGGTGAAAGAGAGGTTTCAGGGTCAATAGGAGGAGAAGGGGCAACAGAGGATGAGATGGTTGGATGTCATCTCTGTCTCAATGGACATGAGTTAGAGCAAACTCCAGGAGATAGTGAAGGGCAGGGAAGCCTGGCATGCTGCAGCCCATGGGGTCGCAAAGAATTAGACACAACTTAGTGACTGAACAAATGCATGAAAAACAATGCTTTCTTCTGAAAGATAAGATTCCCACACTGCAAAGTCACCAGGCAGATATTCTAGACAGAGTAGAGTAGTTCAGTGACATCTTTCCATCACCACTCTTAGAAATGCATTCAAGTGATCCTCTGTGCTTAGTTGCTCAGTCATGTGACCCCATGGACTGAAGCCCACCAGACTCCTCTGTCCGTGGAATTCTCCAGGCAAGAATACTGGAGTGGTAGCCTTTCACTTCTTCAGGGGATCTTCCTGAACCAGGGATCGAACCCGGGTCTCCTACATTGCAGGCAGATTCTTTATCATCTGAGCCACCACGGAAGCCCAAATGATCCTCTGAAAGTGAAAGTGAAAATCGGTCCAACTCTTTGGGACCCAGGATTCTCCAGGCCAGAATACTGGAGCGGGTAGCCTTCTCCAAGGGATCTTCCCAATATAGGGATCCAACCCAGGTCTCCTGCATTGCAGGTGGAATCTTTACCAGTTGAGCCACAAGGGAAACCCAAGAATACTGGAGTGAAAAAAAAGGAAAGCCTATCCTTTCTCCAGCAGATCTTCCCAACCCAGGAATCGAACCAGAGTCTCCCGCATTGCAGGCCGATTCTTTACCAGCTGAGCTAGTAGGGAAGCCCCCAATTGATCCTCTGGTTCTAATCAAATGTATCTGTATATTTTGTGCTTACACAAGGGTTGCATCGGGCTTGCCAGGTGGCACTAATGGTAACCCACTTGTCAATGCAGGAGATGTAAGAGATGCAGGTTTGATCCCTGGGTGGGGAAGGTCCCCTGCAGGAGGGCATCACAATCCACTCCAGTATTCTTGCCTAGACAATCCCATGGACAGAGGACTGTGGCGGGCTATGGTCCATAGGGTCACAAAGAGTCGGACATGGCTGGAACGACTTAGCACGCACTCATGCAAGGTTAGCATTATCACAGGCAGCATTGTATCTCACAGTGTGAAGGCCATCAAAGGCCCACTGCACTGGAAGGCCCTACCTACAAGGCTGACCACATGGGAGCCATTTTTAAGCTAAGTAGACCCATGTTTCAGCCAGAAATGTCATTTACTAAGATTTAACAAATACATGAATGTATACTAAAATCAAGTAGTGAGATGTAAGATTACCCAAATCATGGGTTGAAATCCTTTTGGCACCCAAAGGATCAATAATGACTTAGCTCATATAGGAACTTCCTGCCCTGTCATTACTACAAGTTGGAGCCATCTGTCCCACAAGACTCTGGTTTTGCTGGATTCCAACCTAAGACCAGGGCTACAAACTCAGTGGTCTCTGAGCTACAGAAGGGTTACTTTAGACTCAGTGGTACTTTTGCAAAAATTGAATTAAGTATCAGAACTTAAACACCTAGTGATTCACACAGAAATGGCTATTTCAGTTCTTGGTCAAGATCTGGCAATCCTAGCCCTGTATTTCCAGATGGCAACATTTTCCACCACCTGCTTTACTCCCCATTGCTGTCAAACCTAAACCAGTTTCAAGTCCACATCATAGTAACATGAAGCATGTGTGGGGATTCCAGGGGAACCTGGGTCCCCTGGGTGAGGACTGGATTTTGAAAGTAATCAGGTAGTAACTGATAGAGGCAACTGATTTCTTTCCTGTTCACTGATTACCTGTCTTTAAATCGAATAATCATTTATCCCATTTATACTCATCTTCCTTTGATGATTTCTTATGTATACCCCAGTAAGAATCAAGATTTTTGTCTCTTTTGTTCACTCCTGAACCCGGAACCTAGAGCAGGGCCTGGAATTAGTAGATGCTTAATAAGCATTTGTTGAATGAATTAAAAAGAGACCCTGCAGGCAGATGAACTTAGAGCTTGTTATACAAAGTGAAGGAAGTCAGAAAAACAAATATCACATATTAACACATACATATGGAATCTACAAAAATGGTACTGATGACCCTGTTTGCAGGGCAGGAATAGAGACGCAGACATAGAGAACAGAATTTGGACATAGTGGGGGAAGGAGAGGGTGGGACGAATTGAGAGAGTAGCATTGAAACGTATCCATCACCACATGTAAAAAAGATAGCTAATGGGAAGTTGCTGTAACACAGGAGCTCAACCTGGTGCTCTGTGACAACCTAGAGGGTGGGATGAGGTTCAGGAGGGAAGGGACATGTGTACACTTACGGCTGATTCACATTGTTGAATGGGAGAAGCCAACACAGTATTGTAAAGCAATTATGCTCCAGTTAAAAATAAATTTAAAAAGATAATGGGAGACCCTTCAATCAAAGAGGCCATATATTGGCCACATGGCAGTCTGCCTTTTTTTTTCCCTTCACTAGATGGTACCCACCAAAGCTTGGCTCCCTCAATATAAAATGTTCCTTGGCCCTGTGCTTTAAGATCTTGCCTCAAATGGGTTCATCAAAGAAAATCAGCCACACCAGGGTATCAAGAAAACTGTGGATGAAATATATTGTTCCAAACCCAGTGGAAATGTATTAATTCCATCTAAATCAACTGTATCGGAAAGTTGATTTCCTATCCCAAATTCATTTTTAGTAACAAGAATGATATACATTTAAGATCATGACACAATATATAGGCAATTTGTTAATTACTCAATGTATGATAAATTAATGAAACACAGCACATGGTGATGAAAAATACCTAAGTAATTGAATTATATTATGCTGCCCTCTCAGTGATTGAAATGGTCTTAATAATCACCTTTATTTACTAATTAGTTTCTATCCTTGCAAAATTTTTCAATTTGCCGTTCTGAATTTTACCAAGATGTACGAAATCTAATGGATTTCCCAGGTGGCACAGTGGTAAAGAATTTTCCTGCGTGCCGATGTAGAAACTGCAAGAGACTCAGCTTTAATCCCTGGGTCAGGAAGATCCCCTGGAGAAAGAAATGGCAACCCACTCCAGTGTTCTTGCCTGGAGAATACCATGGACAGAGGAGCCTGGTGGGCTACAGTTCGTGGGATGGCAGAGTCAGACGTGACTGAGCACAGTAGCACAAGAAACCTAATGGATTTTCAGTCTTAAATAGGAATATAAAATATCTCTTCCTGACCGCAAAATTAAATGTAAAGGTATCTCTCGTTCATGTTTTCTTCCTTTTCCTATCTGTTAGGCCTACCAAACTCTATTTGAGCCACAAAATTTCCAAGAGACCTCTTCCAGATTTGTCAATGTATTTCCATCTCTCCATCCTTATACAAATTCCATGTTTTTGGTGTGGCCAATTTTTTTTTTAATTAGTGCTTCCCTGGTGGCTCAGATGATAAAGAATCTGCAGGCATTGTGGGATACTGGGGTTTGACCCCTGTGTCAGGGAGATCCCCTGGAGGAGGGCATGGCAAGCCACTCCAGCATTCTCACCTGGACAATCCCATGGGAAGAGGAGCCTGGCGGGCTCGCTAAGAGTCGAACACAACCGAGTGACTAACACACACACATTCTTCAAAACTGAAGTGTAGTAGATTTACAATGTTGCCATCGTTTCAGGTGTACAGCAAAGGGATCCATATATATACACACACATGTAGCTGCTGTTGTTTAGTCACAAACAGTAGGACTCTGCTGAAGCAGCTTAGCACACATGCGTGCGAACATGTGTGTGTGTGTGTGTGTGTGTAGATATTTTTCAGATTATAGGTTTTCCATTATAGATTATTATGACATTAAATGTCATTCTCTAGATTTTACAGTAGGTCTTTGTCTTTCTATTTCATATATAGTAGTGTGTTTTTGTTAATCCCCAAATCCTAATTCATGCCTCCCCACCTCCTGTTTTCCCATTTCATAACCATAAGGTTTTTTTCTATGTCTGTGAGTCTATTTCTGTTTTGTAAATAAGTTCACTTGTATCATTTTTTTAATATTTCACATATAAGTAAAATCATGTGATATTTGTCTTTATCTGACTTACTTTACTTAATAAGTAATCTTTAGGTCCACCCATGTTGCTACAAAGACTTCATTTTTTATGGCTGAATTATATTTCATTGTGTATACACACACACACACACACACACACACACACACACACACACACCCCACATCTTCTTTAGCCATTCATCTGTCATTGGACACCTAGGTTGCTTCCATCTCCCCTATTGTAAACACTGCTGCTGTGAGCACTTGGACGCATTTATCTTTTTGAATTAGAGTTTTCTCTGAATTATATGCCCAGGAGTTGGATTGTGGACCAGGTGGTAACTATATTTTTAGTTTTCTGAGTATCTTCCATACTGTTTTCCATAGTGGCTACACCCGGCTATATTCCCACCAACAGTGTTGGGGGCTCCCTTTTCCCCACACCCTCTCCAGCCTTTATTGTAGAGTTTTTTAAATGATGGCCATTTTGACTGGTATAAGGTGGTACTTCATTGCATTTTTGACTTGCATTTCTCTAATAATTCATGATGCTGAGCAGCTTTTCATGTGCCTGTTGGACATCTGTATGTCCCCTTTGGAGAATGTCTGTATGTCTGTTTAGGTCTTCTGCCCGTTTTTTGACTGGATGTCTTGTTTTTTTGTTACTGAACTGTAGGAGGTGTTTGTATATTTTCAAAATTAATCCCTTGTCAGTCTCATCATTTGCAAATCTTTTCTCCCAGTCCATAGTATTTCATTTTGTTTTGCTTATGGTTTCCTTTGCTGGACAAAAGCTTATAGTTTGATTAGGTCCCATTTGGTCTTATACAAATTCTTAAGAAGTTATTTGTGCTGAGTACTTTCAACAGTATGGAATGGGACCTGGGATAGACTGAAGTGAGTGACGTACTTTTATTTTTTTGCCAAGGGCTCCAGTATGGCTTGGCAGAGAACTATTGGTGAGCTTCCCTTTCCTTAAAATTTTTATAAGTTGTTTTTCATGGATTTTTGTATTACTTACTGAGTTTTTTGGTACTCTCTTAAATTTTGCACCCAAGACAAAAGGCTCACTTGCCTTAACCAATCCTGGCTCTGGTATGGAAGTTATATGTGAGTTGGTATACAAGTGGGAGATTTGTCACTCCTAGGAAGGAATGAGATGTGGAAAGTTATCTACCTTTTACAACTTAAAAACATCCAGGGTTTCTGCATGTAACCCTGGAACAAGAAAACTGGGTTGAAAAGTCATTGATCATCCAATGGAAGTAGAAGCTTCCACAGAATACCTCAAAACACACTGTATCAGGAAAATCAAACCCCCCAAAATGATGAGAAAATACAGGAAAAAAATCACATATTTTAGGTTCACTATTGGACTTACATTAAAAAGTGAAGATTGTAGAATAAGGAGAGCTAAGAAGCCATGTGACGTAGGGAAATTTTTTTAATTTATTTATTTT
>SRVM01047225.1:0-12168 GCA_007570785.1 Antilocapra americana | reverse complement strand
ATGCACTAGAGTCGAAATCACATTCACTATTTATGACATTAAATCACAGTATTTATGACATTGCACCCACACGACTGCATCATCACAACCATTCTCTCGATGGTATCACACTCTTTGCATGCATGCATATCATATCCAACATAAGTATGACATCATACGCAGTATATGGGTTTCCCTACCCATTCTCTTGGACATCACACACACTATATCTGACATCGCTTCCACTGTATCAGTGTCATTCCACCCACTGTACAGATCATATCACACCCTCTCGATGCCCATCACACCCAGTACCTACGTGACGTCATATCCTCTCTATGACGTCATATCTCCTCTTTATGACCTCACACCCCAGTGTTTCAAACATCAAATCAGGTGTATTCATGATATCACCCCCACTCTTAGGACTCCATGTCCTCGGTATGACCTCACATCCTCTGTAATCATGACGTCACACACACTCTATATGATGTCTCATCCACTTTATGATATCACATCCACGCTGCATGTGAAATCACAGGCAATTTATCTGTGACATCACCCTCACTCTGTCTGTGACGTTATATCCACTAATGAGACATCAGGAGCCCTGTGGAGATGACAGCACAACCACTCTATCTGATATCACACACACTCTATCTGACATGATCTCCACTGTTCTTTTCATCAAAACCGCTATACGTATCACATCACACCCTCTATGTGTATGATGTCATACGTACTCTATATGCCTTCACATCCCCTCTTTATGACGTCACACCGCTACATATATGACATCACATCCAATGTACTCATGACGTCACCCACAATGTATGTGAAGTCACATCAACGCTATGTGAAATCACATCTTCTGTACCTGTGATACTGCATCAATCTGAGCCATCCAACCCACTCTATAGGTTAGATGACAAGTAGACATCACATCCACTGTAATCATGACGTCACACCCACTCTATATGATGTCTCATCCACTTAATGAAATCACATCCAAGCTGCGTGTGAAATCACAGGCAATTTATCTGTGACATCACCCTCACTCTGTCTGTGACGTTACATCCACTAATGAGACATCAGGAGCCCTGTGGGGATGACAGCACAACCACTCTATGTGACATCACACACAGTCTATCTCACATGATCTCCACTGTATCCTTTCATCAAAACCGCTATACGTATGACATCACACCCTCTATGTGTATGATGTCATACGTACTCTATATGCCATCACATCCCCTCTTTATGATGTCACACCGCTACATATATGACATCACAGCCAGTGTACTCATGACGTCACCCCCAATGTATATGAAGTCACTTCAAAGCTATATGAAATCACATCCTCTGTACTTGTGATACTGCATCACTCTGAGCCATCCAACCCACTGCATTGGTTAGATGACAAGTACCTTATGTATACCATCGTGCCCAATATACCTATGCCGACATATGGGCTCTTTATGACATCGTATCCACTCTTTCTCACATCACACCACTGTATTTATGACATCACTTGCACGATATTCATGCCATCACACCCACTATAAGTGAAGTCCCATCAACTGTATATGACATCACATCTTCTATACAAATAACAGCACATCCCATACCTGTGTCATCACACTGGGCATATGTATGACATCACATGCACTAAACTGTACATCACATTCACTATTTCTGACATTGAATCACAGTATTTTTGACATTGCACCCACTCAACTGCATCATCACAACCATTCTCTCGATGATATCACACACATTGCATGCATGCATATCATATTCAAAATAGGTATGACATCATACTCAGTATTTGGGTTTCCCTACCCATTCTCTTGGACATCACACACACTATATCTGACATCGCTTCCACTGTATCAGTGTCATTCCACCCACTATACAGATGATATCACACCCACTCGATGCCCATCACACCCAGTACCTGCATGACGTCATATGCTCTCTATGACGTCATATCCCCTCTTTATGACATCACACCCTAGTGTATCAAACATCAAATCAGGTGTATTCATGATATCACCCCCACTCTTAGGACTCCATGTCCACGGTATGACATCACACCCTCTGTAATCATGACGTCACACCCACTCTATATGATGTCTCATCCACTTTATGACATCACATCCAAGCTGCGTGTGAAATCACAGGCAATTTATCTGTGACATCATACTCACTATGTCTATGACATTATATCCACTAATGAGACATCAGGAGCCCTGTGGGGATGACAGCACAACCACTGTATCTGACATCACACACACTCTATCTGACATGATCTCCACTGTATCCTTTCATCAAAACCGCTATACATATGACATCACACCCTCTACGTGTATGATGTCATACGTACTCTATATGCCATCTCATCCCCTCTTTATTACGTCACACCGCTACATTTATGACATCACATCCAATGTACTCATGACGTCACCCCCAATGTATATGAAGTCACACCAAAGCTGTATGAAATGACATCTTCTATACTTGTGATACTGCATCAATCTGAGCCATCCAACCCACTGTATAGGCTACATGACAAGTACCTTATGTATGACATCGTGCCCAATATATCTATGCCGTCATATGGGCTGCTTTATGACATCATATCCACTCACCCTCACATCACACCTCTGTATTTATGACATCACTTGCACTGTATTCATGACATCACACCCACTATATGTGAAGTCCCATCAACTGTATATGACATCACATCTTCTATACAAATAACAGCACATCCCATATCTGTGTCATCACCCTGGGCATATGTATGACATCACATGCACTAGACTCAACATCACATTCACTACTTATGACATTAAATCCCAATATTTATGACATTACACCCACTCGACTGCATCATCACAACCATTCTCTCGATGATATCACACATATTGCTTGCATGCATATCATATCCAACAGAGTTATGACATCATACACAGTATATGGGTTTCCCTACCCGTTCTCTTGGACATCACACACACTATATCTAACTTCGCTTCCACTGTATAAGTGTCATTCAACCCACTGTACAGATGATATCACACCCACTCTATGCCCATCACACCCAGTACCTACATGACGTCATATGCTCTCTATGACGTCATATCCCCTCTTTATGCCATCACACCCCAGGGTTTCAATCATCAAGTCAGGTGTGTTCATGATATCACCCCCACTCTTATGACTCCATGTCCACGGTATGACATCACACCCACTGTAATCATGACGTCAAACCCACTCTATATGATGTCTCATCCACTTTATGACATCACATCCAAGCTCCGTGTGAAATCACACCAATTTATCTGTGACATCACACTCACTATGTCTATGACGTTATATCCACTAATGAGACATCAGGAGCCCTGTGGGGATGACACCACAACCACTGTATCTGACATCACACACACTCTATCTGATATGATCTCCACTGTATCCTTTCATCAAAACCGCTATACATATGACATCACACCCTCTACGTGTATGATGTCATACGTACTCTATATGCCATCACATCCCTCTTTATGACATCACACCCCTACATTTATGACATCACATCGAATGTACTCATGATGTCACCCCCAATGTATATGAAGTCACATCAAATCTATGTGAAATCTCATCTTCTGTACTTGTGATACTGCATCAATCTGAGCCATCCAACACACTGTATAGGTTAGATGACAAGTACCTTATGTATGCCATCGTGTCCAATATATCTATGCCATCATATGGGCTCTTTATGACATCATATCCATTCATCCCCACATCACACCACTGTGTTTATGACATCACTTGCACTGTTTTCATGCCATCACACGCCCAAGATGTGAAGTTCCATCAACTGTATATGACATCACATCTTCTATACAAATAACAGCACATCCCATACCTCTGTCATCACTATGGGCATATGTATGACATCACATGCACTAGACTCGACATCATATTCACTATTTATGACATTAAATCACAGTATTTATGACATTGCACCCACTCGACTGCAACATCACTACCATTCTCTCGATGATATCACACACATTGCAGGTATGCATATCATATCCAACATAGGTATGACATCATACGCAGTATATGGGTTTCCCTCCCCTTTCTCTTCGACATCACACACACTATATCTGACATCGCTTCCACTGTATCAGTGTCATTCCACCCACTGTACAGATGATATCACACCCACTCTATGCCCATCACACCCAGTACCTGTATGACGTCATAGGCTCTCTTTGACGTCATATCCCCTCTTAATGACAGCACACCCCAGTGTTTCAAACATCAAATCAGGTGTATTCATGATATCACCCCCACTCTTAGGACTCCATGTCCACGGTATGACATCACATCCACTGCAATCATGACGTCACAGCCACTCTATATGATGTCTCATCCACTTTATGGCATCACATTCAAGCGGCGTGTGAAATCACAGGCAATTTATCTGTGACATCACACTCACTATGTCTATAACGTTATATCCACTAATGAGACATGAGGAGCCCTGTGGCGATGACAGCACAGCCACTCTATCTGACGTCACACCCACTCTATCTGGCATGATCTCCACTGTATCCTTTCATCAAAACCGCTATACGTATGACATCACACCCTCTATGTGTATGATGTCAAACATACTCTATATGCCATCACATCCTCTATTTATAACGACACACCGCTACATTTATGACATCACATCCAATGTACTCATGACATCACCCCCAATGTATATGTAGTCACATCAAAGCTATATGAAATCACATCTTCTGTACTTGTGATACTGCATCAATCTTAGCCATCAAACCCACTGTATAGGTTAGATGACAAGTACCTACTGTATGACATCGTGCCCAATATATCTAGGCCGTCATATGGGCTCTTTATGACATCATATCCACTCATTCTCTTATCACACCACTGTATTTATGACATCACTTGCACTGTATTCATACCATCACACCCACTATATGTGAAGTCCCATCAACTGTATATGACATCACATCTTCAATACAAATAACAGCACATCCCATACATGTGTCATCACACTGGACATATGTATGACATCACATGCACTAGACTCGGCATCACATTCACTATTTATGACATTAAATCACAGTATTTATGACATTTCACCCACTCGACTGCATCATGACAACAACTCTCTCGATGATATCACACACATTGCATGTATGCATATCATATCCAATATATGTATGACATCATACACAACATATGGGTTTCCCAACCAAGTCTCTTGGACATCACACACACTATATCTGACATCACTTCCACTGTATCAGTGTCATTCCACCCATTCTACAGATGATATCACAACCACTCTATTTCCATCACATCCACTACATGTATGATCTCATATGCTCTCTATAACGTCACATTCCCTCTTTATGACATCACACCCAGTGTTTCAAACATCAAATCAGGTGTACTCCTGATATCACACCCACTCTTAGGACTCCATGTCCTCGGTATGACATCACATCCACTGTAATCATGACTTCTCACCAACTCTATAGGATGTCTCATCCACTTTATGACATCACATCCACGCTGCGTGTGAAACCACAGGGAATTTATCTGTGACATCAGACTCACTATGTCTATGACGTTTTATCCACTAATGAGATATGAGGAGTCCTGTGTGGATGACAGCACAGCCACTCTAACTGACCTCACACCCCCTCTATCTGGGATGATCTCCACTGTATCCTTTCATCAAAACCACTATAAGTTTAACATCACACCCTCTATGTGGATGATGTCATACGTACTCTATATGCTATCATATCCCCTCTTAATGACGTCACACACTACATTTATGACATCACACCAATGTACTCTTGATGTCACCCCAAATATATATGAAGTCACATCAAAGCTATATGAAATCACATCTTCTGTACTTGTGATACTGCATCAATCTGAGCCATCCAACCCACTGTATAGGTTAGATGACAAGTACCTTATGTATGACATAGTGCCCAATATATCTGTGCCTTCATATGGGCTCTTTATGACATCATATCCTCTCATTCTCACATCACACCACTGTATTTATGACATCACTTGCACTGTATTCATACCATCACACCCACTATATGTGAAGTCTCATTAACTGTATATGACATCACATCTTCTATACAAATAACAGCACATCCCATACCTGTGTCACCACACTGGGCATATGTATGACATCACGTGCATTAGACTCAACATCACATTCAATATTTATGACATTAAATCACAGTATTTATGACATTGCACTCACTCGACTGTATCATCACAACCATTCTCTGGATGATATCACACACATTGCATGTATGCATATCATATCCAACATACTTATCACATCGTACGCAGTATATGGTTTTCCCTACCCATTCTCTTGGACATCACACACACTATATCTGACATCTCTTCCACTGTATCAGTGTCATTCCACCCACTGTACAGATGATATCACACCCACTTTATGCCCATCACACCGAGTACCTGTATGACCTCATATGCTCTCTTTGACGTCATATCCCCTCTTTATGACAGCACACCCCAGTGTTTCAAACATCAAATCACCTTTATTCATGATATCACACCCACTCTTAGGACTCCATGTCCACGGTATGACATCACATCAACTGTAATCATGACGTCACACCCACTCTATATGATGTCTCATCCACTTTATGGCATCACATACAAGCTGCGTGTGAAATCACAGGCAATTTATCTGTGACATCACACTCACTATGTCTATGACGTTATATCCACTAATGAGATATGAGGAGCCCTGTGGGGATGACAGCCCAGCTACTCTATCTGACATCACACCCACTCTATCTGGCATGATCTCCACTGTATCCTTTCATCAAAACCACTATATGTATGACATCAAACCCTCTTTGTGTATGATGTCATACGTACTCTATATGCCATCACATCCACTCTTTATGACGTCACACCCCTACATTTATGACATCACATCCAATGTACTCATGACGTCACCCCCAATGTATATGATGTCACATGAAAGCTATATGCAATCACATCTTCTGTACTTGTGATACTGCATCAATCTGAGCCTTCAAACCCAATGTATAGGTTGGATGACAAGTACCTTGTGTATG
Organism: Antilocapra americana; assembly: GCA_007570785.1. Classification (NCBI taxonomy): domain Eukaryota; kingdom Metazoa; phylum Chordata; class Mammalia; order Artiodactyla; family Antilocapridae; genus Antilocapra; species Antilocapra americana. Next base: position 4,996 of record SRVM01047225.1, on the reverse strand, counting down.
ACATCGTGCCCAATGTATCTATGCCGTCATATAGGCTCTTTATGACATCATATCCACTCATTCTCACTTCACACCACTGTATTTATGACATGACTTGGACTGTATTCATGCCATCACACCCACTGTAAGTGAAGTCCCATCAACTCTATATGACATCACATCTTCTATACAAATAATAGCACTTCCCATACCTGTGTCATCACACTGGGCATATGTGTGACATCACATGCACTGGACTCGACATCACATTCACTATTTATGACATTAAATCACAGTATTTATGACATTTCACCCACTCGACTGCTCCGGCCTCTAGCCGTACGCAGTCGCTCTTGCCCACAGAGCAATCAACGTGAGCTCCGAATCCACTTGAAAACGGATGAAAGGGTGGTGGGACAAGATGCGTGAAGAATGACCGCAAGACAAAAGTTCTGATCAAGCTGCAAATCTTTATTGACCACAAGGCGATTATATATGGGAAGGAGGGGAAGGAGTGGGAAAAGGGAGGGGGGAGTTCTGTTGGGCATGTAAGGAATACGTATCTTGTGGGCGATTCGCCAGTCAGATATATGTTCGCCTCATGTTCCTTTTAGTGATTTGCCAGTCGAATGTATAGTTGGCACGTAATCAGCGCCTTATATGGCAGCTGGCTTGGAGTGTTCCGACCGTAATGGCTCTGGCTGATCGCATCAGCTGACCGGGCCCCAACATTTCTTCCCTTTTTGTTTTGTAAGGCGAGGAGTCTGGTTTTGTTTGGATATTGACTGGCTAGGGGAGGCAGTGGCCAAGCTCCTCCTGAGGTCTGCATAGAGCTTAATGGACACCCTTTTTTGGAGGGGAGGATTTTGCTGTCAACCTCCATGCAAGCTGGCTTACCTCGCAGGAGGCTCGAGAGTGGCCTCTTTGGTGGAGGCCCCTCCTTGCGGTACTTTGTCGCGCACCTAGCGGTGTCCATTGCAGCAACTGGGCGGCAATGCAGACTCTCGAGAATCATGCAGCTCCCGTGGGAGAGGGCCTTGATAATTTTCATGGTCGAGCATTTCTAACTAACTGGTTATAGTGGATCTGGATGGGTCTCCCTAGTATGTCGTTAAGCTGGTCTTTGACAAGTGTCGTGACACGCCACAGAACCCAGGGGGCAAAGGTGAGAAGCAGGAGGACAGTGATCAGGGGCCCAAGAAGGGAAAGGAGATAGGGGAGTAGTCCATTAAGGCATGTCAGAAAGGGATTCTCTATTAGCGTTTTCCTTCTTTTTTCTAGATCTTCTTGTAGCCTTTTTATTTTATCTTGGACAATGCCGGATTTGTTGGCGTAGAAGCAGCAGCGTTCCTGTAAGGCAAGGCAGATACCTCCCTGTTCTGCGGTGAGAAGATCTAAGCCTCGTCTGTTTTGAAGGACTACTTCTGCTAGGGAGTCTAGTTGATCTTGGATATCACTAATGGTGCTGGATATGGCCTGGACATCATCAATGAGCTGCTTACAGAGCTGTGAATATGAATCAACTGCATATCCTAGGCCTGCAGATCCCGTAGCTCTCGCTCCAGAGATTCCTAACCCAGCAAGCAAGGGGATAATGGCTAGGGCTCTTTTGTGCCGTCCCGCAAGGTGGTCAAAAGCGGGAACGGGAACAGGCTCATTTCCTGGAATGATATCTATGTCTGGCAGCAGGGTGGCTAGGGCGCACAGCCCTGTCCATGAGGAGGGTAGGATGGTATAGGCTTGATTGTTTCCGCAAACGAATGCCTTTCCTGGTCCGGGGCATAGGAGGGTGGTGTAGCTAGAGGTATAATTAAACACAGAGCTACAGTTGGTAAAGGCAGCGAAACCAACAGGGATATCTGTGGAATCATTGCGCGGGTGTTTGTAGATGCAGGGGGAGAATGAAAACAGTGTAGGTTGGACCCTGAAGGGCAGGCCGAGAGTGCAGTTTTGGTCAATAGTGTTGAGGTCTGATGTATTAACGGAGACAGCCAGGGGCATGGGCGTGCCTTGGCTGAGACATAGCCAGCAGTCTTGGGCTAGACTGGGGTTAGAGATGTTAAGCGCCCGGTGGGTGGCTGTCAAAATGTCTATTGTTCGAAAGTGAGGTGTTTAAGGAAGGCGCTTTCGCTTTCTCCAGAGCCAAAAAGCCGTTCGGCCAGTTTTCATAAGCGACTAAGAAATCACTATATGGCTCATCATGGCCCTGTCTGATCTTTGCAAGGGAGGTGGTGGCAGCGCCTTTCTGGGGAAGGCGTTTCCACGCTTTAACACCTGCTGACTGAATTACTGTTAGTAACCTGGGGGGAAATTGAGGCTGTTTTTCCTTTTGTTGGTAGGGGTCAGAACCAAGGAACTTTTTGAGAGTCCAACCTTTTGAGGAGGGCTTACGTGAATTGCGTTCAACAAACTGTTTGGAAGCCTCTTCATATTCACTTTTCCGGAGTATAAATCACAGCCGCTTAGGGCAGCCTTGGCTAGGAAGAACCAATCATTGGGTGTAAGCCATCGATCACTAAGGTTTTCAATCAGGACAACAGTGAAGGGGGCAGTGGGGCCGTAGTTGGCCACTGCCGCTTTGACCTTTTCTAGCGTTTTTAAGCTGAGCTTTTTGTAAGTATGGGGGGATGTTGGGACTGGGGGCTCATCATCCTCAGAAGCCAAGTGTTCTGATTCTTCTTCATCATGATCACTAAGTGGGGGGTCGTGAGCACTGGGCTCAGGGCTTTGAGAGTCTGTCGACTCATGAGGCAGAGGCTGAGCCTGGCTCCTAGTTACTGGGAAGGCTAAGAGCTCTTGGGGGGCGGAGACAGTCAGGTCGGCGAGTTCTTTGGCTACCGCTTTAACATCTCAGATGAAAATCAGGGCTTCTTGAAGGGAAGTTGTTTGGGGGAGGGGAGTTTGGTTGATGGGTGGTGGCTCAGTGTTATGCAGAATAGGAGCTGGAAGGCGGGCTGCGTTGGGAGTGGTGGGCGTAACTGGGTGGGTGGGAATAAATGGTGGTGGCACAAAGGGCAGGAGCGCAGAGCTGTGTAAGATGGCGGCTGAACAGGGAGGAGGCGCGGAAGCGGGCGGCGGTGGAGAGGCATTAAGCCTGGCTTGTTTAAAACAGCGGCTGTGGCGGGAGCGGCAGGGGCAGAGGAAGAGGGAGGCCAGTCAGGGCCCTTATAGTGGGCTGCCTCATCTTCTAGATTAGCTCGGTCAGCAGGGGGCAGCTGATCATCTGTGTACATGCTGGTTATTCCTTTTAGGTCTTTAAGATCCGGGTATATAGCAGTAGGATTTGGATTTCTCTCAATATTGATAGAAATCGAGGGACAGTTTGAGAGGGCCCGTGAAGGGGGGCGTGAGTAACGGTAGTGGCGCTGGAGTTATTTGGGTGTATGGGGTCGCTTTGTATAAGATCTTGGGTAGAGGACGCTCTAGAGGGGGGACGGGAGTGGCTGGAAAGGATTCTTTGTCCTTCCTGACAAAGGTGCTGAATGTCTGGGGTATGGCCCTGGTTGGTGAGAATATCTTTTATAAGATTGTAGTAGTTAAAGGTGGTGATAGGCACAGTCTGGGGACCAAAGACAAGATAATAGTCATTAAGGCAATCTCCGACACGATTCCAAATACGAGTGTCGATAGTACCCTCTTGAGGGAAACAGGGGCAGGTCTTAAAAATAAAATGAAAAAACGAAACTAAATCTTTTTTACGAACCCGAATTCTTCTCACCTTGAGGGATTTTTTAAGCTGGCTAATAAAAACATCATCTTTCGAACATGCTTGTCCCATGATTAACACTTACCTGACGGAATGCCGCCATCGAGGGGGGGGAATCACTCCGGAGTCGTCTCAGGAGCGGGTAATCGTGGTGCTCCTTGCTGGGACTGGTCAATGGTGATGGCGGTCTGTCGAAGCGGTTTTCGGGCCCCACGTTGGGCACCACTTGCTCCGGCCGCTAGCTGGGCGCAGTCGCTCTGGCCCGTAGAGCAATCAACGTGAGCTCTGAATCACCTGAAAACGGAAGAAAGGGGGGTGGGATAAGAGGCGCGAAGAACAGAACCAAGACAAAGGTTCTGATCAAGCTGCAAAACTTTATTGAGCGCAAGGCGATTATATATGGGGAGGAGGGGAGGGAGTAGGAAAAGGGAGGGGGGAGTTATGACGGGCATGTAAGGAATACGTGTCTTGTGGGTGATTGGCCTGTCGGATATACGTTCGTCGCATGATTCTTTTGGTGATTTGCCAGCCGAATGTATAGCTGGCACGTAATAAGCGCCTTATATGGCAGCAGGCTTGGAGTGTTCCGACCGTAAGGGCTTTGGCTGATAGCCTCAGCCAGCAGGGCCCCAACATTCGACTGCATCATCACAACCACTCTCTCGATGATATCACACACATTGCATGTATGCATATCATATGCAATATATGTATGACATCATATGCAGTATATGGGTTTCCCTACCCATTCTCTTCGACATCACACACATTATATCTGACTTCGCTTCCACTGTATCAGTGTCATTCCACCCACTGTACAGATGATATCACACCCACTCTATGCCCATGACACCCAGTACGTGTATGACGTCGTATGCTGTCCATGACGTCATATCCCCTCTTTATGACATCACACCCCAGTGTTTCAAACATCAAATCAGGTGTATTCACGATATCACCCCCACTCTTAGGACTCCATGTCCACGGTATGACATCACACCAACTGTAATCATGACGTCACACCCACTCTATATGATGTCTCCTACTCTTTATGCCATCACTTCCAAGCTGCGTGTGAAATCACAGGCAATTTATCTGTGACATCACCCTCAGTATGTCTATGACGTTATATCCACTAATGAGACATCAGGAGCCCTGTGGGGATGACAGCACAACCACTCTATCTGCCATCACACACACTCTATCTGACATGATCTCCACTGTATCCTTTCATCAAAACCGCTATACGTATTTCCTCACACCTTCTATGTGTATGATGTCATACGTACTCTATATGCCATCACATCCCCT
>SRVM01047211.1:0-14488 GCA_007570785.1 Antilocapra americana | reverse complement strand
TCTGGCTGTGCTTGTTAAATGTAAGACCTGAAGCTCCAGGTTCAGCGTAAAGATAAGAGTGCTCACGAGAAAGAAAACATAACTTTGTGAGTGGTGAAAACACCACCCTGGATAGGAAAAGTCGTTAATGTTTGAAACTGTTAACAGAAGGAAGACTTGACCTGTAGACATTCCCTACTTCAGAATCAATTGGTCGCAATGGGATAAGAATAACAAATGTTTTTAATTATCCAGATTTGGCCTCGATGTCCGGTTTGCAAAGCAGTGTCAGCTGTGGGGGTGTATGTGGTCACCTCCCACCCCCCACCCCACTCCTCACGCTGCATGGAGGTCTGTGCTCAGGTGCCCCCACTGAAGCAGGGGTCACAAGCCAGGCCTGTGACCACGGGCACCCTTGGGCTGGGAGGCTTTGGGGGCGGCCGGAAGCATAGCAGTTGGCCCATCTCAAACATGTTGACTTCCTTGTCCTGCACTTAAGTCTTCCCAGCCCATGGCCTGGAAGTCAGGGCAGCTTTTCTGCCCTGAGTGGGGAGGGTGCAGGGGCGCCGCAGATATGCGTATTCACTGTCAAGGCCAAGGGGCAAGTAGGTGTGTGTTTACACAATTTAATTTCAACTTTGAAAATGCTGCTATTCATTTGCACTGTTGGTGAACTGGAACACCCCCCATGGAAATAATACTTTCATTCTTAACAGTATTTATTTTAAGGGTGCTAGGCTTATCTGTGTTACTAAATTAAAATGATTGTTTTGTGCTCCATTCTAGCACAGCACTGATTTTTTTTTAAAACAACCTGAACTAAATGTGAAATAACTGAAGTGAGATATCGAAACTGACTTAACGGTTTTGTGTTTAACCCCAGTACTGAGCCACTGACATGTTCACTGTTCTGTGCTTCTGAGCAAAATGTCCATTAAAACTAAAGTAAAATCTTAAAAATAAAGAAAGAAAGAAAGAAAAATGCTTCTGGGTGATGAAAACCTTTCAAAATTGATGTGGCAATAGTCATACCTCTCTGTGAATGTGCTATAACTGATTCTTTTCAATGGGTGAATTATATTTCAATATTGTTGGGAAGATCCCCAGGAGAAAGGAATAGCTACCCACTCCAGTATTCTGGCCTGAAGAATTCCATGGGCTGTATAGTTCATAGGGTCCCAAAGAGTCAGACACGACTGAGCGACTTTCACTTAAAGTTGTTCTAACAAATGCTACGTTGTTGTTGCTCAGTCACCTAGTCGTGTCTGACTCTTTGGGACCCTGCAGACTGCAGCATGCCAGGACTCCTTGTCCCTCACCATCCCCTGGAGTTTGCCCAAGTTCAAGTGCATTGTATCAGTGATGCCATTCAGTCATCTCATCCTCTGAGGCCCTCGTCTCCTTCTGCCCTCAATCTTTCCCAACATCAGGGACTTTTCCAATGAGTTGGCTGTTCACATATGGTGACCAAAATACTGGGGCTTCAGCTTCAGCATCAGTCCTTCCAATGAGTATGCAGAGTTGACTTCCTTTAAGATGGACTTTATGTTTGATCTCTTTGCTGTCCAAGGGACTCTCAGGAGTCTTCTGCAGCACCACAGTTTGAAAGCATCAATCCTCTGGCGCTCTGCCTTCTTTATGGTCCAGCTCTCACACCCATACCTGACCACTGAGAAGACCATGGCCTTGACTATACAGACCTCTGTTGGCAGAGTGATGTCTCTGCTTTTCAACACACTGTTAGGGTTGTCATAGCGTTCCTGCCAAGAAGTAACTGTATTCTGATTTTATGGATGCAGTCACTATCTGCAGTGACTTTTGAGCCCAGGAAGAGGAAATCTTTCTGTGGAAAGCTCTTAAAAAGATGGGAGTACCAGACCACATTATCTGTCTCCTGAGAAACCTGTATGCGGGTCAAAAAGCAACAATTGGAACGGTCTGTAAAACAACAGAATGGCTCAGGATTGAGAAAGTATGACAAGGTGACACCAGAGCTTTCCACAGTTTGTTATGATCCACACAGTCATAGGCTTTAGTGTAGTCGATGAAACACAGGGAGATGTTTTTCTGAAATTCCCTTGTTTTCTCTGTGATCCAGAGAATGTTGGCAATTTGATGTCTGGTTCCTCTGCCTTTTCTAAACCCAGCTTGGACATCTGGAAGTTCTTGGTTCACATTATTCTGAGGCCTAGCATGCAAGATTGTAAACATGACCTTACTAGCGTGGGGTGTTGCTCAGTTGCTCAGTCGTGTCTGACTCTTTGAGATCCCCATGGACTGCAACACGCTAGGCTTCCCTGTCATTCACCATCTCCCAGAGCTTGAGCAAACTCATATCCATCAAGTTGGTGATGCCATCCAACCGTCTCATCTTCTGTCATCCCCTTCTCCTCCTGATTTCAGTGTGGCCCAGCATCAGGGTCTTTTCTAATGAGTCGGCACTTTGCATCAGGTGACCAAAGTATTGGAGCTTCAGCTTCAGCATCAGTTCTTCCAATGTATATTCAGGGTTGATTTCCTTTAGGATTGCCTGGTTTAATTTCCTTAAAGCTTGAGAGACTCTCAAGAGTCTTCTCCAACACCCCAGCCTGAAATCATCAATTCTCTGGCACTCAGCATTCTTTCCGGTCCAACTTTCACATCCCTACATTTGTTGCCAAAGGAATGTGTCTGCTTTTGGATATGATGCCTAGGTTGGTCATAGCTTTTCTTCCAAGGAGCAAGCATCTTTTAATTTCATGGCTACAGTCACGATCTGCAGTGATTTTGGAACCCAAGAAAATAACGTCTGTCACTATTTCCATTGTTTCCCCATCTATTTGCCATGAAGGGATGGGACCACATACCATGATGTTAATTTTCTGAATGTTGAGTTTTAAATCAGGTTTTTAACTCTTCTTTCACCTTCATCCTGAGGCTCTTTAGTTCCTCTTCGCTTTCTGCCATATGATGTCATCTGTATAACTGAGGTTATTGATATTTCTCCCTGCAATCTTCATTCCAGCTTGTGCTTCATCCAGCCTGGAATTTCACATGATGTACTCTGCATATAAGTTAAATAAGCACAGTGATAAAATACAACCTTGATGTACTCCTTTCCTAATTTGGAATCAGTCTGTTGCTCCATGTCCAGTTGTAACTGTTGCTTTCTGGCCTGCATACAGGTTTTGCAGGAGGCAAGTAAGGTGGTCTGGTATTCCCATCTCTTTGAGAATTTTCCACAGATTGTTGTGGTCCACACAGTCCAAGGCTTTAGCATTGTTAATGAACCAGAAGTAGATGTTTATCTGAAATTCTCTTGCTTTTTCTATGATCCAGTGGCTGTTGGCACTTGGACCTCTGGTTCCTCTGCCTTTTCTAAATCCAGCCTGAACATGTGCATGGGAGATGAATGCAACTGTCTGATGGTTTGAACATTCTTTAGTACTGCCCTTCCTGGGAACTGGGAAGAGAACCGACCTCTTCCAGTCCTGTGGCCACGGCTGGGTCTTCCAGATTTGCTGACCTATTGAGTGAAACACTTTGAGAGCATCATCTTTTAGGGTTATGAATAGCTCTTCTGGAATTCCATTGCATCCACTAGCTTTACTGACAGCAGTGCTTCCCAAGGCCTGCTTGACTTCACACTCCAGAATGTCTGGCTCTGGGTGACTGACCACATCATCATGGACATCCAATTCTTTTTTCTACAGTTCTTCTGTGTATTCTTTCCATCTCTTTTTGATCCCTGCTGCTTCCACTAGGTTTCAACTGTTTCTCTCTTTTATTGTGCCCATCTTTGGGAAAAAGATATTTTTTTCCCTTGATTTTCCCTTGATATTTCCAGTTTTTCGGGAGAAATCTCTAGTCTTTCCCCTTCTGTTGTTTTCCTCTATTTTTAAGCATTGCTCATTGAAGAAGGCCTACTTGTCTCACCTTGTTATTCTTTGGGACTCTGCATTTAATTGGGTGTATCTTTCCCTTTCTCCTTTGCTTTTCACTTCTTTCTTCAACTATTTGTAAAGAATCCTCAGATAACCATTTGCCTTCCTGCTTTTCTTTTTCACTGGGATGGTTTTGTTCACTGCTCCTGTACAATATTACAGACCTCTGCCCATAGTTCTTCAGGCACACTGTTTTCTAGATCTAATCCCTTGAATCTATTCATCACCTCCACTGAATATTTATACGGGATTTGATTTAAGTCATATCTGATTAGCCTAGTGGTTATCCCCACTTTCTCTGGCTTAACCCAAATTTTGCTATAAGAAGCTAATTATCTGAGCCACAGTCAGCTTCAGGCCTTGTTTTTGCTGACTATATACAGCTTCTCCACCTTCAACTACAAGGAATACAATCAATTTGATATCAGTATTGACCATTTCGTGATGTCCATGTGTAAAGTCATCTCTTGCATTGTTGAAAGGTTAGGGTTATGACCAGTGAATTGTCTTGGTAGAATTCAGTTAGCCTTTGCCCTGTTCATTTTGTACTCCAAGGCCAAACCTGCCTGTTACTCCAAGTGACCCTTGATTTCTACTTTTGCATTCCAATCCCCAATGATGAATCCTTTTCTCTTTTTTTTTTTTTTTTTTTGGTGTTAGTTCTAGGAGGTCTTCTAAGCCTTTAAAGAACTGATCAACATCAGCTTCTTCAGCATCAACAGTAGGGGCATAGACTTGGATTATCATGATGTTGAATGGCTTGCCTGGGAAAGGAACTGAGATCATTCTGTCATTTTTGAGTTTGCTCCCAACTACTGCATTTCAGACTCTTTTGTTAATAATGATAACTTCTCCTTTTCTTCTTTGGGATTCTTGCCTACAGTAGTAGATATAATGGTCATTTGAATTAAATTTGCCCATTCCTGTCGATTTAAGTTAACTGATTGCTAAGATGCTGATGTTTATTCCCACCATCTCCTGCTTGACTGTGTCCAGTTTACCTTGATTCATAGACCTGATTTTCCGGGATCCTATGCAATACTGTTCTTTACAGCATCAGATTTTATTTTCATCCCCTGACACATCCACAACTGAGCATCACTTCAGCTTTAGCCCAGCCACTTCATTCCTTCTGGGGCTATTAGTAGTTCTCTGCTCTTCCCCTGTAGTATATTGGACACCTTCCAACCTGGAGGACCCATCGTTTGTTGTCATACCTTTTTGTCTTTTAATACAGTTCAGAAGGTTCTCATGGCAAGTATACTGGGGTGATTTGCTGTTCCATCCTCCAGTGGACCACGTTTGTCCGAACTCTCCACAATGACCCATTCATCTTGGGTGGCCCTACACAGCATGGTTCATAGCTTCACTGCAAGCCGCTTTGCCACAACAAGTGCTATGCCTCACATTAAATGAAGCACTGATGCCTGAACCACCATGGCAATTGTACAGAAAGTCATGAAAAAACTCAGAGAAGAAGGCATGCTGGTATAAAAACAAAACTGGGGAAAAAAAATAACCAGGGTAAAAATTTCCAAAAGGAAATTGTTTTTCAGGCAATAGGGAATGAACAAATGAACAGTATTAACCTCACTGTCCTGTATAGGCAGAGCTGATCTAGGAGATAACACTGCAGCAGCAGCAGGGATAATAGGATCCCCCAAAGCAGGGCAAGAGGTAACAGCAATGCAGAAACAAGGACAAAATTTTTGAATTAACCAACAATGTCAGGATAGAAGCAGGATATTATAACTGTCAGGGGTTTATGGAAATGGTTAATAGATCATGATGATTCTAGAGGCAAGGTAGATGGACAGACAACAAGAGTGTTACTTAGTATTATGTTAATAGATCAAAAATGAATGAGTTGAAGGCTGAGGTCAACTGCCTAATAGAAAGTTATGATGCCTTATCTAGTTATCAGACCTGAACCAATTCTCACACCCAGAACTCACTTGCTGAAGAGAACCCAAGTACCCTGAGGACATACCCTGGACTACGGAGCAGTTGTGTTCAACAGTGATTCCTCACATCATTCCATGTGGGTGCCAATGGCCATTGTTCTTATTTCACTCACTGATGAAAGGGAAAATTTGGATCCTTCTGGGTCTATGGGTATAAGTCAGGTTTGACCCTGACACCTGCCTGCAATCACGAATCCCCAGTACAAGTGAGGCATACAGGGAACAGCAAATAATGTCCATCCTGTCTTAAGGCCACATGTATCTCACGCTTTTCTGTATCTATACATCCTCTGGTGGCAATTTCTCCATCTAGAGTCACTGGTATAGAGGTATTTAGAGTTGGCAAAAACCCACATGTTGATTTGTGTGTGTGTGTGCGTGTGTGTGTGTGGAGTAAAAAACTTTTAGTAAGAAAGGTTTAGTGGAAGACTCTGAAAAAACCTTTGAAGCTCAGCCAAGACAGAGTATTAAAAGCAATATTGTGTCCTGGGGATAATGAAAGAAGTTACTGTGATCCTCAAAGACTTATAGGATGCATGCGTGGTGGTCACATTATATACCAGGTGATTTACCACTGTGGTTCTTGCAGAAACTGGCCTGATAATTGCAAGTGATAATGAGACAGCTGTAACTCTCAACCTGGCTACTTTCTTTTCATTTCCTACCTTTATGTTTCTACCTATAAAGTTCTCTCTTTTAATTCCAAATAACCTGGAAGATGGCACCAGTATTTTTGGAACATAGTTTGGATATGGATACTTGTGGAGTGAGACCCAAAACCTTGGACTTGAACTCTACTTATTTTGGTCTCTGCATTCCTAGCTTTAGTTCTGTAAGAAGCCATGTGGTCAGATGATTCCAAAGTCATCCTGTGGTTGGCAGATCTAAGGTGACCCCAGTGTTCCCTCCTCTGGTAGCCATGCCCCTGTATAGCACTCACTTTGGGAACGTAAGCTGGAATAGTGACTCTGGTAACAATTAGGAGATTAATAAATGTATATTTTGGAAACAAGGGGAAAAAAGATACGAGGGCCCCGTGGTCAGCTGTCTCAGGACTGGCTCTCCAGGCAGGCTGCAGATGCAGATTCCAGAAGGAGGACAAGCGACCTTCACTCCTTGTCTGCCTGAGAAGTACCCCCTCTAGCTCTCAGGCTCCACAGTCCCTGCCCTCAGACAGGAGGACAAGGAGGAAGAGACCACTAGCAGAGACCCTCATCCTGTCTGGAATGTGAAGGAAGCTGTCTGTAAAGAGGACAGGAAGGAAAGTGAAGAGACAAAGGCCCCCAAAGGGATACCTGGTGACCCAACCCCTCCCCTGTAGACCCCACGGCTGGGAAGACGAGGAGGGTAACATCTCCAGTCTCCCTGTGCTGCCCGCCACCCCCGCCCAGCTCTCCCTTCCCCCAGCTCACAGTAATGTCCCAGGAGCCAAGGGTGACACTGTAAATACATCTCTGCTCATCTCAGAACAGACCATCGTGAACACACCCTCCTGGGACTCCTGCTCTCCGGTATGTGTTAACTCACTGCGTGCAGCCGAACCCAAGTAACTCTGGTCTCCCAGGAAGGAAGCCGGTGTGTGTCTGCCAGGACAGTGAGGCGGGGAGTCCAGGGCTGCCAGGGTGGCCCTGAAGGGCTGGTTGGGCTTCCCTGGTGGCTCAGATGGCAGAGAGACCACCTCTCAAGGCAGGAGACTCGGGTTCCATGCCTGGGTTGGGAAGATCCCCTGGAGATGGGCATGGCAACCCACTCCAGTATTCTTGCCTGGAGAATCCCATGGACAGAGGAGACTGGAAGGCTACAGTCCATGGGGGTGTAAACAGTCAGACACAACTGAGCGACTCACACCTTAACCTTAGGGCGGCCCTGCAACACGAGGTTGTCCAGGCATCCAGGTCCCTGTGACCTTTCCTCTCTGCTCTTCCTGGGACGTCACTCTCGTTGGCATGACCCGAGGAACCTAAGACCGTGTTCACGGTTTGGGAGCAACCAGGGAAAGTAGGGAAGGAGGAAAAGTTTCACTCCTTGAAGATCAAAATTCAAAAATTTACATCTGCTTCATCATATTGGCCAGAAATTAACCACGAAGACAAGTAGCCTCAGAAAGTTTGGAGAATGAGTACATTTTACATCTGAGTGACTTCATCTAGAAAAAAATTCTATTACTATGGAAGATGGGAGGATTTTTCCTGTACTTAAAAGTTTAAAATCAGCAGTGGGGAATCATTATTATCAATATCTTAAACTGAACTAGATTTTTGTTTTAAAAATAGAATAGTCTCAGAATATATTGCTAATTGATAACAAAGTTGTTAAAGAATGTATGGGAAACAACGTTTTATAAAATGGCCTCTCTCTCTAGAAGACTGTCTCAACTGTAACACTTACCTTGTCCAAGGAGGAAAGGTGAAAAGATTTTGGAAGTAATGGAGGAGGAAATTTACTTTTCACTGCAACTCTTTATGTCACATGAACTTTTTAAACTTTATCCCTGTATTAGTCAATTGAAGAAAATCCCATAATCATTTGTTATGCGGTTACTAGATGCCAGGCCCCGTAATGGGTCTCAGTGAGTGATACACCAAGGGCTTCACAGCCAGGTGGAGTGACCTGTAAATGCCACACAGCCTATAATTAGTTGCTGGAAAACAGCTTCCAGGAGGGGGGGAGGGAACGGATGGAAAACCTACTGTGTGCTAGGAGTGGCGCCCCCTGCTGGGGGCATGAAGAAAACTGAGGTCTATGCTCTGGTGACCTAAACCTCTCACCCTGATGAAGGTCGGTGCCAGTCCATGACTTCCCTGGACCCCTGCTAATCTGTGTTGTCCTAGTGTGGGAACTGAGCTGAGGGTGGTCCAGAACTTACTGTGACCCCCTCGCCTCAGGGCTGGTATGTGGCGCTCAGATGTGCTCTGGAGGGTCGGTGGTGACAAAGCAGGGAGGGCTGAGGCAAGACCTTGCTGAGCAGCATTGACTCCAGAGACCAAGACGCCTGAGCTGACGGTGTGTCTGTAACCAGCCCGATGCCAGGACGGTCCTGTAGGCAGCAGGTGATGGGATCCAGCAGAGGTTAAGACAGGACCAGGGCAAGGAGGTGAGACTCTGTAACCTTCTTCTCAGAGTAAGAGCCTCTTCAGAGACTCTCCTCATCATCTTCTGTCAGTGGTGCTGGTGGGGGGAAGGGGGCAGTTTCTAATACTCTCATGTTTCACAGTTTTTCAATCTTGTGACTAGATGAGTTTGCTGCCAATTCACTATTTTGGAATTTATTGAGGCTTTCTGTATTGTATGTTGTGAACTTCTGGACACTTCCAAACATTCAGAAAGAAGCTACATTCTCTCTGTTCTTGGAAAGGAATTTGATATATGTATATGAAATTTTCCTTGGTAGTTACATTATTTAGGTATTTTGTATTCATGCCGATTTTTGATTTTTTGATCTCATAGACTAGAAAAAAGTCACCCAAAGTTTCCTTTTAGTGATGAGTTTTTGCCCATTTTTCTTGTATTCTCATAGTGAGAATACACTATTGGCAAAAACTCATCACTAAAATGAAACTATATAGACCTAATATATTATTAGGTCTTTCCCGGTGGCACTAGTGGTAAAGAACCCACCTGGCAAAGCAGAAGACATGGAGATGCAGGGCCAATCCCTCGGTCAGGAAGAGTCCTCCCTGGATGAGGGCATGTGAGCCCACTCCAGTATTCTTGCTTGGAGAATCCTATAGACAGAAGAGCTTGGCGGGCTACTGTTGATAGGGTGGCAAAGAGTAACATGACTAAAGCAACTTTGCATGCACGCATATTGCTTTTTATATTTTGATGCTTTTTCCCTGTATTATCCTTAAGGTGAGTTATATCTTAATTGATGATTATAATCTTTAGTACCATAAAATAGCCTCTGTTTCATTAATAATTTTTTTGCCTTGAATCTAATCCTGTTAGATAATAAGATCAAAACCACAGACTATTTTCATTTTGGATTTAGTTAATATATCTGCCCAGCTATACCTTCATTTAAAATTTAATTGCTTTTAAAAATGCATATTTAAAGCTTAATTTTAATTTGTCTAGTTCATATCCTCAGGCAATTTCTTTAGAGCCTGCAGTATCAGTAGCATGTTTCAAAGAGTTTCAAAGGAGGAAAATGCCTTTCTTTCTTTTTGAATATTGTCTATAAATGCCATATTTGTGGGTAGAGAATCCTTGGATCATGACAGTTTCTTCAGAACGCTACTTGCTACTCTTTGACTCGGACCTTGAATCCAGCCACGTGTAAACCGTCTCTTTCTGTCTCTTTGGTCTACTGTTAGTGCTCATGTGTGTGTGCAGGTGGTGATGGTGGGAAATCATACCTTTCTCTCAGGAGGTCTCACTGTGACGTCATTAGCTCTAGATACCCCGGAAGAAGCTCTGGGTTGAAAAGACAATCAGTCCTGCAATGACAAATTGGGCAGAAGAAAGATACACTTCTTTCTTCAGAGAAAGGACTCAGACAATTCAATCACAAAGGAGGGGGTTCTGAACCTAGAAGCCTTCTTTCTTTCTCTATAATGTGTCCTTAGGTTTTGAGCGTGGCTGTGACTTCTCAGAGTTCCTTGCTCTTGTGTGTGTCATTCACACCAGGCAGGGATGCTGGGGAGGGACTCTAAGTCCAAACCACATGATAAGTCTAAGAATTGTACCTAGACTAAAATAGACTCACAGTCAGAGGTCTCAAGATTGTAAAAGGATATTTCACATCTAACAGTGAGGTAAAAAGAACATTGGGAGAGTATCTCAAAACATTGAGAGTATGAGTGTGACATATCCTCAAAAAATTAAAAATATAATTACCATATGGTCCAGCATTGCCACTTCCCAAAGAATTAAAAGCAGAGTCTCAAAGAGATCTTTGCACTCTCACGTTCATAGCAGCATTATTCACCATAGATGGGATGTAGGAACGTCCCAAACTTCCATCGATGGGTGAGTGTGAGAGAGTCATCTCCTAGGCAGGTTGATAAGAAGTCTAGGGGTCCCCAAGGAGAGAGGAGTCTGGAATTCTCAAGGAGGAAGACAGGACAACCTTATTTTTCTCTCTACATTCTTTAGGGATATATAACAATAATGTATCCTGCTTGAGGACAGTCTGAAAAAAAACCTTCTGGCTAATCCTGTTATCTTAAAATGTGAATCATGGGAATGGGTCTGGTGAGGTCTTTACAACCTCCAGACATTCTTTTGATTCACTGTAATAACTAATTTGAGAGTATATAATTCCAGTGCTAATGCTAGCTAGGGGGTATTCTTTCTATCCCCTTCTGATGCCTATGTCAGAAGCTTTCTCTATCTCCTTTATACTTTAATAAAACTTTATTATACAAAAGCTCTGAGCGATCAAGCCTCGTCCCTGGCCCCGGATTGAATTCTTCTCCTCCGGAGGCCAAGATTCCCGGCGTCTTTGTTGTGATTTCGTCCACAACCTTTCAAGTGGAGAAACAGAATGTGGTACAGGGAGACAATGGGATACTATCCAACCTAAAAAAGGAAGGAGATTGTGCCACGTACTATATCATGGATGAACCTTGAGGACATTAGGGTAAGTGAAATGAGCCAGTCACAAACAGACAAGGAATATATGATTCTCTGTATATGAGGTCTCTGAAGTAGTCAGATCCAGAAAATGAATTAGTGGTTACCAGGGTTTGAGAGGACGGGGAAATGAGGAACTGCTGTTTTATGGGTATACAGTTTCAGTTTTTAAAAATGGAAAATTTATGGAAATCAATTACATAGTTATTTAAATACACTTTAACATTAATGATCAACTGACTCATTGGAAAAGACCCTAATGCTGGGAAAGATTGAAGGCAAGAGGAAAAGAGGATGAGAGAGGATGAGGTGGTTGGATGGCATCACTGACTCGATGGCCATGAGTTTGAGCAAGCTCCAGGCGTTGGTGATGGACAGGGAAGGCTGGTGTGCTGCAGTCCATGGGGTTGCAAGGAGTCAGACACAACTGAGTGGCTAAATTGAACTGAACATTAACAAACTATACATTTAAAAATAAAAATAAAGTTGGTAAATCTCATGTGTTTTTGCCACAATAAAATTTTTT
The DNA here is from genome assembly GCA_007570785.1 of Antilocapra americana. Lineage (NCBI taxonomy): Eukaryota > Metazoa > Chordata > Mammalia > Artiodactyla > Antilocapridae > Antilocapra > Antilocapra americana. The sequence continues at coordinate 2,519 of SRVM01047211.1, read as the reverse complement.
AACAATTTAAAGAATACTGGGAAAATAAATCTCAAAGAGGCATCTTTGAGAGTGGAGAGAAACAGTGTAGGTTTGGACTAGAAGTTTAGGACTTAGTTTAACAACAGTTGGTATGTCCAAAGCACTCTTTAATGAAGCACCAGGTGGGTTCAGCACTTGTTGATATATATGTTTACAAGAACCGATTTAGACTGCACAGCTCTGGGTGTCTCCTGAATTGCTTTCTCTAATTCACTTGAACTTTCATGGTGCCCTGTCATCATCTAAAGTTATATGAGCCAATCTTAGTAAGAGAACCTGACCTAGAAGTTGTGGTGTTAAAACTGCTTAGTGTTGGGCATCCCCTGGTGGTCCAGTGGGTAGGACTCCGTGCTTTCGCTGCTGTCAGCCCTGGTTCAGCCTTGGACTTCCTGCAAGCCAAGCAGTGTGGCTAAAGAAAAAAAAGAAAACAAGAAAGAATTGCTCACTGTCCTTTTGTTCTTTTACTCTAGGAAAATTGATGAGGGATTTGGAATATAAGACAAGTGAGTATCTGGAGGGGATAGTGGCTGAAGTTTGCAGCTTTCCTGTGAAGGTCCATTACTCATAGGTCAGCACTTCAGTTTTAAAGAGGAAGGTCTTCCTGTGACTAATGTATCCAAATGCTTTATTCTGATTTCAAAACCACAAACCTTTCCCCAAATTTGCCCAGCTATAGTGATCTCAGGCCTTACCATTTTCCCTCTCCAGTCTCATCACACTGCCTGAGGCCTTGAATTTTCTGTTCTTTGCACTTTCTAGATATGGTTGCTAATAGTCTGAACACAGGTCAAAAGCAGTCCTTGTCCTGGCCCCCTGAGGAGTCTCCCACCACTGTCATAAAGGCCCAGAACCTATGGGACAAATCGCATTTGGTATCTTGTGTGAGGCCACACCTTTGCCTCCTGGTCCCCACAGTGAAGATCATCCTGAATTCCCAGACAGCCAATGAATACCTCTCAGTGTCTCCAAATGGGAAGAGATTGAGGTTCACTGGCTTGTGGATGAACAAATACCAGCGTCGTCAGCAATTTGATCTGGAGCCTGGGGTGCTGGACAGTAAGGGCTTCACATGGGGCAAAGTGTACTGGGAAGTGAAAGTGGACAGATTCTGGTGGGAAGCAGAGGAGGAAGAAGAAACAATGAGATACAGGGCTGGAAGCAGAGGTGTGCTTGGCAGTAGAGAACTTGGTGGATTTCTAGGCATCACCAATGGGTATCATTCTCTTGGATATAGAGAGGAGAATGAGGAGCTGGAGGAAGAATGGTCTCAGGAAAATGGAATATGGCCAAAATTCTGCCTGGTGGGGGTGGCAAGAGAGTCAGTGGTGAGAAGGGGATTTCTCAACTTCACCCCCGAGGAGGGGCTCTGGACTCTGCAGCTGTCCTCAGCTGGGGTGTCTGTATGCACCAGCCCTGAGCCCTTCCAGATCCAGTCCTACTGCCCCCAGCAGACTGGAGTTGCTTTGGATCATGTTGGTGGGAAGGAAACCTTTACCAATGCCAGAACTCAAGTCCATCTATGAATTCTCATCTGCCTTCACTGGGAGAATATTCCCTTTCCTGTGGCTAAACTGCATAAGATCCAGACTTACGCTGAGACTCTGAGAAAAAACCTCCTGGCACAGCCCCAGGATTTTTCATTTACCCTTTGTTCCTTTTCATCACTCCCAACTCTCTGCCTCAGCTGGATGGTTCTGCTGGGTTTCTGAGTACTCCCAGATGACGAACATTATGGCAGTCATTAGTCTCTTGTCCTCGTTGCTTTGTCTCTAATGGGGACGGTAATAGTTGAACTTTCTGTAAGGGGAATGGTTGGAATGTCTTTAATGTGTTTATTAAAATGTGTGTTAACTAATTTATCTCTTCTGTTGCCTTTGATTTGGTTCTTCACCTGCCACTGAGACAAATTTATGAGAACGAGTGATTGTATTACAAAATCTCGGCTCCTGTGACAACTAGTTATTGATGACAACATCCATATCGATTTCTGAAGCACCCTTTCTGTTCCATAATTTCTCCTGCCGTCCTTCTAAGCAGTTGTTGTTCTGTCGCTCAGTTGTGTCCGACAATTTGTAACTCCATGGACGGCAATATGCAATGCCTCCCTGTCCACCATGTCCCGGAGTTTGCTCAAACTCATATCAATTGATTCAATGATCCCATGCAACAATCTCATCCTCTGTCATCACTCTCTCCTTCTGCCTTCAGTGTTTCACAGCATCAGGGTCTTCTCCAAATCATCTAAGCAGCTGAGGAAACAGTAAATATTTCACACTTCATATCTGTTTAAACTTTGATACACTATGAGATTTGAGATATCTGATGTAAGAATTCCTTTATTTATCTGCCATGTTCTCATAATTTTTGCAATGAGAGGGCAAGAGGGGAAGCCATGTAAGGTTTAGGTATATATGAGTTTTTGGAAGTCACTTGGTTCTGAAGTCATGTCTTATGTCAGCTGTTTTGAGATGGTAGAAACAGATATGTAGCTTAATGTT
>SRVM01047210.1:0-11655 GCA_007570785.1 Antilocapra americana | reverse complement strand
CAGCCCACCACAGCTAGGGAGTGGCCTCTGCCTACTGCAACTAGCAAAAGCCTGTATGCAGCAATGCAGACCCAGCTCAGCCATAAATTACTATATAAACATTAAAAAAGTCTGATAATAGAACTAATGGAAATTTTGAATAACTTGGATAAAAGGGACTAACATTTTCTGAATGCTACAGGAGGGATCAGTCTCCTTGCACTGAGATCCCCTTCAAATGGCTCAATATCCCCTGCCAATAGGATTTCATCAACGGGCATCATCCCCAGCCCTCCTGATGAAAACCCAGAGAATCCTGGATTTACTACCTCCTTTCCTCACTTCTTTTCATTCCATCCAGAGTACTCCATACACATGATCTAACAACTCTAACAATACCAGAAAAAGAGTATACCTCCTGCCTGTTTGGGCCAATTATTTTCTTGTCTTTCTGATTTTGGTGAAGAATGAAAACACAGGAGATAAAGATTTTCTGAGGTATTACATATCTGAAATGTCTCTATTCTATCATTACATTAGGTTCCTAGTTGACAGGGCATAGAATTTACGTTTGGAAATTGTTTTCTCTTACAGTTTTTTTTTCTCACTTTTATTGTTTTTGCCATACAATGCCATGATATCACCATGGGTTTACATATGCTCCCCCTCCAGAAACCCCTCCCTCCCCCCTCTCTCCTCTGTCCCCCCTGGGAAATCTCGGTGCACCAGCCCCGAGAATCAATCCTGGGCTGGCCATTGATTAGACATATGATAATTAACATGTTTCAATGCCATTCTCCCATATTATCCCACCCTTTCCCTCATCCACAGATTTGAAGATTTTATCCAACTGTGTTCAGGCTGAGAAAGCTGGTTCCATTTGTCCTCATTTTTAATCACTTGCATATTAATGACTTTTTCCTTTTTGGAAGCTTTTAGAGTAATTTCCTTATCCTTGGTATTCTAACATGATAATGGATCTTTTTCCATTCTTTTTGCTGGGAATTCAGTGGGACTTTTTAAAATTGATATATGATTGACTTTTAATATTATATAAGTTACAGTGTATAATATAGTGATTCACAATTTTAATAGCTATACTCTATACTCCATTTATAGTTATTATGAAATGATATATGCTGTACAACATATCCATGTAGCTTATTTTATTTTTGGCTATGCTGGGTCTTAATTGCCATGTGGGCTCTCCTCTAGTTGTGGCGAGTGGGGGCTATATTTTAATTGCAGTGTAAAGACTTGTCATTGTCGTGGCTTCTCTTGTTGCTGGGCACAGACTCGAGGGCATGGACTTTAAGGAATGGGCTCAGCAGTTTTTGTGCACTGGATTAGTTGCTCCAAGGCATGTGGGGTCTTCGCAGATCAAGGATGGAATCTGTGTCTCCTGCACTGGCAGGCGGACTCTTTTTCACTGGAAGCCCCCTGTAGCTTATTTTATAACTAATAATTTCTACTTCTTATTCTCCTTTCCTCTCTCCACTGGTAACCACTAGTTTGTTCTGTGTATCAATTAGTCTGCTTTTGTTGTTGTTGTTGTTATATTCACTAGTTTGCTTTATTTTTTAGACTCTACATGTAAGTGAAATCATACAATATTTGTCATTCTCTGTCCGACTTGTTTCACTCAGCATAATGCCCTTCAAGTCCATCCATTTTGCCGCAAATGGAAAAGCCACATTCTTCTTTATGACTGAGTAGTATTCCTATAGATATATATGTATATCAAGTTTTATTTATCCATTCATCTATTGATATGGTTGTTTCCATATCTTGGCAGTTGTAAATAACGATGCATGAACATTGAGGAAGGGGCATGTAGCTTTCCAAGGTGGGTCTTTCAATCTGTGAATTGGTGTCATTGATCTCTGGGAAGTTTTTTAATCACGGAATTCTCTAGGCTAGAATACTGGAGCGGGTATCCATTCCCTTCTCCAGGGATTCTTTTTGCTATGATTCCTCTAATATTTCTTTCTGGAGCTATTATTTACCTGTTGGAGTCTCTGGATTTATCTTCTACTTTTCTTCTGTGGTCTCTCTGTGATTTTTGTTTGCTTTCTTGGAACTGTCCCTTAAGCTTATCTTCCAACTTCTCTCTCCATATTTTTCCTGCTGCCATAAGTTTCATGTTCAAATGCTTTTTCCTTATGATTAAGATTTTTTAGCATCTTTCTTTTCTGTTTCATGGATGTAATCCAAACCCTACGTGTCTGAGTATATTAATCAATTTTTCTCTATCCACCTGTGTTTTCTCTGAGGTCTCCACTACTTTTTTTTCTTTTTTAAACTTCTGTCTCCTATATCGGATGCCTTCTTCAGATATCTGGTAATCTTTTTGCTTTTCAGTCTTATATTTCTTTTCTTTTACTTTTTTACTTTCTTCACTGTGTGATGCAGCTTGCAGGATCTTAGTTCCCCAACCAGGGATTAAACCCATGACTTCTGCAGTGGAAGTGCGGACTCCTAACAGTACTTATATGTCAGTAATTAGAGATCACTGTCCTGCGGTCCTTGTGTTTTGCTAGAGAAGAATGTTTCAGTGTCCTGCCTGAAGTGTATCCATTGGGCAGAGAGAATTCTTTGAATGGGGTGGTACAAAGTGGGAGGACTAAATCTCTCACTTAATCCGTTTAAAATACAGAGTCTTGGGTCTTCCCTGGCAGTCCAGTGGCGAAGACTACACCATCTCAGGCAGAGGGTGCAGGTCCCCTGGTCGGGGAGCTAAAATCCCACACGCCACATGGCCAAAAAGCCAAATCATAAAACAGAAGCACTATTGTAACAAATTCAGTGAAGACTTTAAACATGGTCCACATTAAAAAAGAACTATTAAATAAATAAGCTAAATTGCAGAGCTGCATCCCCTCCACTGTGCCTGTTTCCCCTATCCAACCTCTGATCAGAATAAAAGCCCAGTTTCCGGTGTGTGTGTCAGAGGCTGGGGAATACTTGGGGATGCCTGGAGCAGGCAAGTGGAATGGGGATCCCACTTCCAACCCTGCATTCGGCCCCATCTTTACTCCTACCTTCTGCCAGAACAGGTGCCCTATGAGTCCTCATGGTCCTGCCTTCTCAGCTCTGCCACCTCCTTCTTCTGCTTCTCATTTCCAAAACGTCAACCTCTCTTCCCTCTTTTATTGATGCTCCCTTCATCGTTGTCCTTTGTATTTCAACAATATTCTCTCTTTTGAGTATTTTTTTAGTTGGGAACCAAAAGCTGTATGAATGTGCTCCATCGTCCACCTTTACCTGGCAGACCAGAGTCTACCATGCAGGAGCAGAGGGACAGGGTGAAGTGAGAGGGTGGGATTGGGACCCAGGCACATCTACGGCTGAGTTCTGGCTTCACGTCTCCATAATCCTTTGTGACCTTGGGAAAGATGATCAATCAGCCTCTGTGAGCCTAGTCGACACAGGGGAATAAGGCCTCATAACAAGTGGAGGGGGTTATATTGTGAGTTTTCTCGAGTTGTGGTGGGAAGCTTGGGGATCCACTCGAATCATGACAGGGACCTCAGCGAGCCTCTCATCTTGCCCAGGGAAGTCAAGTCTGTTTTAGAGTTGCCTGCAGGAGTGTGGGATTGCTCTGGAGTCACTAATAGGACATCATAGGAACTCATTTCGATTTAAGGCCGAGGAACTTGGGGTTCCATCTAGGTTAGTGACATGGATCTTAGGGTTCCTATCAAGTTTATCTTAGGAGTCATGTCTTGGCTCGTGTTGAGGCATGGAACATCGTTTTCCTCTTCCTTTTACAACACGTGTGTGGGGGGGCCAGGACCCCTGTCCAGTTGAGGCAGAAAATCGGGGCTGTTTATAGAGGTAAAACAGGGAATTAGGACTCCCTTTGTGTTGTGAGGCGAATACCCAGAGGTGCAGGAGAAGCAGGACTTATCTCGAGTTGAGGGGTTACTCAGTGTCCTTTCAATTTGCAGTGAAAATCTCTGGGTAACTCTTGAGTTAAAATAGGTGAGAAAGGCCTCTTCTTGAGATGTGAGAGGAACATCGGGTGTCCTCTTGAGATGATGCAGAGACTAATAGGCCCTTATCTTGCGATGAGGTGGGGAACATGGGGCTCTTTCAAGTTGTGACGGGTAACATGAGGTTCCTCTTGAATGGCAACACATATCTTGGGGATTCTACTGAGTTGCATATAGGGGTTGTCAGCTTCCTTTTGAGATTCAAAAGGGAATGTGGGACTGCTCTGGAGATGCTGCATTGATAAGGGCCTCACTTTGCATTGAGCGGGGGATCTCTTCATTTCTTGAGTTTTGGCTAGAAGTTTAGTGTTCTACTCTATCTACCACTTTGAGCTCAGGGAAATCTCTTGAAGCCTCAGGGAAATCAAGGCAATATTCGAGTTTCAAAGAGGAGCCAAAGAAGTTGCTCCATTGACTGCAGGGGAATCAGGCCTCATCTCACATTCAGGCAGAAATCTTGGGATGTTTCTCGAGTTGTGGCGGGCAGTTTTGGATTCCCCTAGAGTTGGGACATGGTGCTCTGGGAGCCTCTAATGTTGCCTCAGGGACGTCAGACGCTCCTTTCAATGTGGGAGGACCATCTTGGGATGCTTCTGGAGGCACTGCAGTGGAATAGAGCCTCACTGGAGTTGAGGTGTGAAAATCAGGGTTCCTCTGCAGTTTCGATAGGGATATCAGAGTTTGTATTAAATTCTCATAAGAGAGTCAGCCCCCATCTCGTTTTGAGGCATGTAACCCCTCTTACCTCTCAAATTGTCAGGACACCTTTTTGTTCAGGTGGAACATTTGGGCTTTTCCTAGATGTGTGCAACAGGGGAATCAGACCTTTATTCGTGTACCAGGTGGGTATACCTGAGGTTCCATTCTAGTCTCCCCAGGAAAATTAGGCCTTATGTCGAGTGAAGGGGGACATCTTGTGATTTCTCTCTTGTTGTTGTGGGAAGCTAAGGTTCCACTCAAGACATGATGGGGACCTCAGTGATACCAGGGACATCAAGTCTCTTTTTGAGTGTCCTGCAGGAACATATGATTGCTCTGGAGTCGCTGCCAGATCATCATAGGAACTCATTTCCTCTGAAGGCTGGAAAACTCAGGGTCCCATCTCCATTTGCAACATAGATCTCAGGGTCCCAATTGATGTTAAACCTGGAGAGAGGCATCGGTTCATGTTGAGGCATGGAACTCCGCTTTTCTCTCTTGTTGTAAAAAGGGTGGGTCAGGACTCCTGTCCAGTAAAGGCAGGTAACATGGGTTTTTATCTAAAGGTAAAACAAGGGAGTTAGGCCTCAATTCATGTGGTGAGGCAATTACCCAGAGAAGCATGAGAATCAGGACCTATCTCGAATTGAGTGACAATCGGTGTCATTTCAACTTCCGGCAGGAACTTCTGGGTTTCCCTCGAGTTTTATTAGATGAGAAAGACCTCCTCTTGAGGTGCAAGATGAACTTTGGGAGTCTTCTTGAGGCGCAACAAGGGCTAATCAGCCATCATCTCGCCAAGAGGTGGGGAACACTTCTTTCGAGTTATAGCGGTGAAGACAAATTTCCTGTTGAATGACAATGAATATCGTGGGGATTCCCTTGAGTTGCATACAGGGAGTCAAGCTTTCTCTTGAGATTTGAGAAGGAATATGGGACTATACTGGAATTGCTGCACAGGAAAAGGACCTCACCTCGCATTGAAGGGGAAATCTCTTCATTACTTAAGATGCGGCAGGAAGTATAATGTTCCTTTCCATCTGAAACTTTGACCTCAGGGGACCACTCCTGAAGCCACAGGGATGTCAAGGCATCTTTCGAGGATTGGGGAGGAGCCGAGGAAGATACTCGAATCAGTGAAGAGGATCAGGCCTCATCTCGCATTCAGAGGGAAATCTTGGGATGTTCCTATAATTGTGGTGCACAGTTTCTCAAGTTGAAGTGGCAGTTTTGGATTCCTCTTGAGTAGTGACATGGTCTTCTGGGAGCTCTAATGTTTTCTCAGGGAAGTCAAGCCCTGGTTTCGATGTGCAAAAGCCATTTTAGCACTCTACTGAAGTCACTAAGGTGGGATAGGGGCTAATCTGGTGTTGAGGAGTGAAACTCAGGATTCTTCTCCATTTTTGACAGGGATATAAGAGTTCCTATTAAATTTCTACAAGAGAGTCATCCCTCACCTCGTTTTGAGGAATGTAACTGCCTTTCCTCTCCAGTTATCAGAACTAGTTTTAGTTTGGAGGGTCATTTGGGCATTTCCTGGATGTGTGCAGTAAGGGAATCAGACCTCTATCCATGTAGTTGAGGATAAACCTGGGGTTCTGTTCAAGTCACTGCAGGGAAATAAGGCCTCATCTTGAGTTGAGGGGAATATATTGTGGTTTTTCTCGAGTTTTGGTGGAAGTCTTGGGATTCCAGTAGAGCCATGACAGGGACCACATTGAGCCTCTCATGATGCCCAGGGAAGTCTAGTCTCTTTGGAGTTGCCTGCAGGAGAACGGGATTGCTCTGGAGACACTTCCAGGATATTATATGGTATCATTTCAAAATAAGGTGGGGTAACTGAGGGTTCCATCTCTATTTGCAACGGGGACCTCGGGTTCCTAACCAGTTGAAACTGGGAGAAATGTCTCGGCTCGTGTTGAGGCATGGGACTCTGCATTCCTCTTGTGTTGTTAAGGGAGAGGGAGTAAGGACTCCTGTCTAGTTGATGCAGGTAATTGGGGCTTTTTCTCTAGGTACAACAAAGGAGTTAGGCCTTCCTTCATGTTGTGAGTCGAATAACCGTGAGATCAGGAGAAACAGGCCTTAACTGGTTTTGAGAGGCCACTCAGTGTCCTTTCTGGAGGCAGGGAATTCTGTGTTTCTCTCTAGTTTCAATAAGTGAGAAAGGCGTCCTTTTCAGGTCAGGAATGAATGTCGGGTGTGACCTCGAGATGAAGAATGGGGCTAATCGGCCCTCATCTCACAATGAGGTTGGGTACATGGAGTTCTTTTGATACGTGGCAGGGAACACAAGGCTAATCTTGAATGATGACACCTATCTTGAAAGTTCGCTTGAGGTGTATAATGGGAGTCAAACTTCCTTCTGGATTTGAGATGGAACTTGTGACAGTTCTGGTGGTGCTGCCTCATTAAAGTGCCTCATTTGCATTAATGAGGGAATCTCTTCGTTTCTTGAGTCGATGGGGGAAGTGTAATATTCCTCTCGATCTGCCACTTTGACTTCAGGGAACCTCTCGTGAAACCTAAGGGAAGTCAAGGGAACTTTCTAGTTATGAGGAGCAGCCGAGGAATGCTCTCGAAGCACAGCAAGGAAATCAGGCCTCATCTCGCATTCAACCATGAAATCATGGTATGTTTCTAGAGTTGAGGCAGGCAGTTTCTCAAGTTGAGGCCAGCAGTTTTGGATTCCTCTCGAGTTGTGACATGGTCCTCTGGGAGCCTCTAATGTTGCCTCAGGAATGTCAGGCCGTGCTTTTGATGTGCAAGGGCCATCTTGGTACTCTACTTGAGTCACTATGGTGGAATAGGGCCTCATCTGGAGTTAAGGCATGTAACTAAGGGTACTTCTTCATTTTTGACAGGGCTATCAGAGTTCCTATTGAGTTTCTCCAAGAGAGTACGTGCTCATCTCGTTTTGAGGTATGTAACTCCTTTTTCCTCTATAGTTGTCAGGACTCCTTTTAGTTAAGGCTGGGCTTTTGGGCTTTTCCTAGATGTGTGCAACAGGGGAGTAAGATGTCCATCTGTGAAGCTGAGAATAAACCTGGGGTTCTGTTTAAGTCACCACAGGAAAATAAGGCCTCTTCTTGAGTTGAGGGAGTTATCTTGTTGTTTTTCTCAAGGTTTGGTGGCAGCTTGGCATTGCACTCGAGTCATGAAGGGGACCTCAGTGAGCCTCTCTTCTGGCTCAGGTAAGTCAAATCTCATTTTGAGTTGCCTGCAAGAGCGCTGTATTGCACTGGCATTGCTTCCGAGATATCATAGTGTGTCATTTCAAAGTAAGGTGGGGGACCTCAGGGTTTCATCTCCATTTGCGACAAGGATCTTGGGGGTCCATATCAATTTTAAACTGAAACTAAGTCCTCAGATCTTGTTGAGGCATGGAAAAGGACATTCCTTTCGTGTAGTAAAAGGGGGGGTGTCAGAACATCTGTCTAGTTGAGGCACATAATTGGGGCTTTTTATTGAGGTACAACAAGGATTTTAGGCCTCCCACATTATTCTGAGGCACTGATCCAGAAACGCAGGAAAATCAGGCCTCATTTGTATTTGAGGGGCAACTCGGTGTCCTATCAACTTTTGGCATGAAATTCTAGCTTCATCTTAAATTTCCATAGGTGATAAAGGCCTCCTATTGTGGTGAGAGATTAATGTCACATGTCCTCTCGAGATGACACAGGGGCGAATTGGCCCTCATCTCGGGATGAGGTGAGGAACATGGGGCTCTTTCGAGTTGTGGCAGGGAACACGAGAATCCTCTTGAATGATGATGCATGTATTTGAGATTCTTTTAAGGTTCATAAAATTATCCAAGCTTCCTCTGTGATTAGAGTGGGAACTAGGGACTGCTCTGGAGGCACTGCATTGGGAAAATGACTCATCTCACATTGAGGAAAGATTCTCTTCATTTCTAGAGTTGTGGTGTGAAGTATGGTGTTCCTCTTGATCTGCCATTTTTAACTCAGGGACCCTCTTGTGAAGTCTCAGGGAAGTCAAGGCAAATTGGGAGGTTTGAGGAGGAGCCGAGGAAGGTTCTCGAGTCACTGCAGGGGAATCAGGCCTCATCTCTCATTCAGATGGAAATCTTGTGATGTTTCTCGAGTTGTTGCATGCAGTTTCTTGAGTTGCAGCCGGCACTTTTGGATACCTCTCATGTTGTGGCATGGTCCTCTGTGAGCCTCTAATGTTGCTTCAGGGAAGTCAAGCCCTCATTTCGATGTGCAAGGGCCATCTCATGGCTCTTCTCCAGTCACTACAGAATAGGCCATCATTGTAAGTTGAGGAGTGAACCTCAGGTTTTGTCTATAGTTTTGACAGGGATATCAGAGCTCCTATTGAGTTTCTCCAAGAGAGTCAGCCCTCATCTCGTTGTGAGGTATGTAATTCCTCCTTGCTCTCGAGTTGTCAGAACTCGTTGAATTGAGGCAGGGCATTTGGGCTTTTCCTAGATGTGTGCAACTGGACAGTCAGACCTCCATCCATGTAGCTGAGGAGAAACCTGCAGTTCTGTTCAAGTCACCACAGGCAAAGAAGGCTTCATCTCGAGTTGACGGGGTTATACTGTGCTTTTTATTGAGTTTTGGTGGGAAGCTTTGGGTTCCACTCGAGTCGTGGCGGGTTCAACAGTGAGCCTCTCGTTCTGCCCAGTGAAGTCAAGTTTCCTTTTGAGTTGCCTGCAGGAGTGTGGGTTTGCTCTGCTGTCACTTCTGGAATATCATAGGGACTCATTTCAAATTAAGTCGTGAGATCTCAGGGTTCCTCTCTATTGCCAACACAGATGTCATGTTACCTATTGAGATGAAACTGGAAGGAAGGCCTGAGCTCGTGTTGAAGCCTGGGACTCCATGTTCCTCTCGTTCTATAAAAGGGGAAGGACTCAGGTCTCCTGTCTCACTGAGGCAGGTAATTGGAGCTTTTTCTCGAGTTACAGCAAGGGAGTTAGGTCTCCCTTCGTGTTCCGAGACAAATACCCAGAGGTGGTGGAGAGTCAGCTTTTATCTGTAGTTGAGGGGAAACTCGGTGTCCTTTCAACTTGTGACAAGAAGCTCTGGGTTCCTTTCCAGTTTCAGTTGGTAATAAAGGTGTCCTCTTGAAGTGCTAGTGGAATGTCTTGTGTACTCTCGAGATGACACAGGGGTTAATCATCTCTCATCCTGCGATGAGGTGGAGAACATGGGGCCTTTTGAGTTGTGGCAGGAAGCATGAGATTTCTCTTGAATGATGACATGTATCTTACAGATAATCTTGAGGTGCATAAAGGGAGCCAAGATGCCTCTTGAGATTCGCGAGGGAACTTGGGAATGTTTTGGAGGCATTGCATGAGAAAAATGGCCTCACCTCACATTGAGAGGGGATCTCTTTGTTTCCCGATTTGTTGCGGGAAGTATAGTGTTCCTCTCGATTTGCCAGTTTAAACTCAGGGTCACTATACTGAAGCCTCAGGGAAATTAAAATAAATTGGGAGGTTCGAGGAGGAGCCGAGGAAGGTTCTCGAGTCACTGGAGAGGAATCAGGCCTCATCTCACATTCAGAGGGAAATCTTGGAATGTTTATCGAGTTATGGCAGGCAGTTTCTTGAGTTGCAGCGGACACTTTTGTATCCCTCTCATGTTGTGACGTGGTCCTCTGGGAGCATCTAATGTTGTGTCAGGGAAGTCAGGCCCTCTTCTCAATGTGCGAGGGCCATCTCTGTGATATTCTTGAGTCACTACCACGGAATGGGCCCTCACATTATTTGAGGGGTGAACCTCAGGTTTCCTCTTGACTTTTGTCAGGGCTATCAAGTTCCTATTGAGTTTCTCCAAGAATGTCACCCCTCATCTTATTGTGAGGTATGTAACTCCCTTTTGCTCCCGAGTTGTCAGAACTCCTTTGAATTAAGGTGGGGCATTTGGGCATTTCCTTGATGTGTGCAACAGGGGAGCCAGACCTCCATCCATGTAGCTAAGGAGAAACCTGGGCTGGTCTTCAAGTCACTGCAGGAAAATAAGGCCTCATCTCGAGTTGAGGAGGTTATATTGTGATTTTTCTTGAGTTTGGGTTGAAAGCTTCGGGATCTACTAGAGTCATGCTGGGGACTAGAGTCAGCATCTAGTCTCCCCCAGGGAAGGTGTGTCTCCTTTCACATTGCATGCAGGAGCGTGGGATTGCTCTGGACTCACTTCTGGGATATCATAGGGTCTCATTTCAAATTATGGTGGGGAAACTCAGGGTTCCATCTCCATTAGTGACATGAATGTCAGGGTCCCTATCAAGATGAAACTGGGAGGAAGGCCTCAGCTCGTGTTGAGGCATGGAACTCCATGTTCCTCTCATGTTGTAAAAGTGGGAGGGGTCAGGACTTCTGTCTAGTTGAGACAAGTAATTGGAGCTTTTTTTCGAGGTACAACAAGGGAGTTAGGCCTCCCTTCGTGTTCAGAGGAGAATTCCCAGAGGTGCTGGAGAATCAGGCTTTATCTGAAGTTGAGGGTAAACGCGCTGTCTTCTGACTTGTGGTAGAAAATTCTGGCTTATCTAGAGCTTCAGTTGGTGAGAAAGCCCGCCTCTTGAGGTGCAAGAGGAACGTCGTGTGTTCCTTAGAGAAGATGCAGAGGCTAATCATCCCTCATCTCGCAATGAGGTGTAGAACATGGGGCCTTTTGAGTTAGGACAGGGAGCACTAGGTTCCTCTTGAATGATGGTGCATATCTTGGAGATCCTTTTGAGGTGCATAAAGGGAGCCTACCTTCCTCTTAGGATTCTAGAGGTAACTTGGGTGTGTTCTGGAGGCGGTGCATGAGAAAAAAAGCCTCACCTCACATTGAGAGGAAAATCCCTTCGTTTCCTGAGTTGTGGCAGGAAGTATAGTGTTCCTCTTGATCTGCCTTTTTAAAATCAGGGACTCTCTCATGAAGCCTCAGGAATATCAAGGCAACTTGGGAGGTTTGAGAAGGAGCCAAGGAGGTTCTCAAGTCACTGCAGGGCAATCAGGCCTCATTTT
>ML664653.1:2790716-2808634 GCA_007570785.1 Antilocapra americana | reverse complement strand
GAGTAATGGCCCCCATGAGAGACTGAGCCAGACCTGCATTTGAGTGTTTGAGTGTCTCCTGTGGAGGCGTGGGTTAGCAGTGACCTGCCCCGGGGACAGGGACTCTGGTTGCAGCAGACCTGGGAGGTGCAGCGTGTGGCATAATCCTCTTGGAGGAGGTTGTCATTAACCCCACGATAGAGACACCAAGCTGATGACCCACAAACTGGAGACCAATTATACCAAAGAGGTTCTTTCACTGTTTCAAAAGTTCTAGGTCCCACAACAAAGTTCCCAACCTGGGGATCCAGCAAAAGGACTGAGAACCATTAGGGAAACAGACTTTTGGAGGGCACAACACAACCTCGTGCACACCAGGCCCCAGGAGAAAGGAGCAGTGACTCTGCAAGTGACTGAGCCAGACTTGCCTGTGAGTGTCCCGGAGTCTTCAGTGGAGGTATGGGCCAACAGTGGCCTGCCGTGGGGTCAGGGCCAGTGACGACAACAGGCCTGAGAGCTGTGGCATGCTGGCAGAAGCCCTAAACTCTGTCATAGTTTGGACTCAGGCCAAACTACAGAGAGGATACACAGCCCCACCCATCAGCAGAAAATTGGATTAAAGATTTAATGAGCATGGCCCTGCCCACAAGAGCAAGACCCAGTTTTACCCTCCCTCCACCAGGAAGCTTCCTTAAGCCTCTTATCCTCATCCATCAGAGGGTAGACAGAATGAAAACCACAGCCACAGAAAACTAAACAAACTTATCCCATGGATCACAGTGTTGTCCAACTCAATGATACTATGAGCCATGCCATGTAGGGCCACCCAAGATGGACCATTTGGTAGCTTTTTTTCTTTACAAAAGTTAAAATAGGTCTACCATAGGACCCAGTAATTTCACTCCTAGATATCTACACAAGAGAGATGAAAACATACGTCAACAAAACAACTTGCACACACATGTTCATAGCTGCATTATAACGACTTCAAATGTCCCTCAACTTTTGAATGATTAAACAAAGTGGAATACATCCATGGGCTTCCCAGGTGGCTCCAATGTAAAGAATCTACCTGCCAATGTAGGAGACACAGGAGACATGGGTTCGATCTCTGGGTCGGAAAGAACCCCTGGAGTAGGAAATGTCAACCCACTCCAGTATTCTTGCCTAGAGAATTCCATGGACAGAAGAGCCTGAAGGGCTGCCGCCCATGGGGTCACACAATTGAGCACACAAGCAGTATATCCACACAATGGAATAAATTCAGCTATTAAAAGGAACAACCTACTGATGCATGAATGAAACTTAACGAAAACTATGCTAAATGAAAGAAATCAGTCACAAAAGATGACATACTTTATGATTCCACTTATATAAAATGTCCAGAAAAAGAAATCCACAGAGACTGAAAGTAGATCTTTGGTTGTTTGGAGCTGGGGATAGGAATGCAGGATGAATACAAATGAGTATGAGGGATCTTTGGGGGATGATGGAAATATTCTAAGTTGGATTATAGTGATAGTTGTATGACTCTTACACCAAGTATCATTAAGTTGTACACTAAAAACTGGCGAATTTTATGGTATATAAATTATACTTTTTAAAAAGGCAGTATTATTAAAAATAGGGGAAAAGCTGAAGTTTTCTTTGACTCTCCACTTAAGGGAGATACTTCCTTGGGGGAGAACTTCAAAGACTGTTCTAATAATCAACACTGTTACTAAGAAGATAAAATTGGAGATTGTTTCAAGAATGCATGAGGGGCAAAAAAAAAAAAGAATGCATGAGGGGAAATGTTTTCTGATAACATAGGCTGAATTTCACATGTTCATTCATTCGCTCATCATGTTAGCATAAAGTTCCTGTGCTATGATTAATTTTGTAACTCTGTCAAAGCTTTTAAAATAGCACACAATTTTATATACAACATCAGGTGTAATGGTCAACCTGGCTAAATTTTGTGTTACAAGCACACAAGCACATTTCAGCTGTTATTTAAAAAGACTTTATTTCCAAAGGTACATAAAGGTACATATGAACCTGTTTTTAGTTGTAATTCTGGTGAGATCTCCTGAGGCAGTAGTGGTGCTAAGAGACATATGTGTCTGGCTTGCTGGTAGAAAATACATTTTGAATAAAGATAAATTCTGTGACATTTTCATTTGCATTAGTATTTTCCCCAAAAGCATGTTTACAGAGTTTTCCTCTGAATGCGCTGTATTAATCTTTGTATTAATCTACAATGTCTCCAATTGTACAGGTTTATTTTTGACAGAAAATAGGTGTGACTACCTCCTGAATGGAAGTGGGTGGTTCCAGGACTCATGTAAAACTTTATGCCTTCTGGGATTATCTAAATGTGGATAAATTTTATAGTTTCTTTTGAAATATTTATATTCTTTCTCTTTCTCTCCTCCCTTTGCTCTGAGCACTAGGGTAAGGAATGCGGAAAATCAGATTCTGAAAATGCTTTGCACCCCATTCATTATTGACTTTTTACACGATTTCCTTCACCCCAAGGTGTAGGACTGAAAGTAACTGGGGAGCTCTGCAAGGGTGTCGTCATAGGGTAGACTGGCAACATCGTTGAACTAATAATACAATTGCTATTCTGGGAGCAGTTGTGAACAATAGAGTTTCTTGAATTATAGTTGACTAAAGTTTAGCTATTCATTCTTTGGTAGATTGTTTGACTATTAATTTTTTCAAAGATTGCAATTTTAAGCATTACCTCAAATCCATTTCTGAAAATATCTGTACTTTCAGAAGGAAACCAGAATTGAAAGAGCCACGTGTACCCCAGTGTTCATCGCTGCATTGTTTACAATAGCCAAGACATGGAAGCAACCTAGATGCCCATCAACTGACGAATGGATAAGAAAGCTGTGTACATATACACAATGGAATATTACTCAGCATTAAAAAAAAATTCATTTGAAGCAATTCTACTCAGATGGACGAAACTGGAGCCCATTATCCAGAGTGAAGTAAGCCAGAAGCAAAAACAACAATACAGTATATTAACACATATATATGGAATTTAGAAAGACGGTAACGAGAACCCAACGTGCGAGACAGCAAAAGGAACGCAGATGTATAGAATAGACTCATGGACTCTGTAGATGAGGGTAAAGGTGGGATGATATGGGAGAATGGCATTGAAACAAGTTAATTATCATATGTCTAATCAATTGCCAGCCCAGGATTGATGCTCGGGGCTGGTGCAGTGAGATTTCCCAGGGGGAGGGAGGAGGGAGGGGGGTTCTGGAGGGGGAGCATATGTAAACCCATGGTGATATCATGACATTGTATGGCAAAAACAATTTAAAAAAATTAAAATTGAAAAAAAAAGAAGTTAACTAAAAACAAGAATTCTAAATAATCATAGCATTCATGAAAAATTGGAGTTAATTATTATTTATACATTCTTTGAACAGCCTTATAACACTTAATCATAAATAATTTTACTAGAACCTGAACTCTTCAGAGTGATCTCATGGGGCAATTCTAAGTGCTATCAGTAAAAGGTGATTTCTTATTTGATTTCTGCTTCATGCTATAAAATCACCTGATTACTACTTTATGCTGAATTTTACCCTATCAACACTCATACCTAATGCTTCACATGAGATGAAACATGGTTAACATTTGCAGTGAATTTTATAATTTTATGAAAAACTTTTTACACCTATAACGAACATAATTACTAGAGGTAGTCAGAGCTTTCAAATACAGCTGTCCCTGCTAATAATAGTGCTGAGCATTCAGGATTAGTTCATTCAGCCTAGTGTAATAATTGGTGTGAATAAATATGTCCATGCTTATGGACGTGGGGAGGATGAGTTCATTGTCTGATCCACTGTTATCTGAAACCCTAGTCAGACATTTAGGAGTTTGAAAGGATCCCTAAAGGCTTTTTATCTTAGATGTCTTTTTTCTTAAAAAATAAAAAAGAATAGATTTTATTTGTGATCAAGGGAACACTTATCCATTTACAACATTGTTTAAAATATTTTATATTAGTTTATGCCTCGAATCACTTTCAAAATTTCCATTAGTAAGTCACAGTTTATCCAGAAAAAAAATTATAATAAATCCTGAAGTGTCTGAGGTTTCTTTATACTTACCAGTGATGGATTTGAGCAAGCTTTTAGCCTGGTACAATCTTTATTGGCATGGATACAGCTATACCACTAGGTAACAAGTCTTGTGGCTGTACATGTCTTTGTTCTAAAGAACTGTAAAAATGAGAATATGATCTAATGAAGTAGTTATTCATTTACTACTTCCTTCTCATCATCTCCAGCTTAGTGCTCAAAGCCTGCATGTTTCCAATTTCAATTCCAACTGCTGTAGAAAAAAGTTCCTATAAAAAGACCTCAGAGTTAGCTAGCACCATTCTGATACTATAGACAAATTCTCATAATGCCACAAATAATTCAGCAATAAGGCAGGGCCTGTAATATGCTCCTTTGTTTTAGTAGGTAGAATGGAGGTGAGAATCTGTTGAAAAGTAACTAAGAAGAGAAAAGGTTAAAGAGTGAGGAAGCTTGCAGAACACATCCTTCTTTAGTGAAAGACAGGCTTGCTTTTATTCAGTCTTCCTTCTCCCTTTTAGGGACCTTCCTGTTTGCCTCCCATTCATTTAATTCTTGTTCTTTCCTCCCATCTTCTCACCTTGAATTGGCTGTTTCATTTCTAGGGCTCTCAAACACTACCCTAGGGAACTGCATGAGTTGGTTCATCATTCTCTCCAGACATATATCCATTCATTCACAAACATTTACCAACTACCTCTTCTGTCTTGGCTGTGTGCAGGGCACTAAAGATCCACCTTGAATAGAAGAGTTTTATAGAGAGACTGGCAGCAAGACCCCAAGATTCTGATGAGTCAAATGGTTTTCAAGCTACAAATACTGCTGCTGTAGTATCCGTAATGAATTTGTTTCAATTGTTGAAGGTGTACAGATATTTCTATTATTCCTCCTTAAATGTCTATCCTCAAAGGAGTGGCAACTTCAAGAGCAGAGACCTTTAGTCTTTCCAGCTGGGAATTCATGGCAAGTAGAGCTTGTGAGACAAGAACAAATCTCAGCCTTTTGCTCAGGAGTTGAGATCAGAATGGATCACATGTTAGATTAAAACTGACTGTCACAGTTTGAAGTCACCAGATATCAGCCTCCAGGATGGAGATTAGAAAGTGGTCTTGGGATCAATACCTGTAGAAAGAAGGGGACTGGTTTGACGGAGAAGTTGAGATCCCAGTCTCAATGAAAACTTCAGCTGATGTCTTGGGGAACTCTTCATAGCTTCTCTACTTGATACAAGAGGGCCAGGCTTTTATAACCCCTGCCTTGTTCAGGCATTGGATGTGGGCTTCCCCAGTTGGACTTTGAAGGTTTTTTTTCAGCCAAGTCTATCCCTGAAGGGGACTGAGAACTGAGAGCTATCAGTTGGCAGCACCCTCAGTAGCCATGGAACAAACTCTTCATTTTTGAAGGAAGATCTGGGCACATCACAGTGTCTACTACAACTCCATGCAATCGATGCTGGAAGACACTAATATAAGTAGATCGTTTAGGGAATCTCCAGAGAAAGAGAATCAGGAATGACTTTTTTGACATAAGCTAACCTATTTTTTGCCTAAGCTATTTTGTGATGTAAACCTGGCTGCAGTGCTTGCCCTTGAACAAGTCTCAGTAATTAACGATCTTAAGGGAGGGGATGCAGAAGCTAGGAAGGACCAGTCAAGAAACAATAATGCAGCTTTGGGACAGGGTCCTGTTTCCCACTCAAGAGATATGCATAATAATATATCCTTTAATTCAGCACAAACTAAATCCCGCACCCAGGTGATGGAGTGATGATGAATGATGATGTTGACATTCCAGACATCAATCAACTAAAGCTTGGGCTCTGCCAATCTTTTCCCCAATTCTATGCTTAATTCTCTTTTGTTCAAGTTCTCTCAGGAATATGCATGTGCCTGATGCCAAAAACTTGGCCTCTGTGCACTGGTGTGAATTGAATCTCAGAGGCAGAGTTTTGAGTAAAGAAGAAAAGAATAGCTTTATTGCTTTGCAAGGCAAAGGAGAACATAGCAGGCTTGTACCTTCAAAAACTGTGTATCCCAACCTGAGAAGATTTGATGAGGAGTTTTATAGCAGTGGTTCAAGGCTGGGGTTGCTAATAGGATCAGGGTGTGCCAGGGCCTCCTTTAATCTGGCCTCAGGTAGCCTCCTGATGAGCTTCTGTGGTTCTCAAGGTTATCAAACTGTGACCTTCTCAGTGAAGAATGCTGCATCAAGTAGTTAACACCTTCCATTTACTGGGGGTTTTAATTCTTCAGAAGAACTCAAAAACATTGTTATGTATATCCCTTGAGGCAGAACCAGGATCCTGTCCCAAGATTGCACTATTGTTTCTTGACTGTTCCTCCCTTGTCTCCACATCCCCTCTCTTCCCAATTAACAACTATTCAAATCTGCCCTTTGGAACTCAGGGAAGGTCATGGAGGCTGAGGCCTATTCCTTACAAATAAGGAATGGGGGACACAGAAAAGACTTCCATGCCCAGGAGCCCCACAAGGTCCTACTTTGCTTCATACCCTTAGCTTAAAATTTCCCTAGTCTTAGTGTTGAGGAGACACTGCTTTGGGAAAGATCTCCAGTGTCTTCTTACTTCCTGCAAGTAATAATAAATCCTACCTTCTTCTGATCTTTGGCTTTGTTGCAGCTATTGACTCAATACCCACCGAGAGGTGAATGCAGTTTTGTGGTAACACTAAGACAATTTACCTAGATCCAATAAAACCAAGGAATGCATGCTACCTGGGGAAGAAATGTCACCCCTACTAGCCACTTGGAATGATACAGTCAAACATTCAGTAATTAAATTCCAGTCAATTGACAAAATTTTTCTCTTCTGACATTTGTTCTGGCATTTTTTGTTCACAACACAGCTGGTGTAGGGGAGGAAAAAACTTTTTGCTTCCTTTCTTCTAGGTTCAATGTCTGGAGCCTGCAAACAAAATTGATAAAAGACAAATTTACAAGAGAGAGAAAAAAGTTTTAATGATGTATGAGGGAGTTACAAAGAAAAATGTGGCTCAAGGAGGTGGCCAGATGATTCAGGTTTATATACCATCTTAGGCTAAACAGAGGAAAAGGGGTTTGGGGCTTATGGGTTGGGGAGGTAAATTATAGGAAGAGGAGGGGAAGAAATGCGTGATAAATAAGGGTTATCTTGCAGATAAGAGTCTTTCACATAGGTGATAAAAGGTGACTCTAGGAGTAGTCCTTTGCCTGGTACAGACATTTTTACAAAAAGAAATAAGGAAATTTCCTATATAAATGTAAATGTCTTTACAAAAGGAGAAATTTATACCTTATTTTTAGGCAGTTCGGGGGAGGTAAAAAGCTTTTCCTAGGTCTGCTGGAAATTGCCTTTAGCTCAGAATAATTCTTATGCCGAAGTGGTATATTTTGGGATAGCATATTTTGATCTCCTTCGCTGGTATAAAAGGAATAAAGTTCCTCCCCACTCTCTAAATATTATATCATTTAATAAGAGATTTCAATAAATGTTTCTCCTATAAGACCTCACAAAGAAAATTCTTCAAAAGGATACATCGATGGTATTTAAAAGGGTGACTAAAAGGAAAGACAATGGTATGTTTTATATATATCTAGGGTGCCATATGTCCCAATTTACCTGGTACAGTCCTGATTTGTGCCTTTGTTCCAGCATAATTATTAATAGCATCGTTTTCACCTTCATAAGTGCCCCCTTTGGGTGCAATACATTATATGGTGACCTTATAAATACCAGAGATAATGTGAATATCCAAATGACTGTTGTGTTTCAAAATAACCATCTTAAAAGACCAAATAAATACTTATTCCAAAGATGCTATCATTGATTCAAACATTTTTAGAATTATACTGCTGAAATCACTGGCTAGACTAGTATATAAAATATGCACAAGAGCCATCCAATTCCTTTTAATTCTCATTCTGCATTTTCCTCTCATTGTCTCAGACTATTTTTCACTATCCTAAGAAGAAGCAATCCTGTTAGCCAGCCACACCAAAGTCATTCACTATGGCCATTGGACTTGACTGTGATGAACTTTGTTTCTTAAATCAAAACTTTCTTCTGAGGATGAGAATGTGAGAATTTTCAACCACTGGCTATGTCCAAACTTGTGACCACAGGCATGTTCTCCCTCTCTCTCTTCTCCCCACACCCTGATATATAATATCAAATAACAAAGTACAAGGGCCCTCCAGGTAGCACTAGTGGTAAAGAACCAACCTGCCGATGCAGGAAACATAAGTGACGCAGATTTGATCCCTGGGTTGGGAAGATTCCCTGGAGGAGAGCATGGCAACCCACTCCAGTAATCTTGCCTGGAGAATCCCATAGACAGAGGAGCTTGGCGAGATACAGTCCATAGGACTACAAAGAGATGGACATGACTGAAATGACTTAGCATACACATGCAACACACAGCAAAGTATAATCATAGTTATTGTAGATTGAAGGGGCTAATATATAATACCCTTCTTTCCCATAATCTAGTAAGCCTATGATTAATCAGTGGTATGTATGATCTCTTTCTGGAAGAGGTCAGTTATTCTAGTCCTATATTTGCCAAACTACTCCCACAATACCAACTTCTTCTCTTGTGGAGATATCCTTTGATGAATGAGAAAGGACATAGAAGGAGCTTCTCTGTGTGGCTTCTCTGAAAATTTCCCATATAACTCAGAGCTAGCTGGATTTTCTTGAGAGGCTGTGGCCAGTTCATCACCTATATATGCTCTCTCACTTTCCTTCCACACCTTCCTTTCTTCCTCCTTGCTTCCCTGAAATTGTATCCTCCTGAATAATACATTGGTATATAAGCTCTCCTCAGATTGAAGGGAACCCAGGCTATGACAAAATGTGACTTAGCAGATGTGACATTAATTGACTTTCAATAAAAGGATTTCATGATCATTCCACACTATAACTGTTCTGCCACACACACCCAAACACACACACACACACACACACACCCCTCCTTTGGCTCTCTCTACTTCTATAATCACTACTCACAGAGCCATTTTTTTTCTTTAATCCAAAAAATTGTAATCCCATGGTTCACTACCATTATTATTCTTTTTCTTGTTCAACCTGAAATGGAAACACTCATCTGTCTAACATGGAGGCAATTAATCAGCACAAGTGATAGTACCAAGCTCCACTTTTAAAATGGCTGCTCTCGGCAAAAATGTTCATATGCTGAAATTATTTGCAAGGTATTTTATTAAGCATGCGTTTTCCATCTGGATTAAAGGTGAAAGCCAGTGTAGCAATAAGATAATGATAGAAAATTTTTTCAGAATGAAAAAATGAAAGGCAGAACAAAGATATTTAAATAATTCATCTTTCAAAGTGGCTTTTAAGCATGAGGGCATTAGTCCAAGATCAACAAAGGGAAATTGGTAAGATTGTAACCAACACAGAGAATAGACAGTATAGCACAAGAACTCAGTCATTTAAGACCCTTTGTTTCTGCTCTGTACCTGTCTCCATGGGTGGGTAATCTCACACATCAGAGACAAAGGAGTTTCTGAAATTCTGGGAACCTTCAGACTCTGGGAGAATGGTCATTACTTTCTCAGTAAATGTGAGTTATCACCTGTCTTTTTGAGTTAGTTCTGGTCTTGAGGTAATGACTGCTCATGTCTGCTTTCACGAAACCTGTGCGGGCTAGTCATGTTTAACTAGATTAATCTCATTTAGGTTTATCTTTCAGTGGATCAGATAGCAGAAATACAGTGGTATTTCTGTAACTTAAGGAAGCTTGATGCTCCCACATTGTCTTTTTCATATCTTCAGTAGGTGGACATTAATCTTTATGCTATTTAGCATGATGGGTTTTCATGGGATTTATGTCATATTTGATTACTGCATACATCTCTGGTGACTCGTGACATTTCTCTCTCTCATTCTCTCTACTGCCTACAGACACACACACAAGATTATTTTTAACTTTCCCTTTTGAAATAATTTTAGATTTGCAAGACAGTTGTAAAAATAGTACCAAAAGTTCAGGTATATATTTCACCCAACTTCCTCTAATGTTAATATCTTATATAAGCACAATACAATTATCCATACTAGGAAATTAACATTGGTACAATATGATTAGCTAAGCTGCAGAGCTCATTTGAGTTTTAACAGTTTTTTCCCCCAGATGAACTTTTTCTGTTCTAGGATCCCATGTTGCATGTCATTGTGTCTCCTTTGTCTCCTCCAATCTGTGATAGTTCCTACCCTTTCCTTGTCTTTTGTGACTGTGAAACTTTTAAAGAGTACTGGTTAGTTATTTTGCAGAACCCACAATTTGAGTTTTTCTTCTGGTGTTTCCTCATGATTAGCTTGAGGTTATAAATTTTCGACAAGACCAATATAGAAGTTATATTGTTTCCTTCTTAGTGCATCATATTGAGGGGTACATGATGTCAATATGTTTTATTACTATGAATCTTAGTTACTTGGTAAGGGTGGTGCCTTCCAAGTTTCTCTACTGAGAATTACTTTTTTTTCCTTTGAAAGTGATAAACACCTTGAGAGAGATATTTTTAGGGTATGCTAGTAACATGTTTCTCCTCAAACTTTCACTTACTGATTTGAGTATCCATCAGTGGATCCTCCCCACAGCAATGATCACTGTGGTGCTTGCCCCATGGTGATTTTTGTATTTCTCTCATTCTTTCAGTATTTTAAAATTGGAATTCTTCAGTATGGGGAAGCTCTCCATTCTCACTCATTTATTCGTGTATTTAATTATTATTTTCAACACAAACTTTATTTTATTCTGTGGATTATAATTCAGTACTATCACTATTCATTTCATTTCTCAAATTGTTCCATCTTTGGCCACTGGGACCTTCTTCAGGTTGGCTCCTGTGTCCTTTTGACATACCCTCATCCTTTACTGAGTATTTCCTTATTTTCGGGCACCACAAAATATTCCAGGCTCATCTTACAGTTTTCTGTACCCTCTCCTGGAATAAACTACTTCTACAAGGAGTCCTGATTTCTTTTATTGAAGAGTGGTGCTTTAGAAACCAAGATCTGGACACTAGGGATGCCTATTTCTTCTGGAATATCACTGTTTTTAGGCTCTTTCAGTAGACAGAGCTAGGAAATATATCTGTGTGTACTAACCCATATATATACACATATCAGTGTTTATTTCTATAGCTATCTTATTAATTATGTACATATAAATAAAACCCTGAGTTCTTTCTGATACATCCAATTCTAATATACACCACAAATTCCATTCTAACACTTCCCTTGTTTGGAATTCTGAGAGGGAGAAACCTGGCTCTCATCATCTAAAATATATTTACCTATTTGTTCAACTCTAGATTTCAAAGTAATTTCAGAATTGCTAACCCATATGCCTATGAGAAACAGACTTACTAACTAGAGTGCAATATTTGTGTGCAGTTCTTTTTGTCGTTAGCCTTATGGTATCCAGTCAAAATACTTTTCTCCAAGGATACTTAGATTAAGACTTTTCTTCCTGATTTCCTTCAGTGTGGTCATGTTATTCACTTGTAATACACTTTGGCTCATGTATTATTATTTGTGTTCCATTTTGGATTGCCCTCACATCTTGGTTTATTTCACCTATTTATTGGGGAAGATAGGTGAAGCATTATTATGTTTTTAAGAGTCAAAGCTATACAAAAATTTATAATCAGAGAAGCATAGCTTCTTCCTCATCCTTACTAACCCATCTACATTTCACCTTTCTTTCCTCTCTTTTGCTGACCATTCTCTATAGGAGAGAAACATTGTTAGTTTATGGTTTGAAAGTGAAAGTGTTGGTTGCTCAGTACTATCTGACGCTTTGCGACCCTATGGACTGTAGCCTGCCAGGCTCTTCTGTCCATGGACTTCTCCAAGCAAGACTACTAGAGTGGGTTGCCATGCCCTTCTCCAGGGGATTTTCCCAACCCATGTCTCTTAAGTCTCCTACATTGTCAGGTGAGTTCTTTACCACCGGCGCCACCTGGGAAGCCCTAGTTTATGGTTCAGTCATCTTATATTTTTTTTCCACAGAAGAGCAGACATGCATTTATTTTCTTATATCCTCTTTCTTGCAAGCTATAGATACTTTTTTGCACGTTGATATTTTCACTCTGAATCAGTTCATAGAGATCTTGGTCATTCTTTTGATTTTCAGACAGCTGCATAGCACTCCATTATGTGAATATATCATAGTTTATTCAACATTCTGTATATGGGCATTTAGATTATTTCCAGTATTTTGCAATTACAAACAATGCTTCAAGTAATAACCTTGTGTATATGTATTTTTGTATTATTAGAGGTATAATTTCAGAATAGATTTCTAGTATTGGAATTGCTGAGTCAAAAAGTACGTGCATAAGTAGTTTTGTCAGATGTTGTCAAATTTCTTCCTGGAAAAATTTATTCTAATTTGCATTCTCACCAGCAATGTATGAGAATGTCTGCTTTTCCATAGAATTGTGAACTAAATGTGTAGCCTTACTTTTAAAATTTTGCCTGTCTGATAGGTGAGACATGGTATCTCAGTGTTGTTTTAATCTGCATTTCTCTAGTTATGAGTGAGTTTGAATATTTTTGTATGTTAGAGGAAGAGACAGAGAGACTGTTCATGACTTTTTTTCATTTTTTAATTGGTCATTTGGCTTTTTTTGTCCTTCAAATTATATTAAGAACTTTGAAGGCATTATACTAAGTGAAATAAAACAGACAGAGAAAGACAAATACTGTATGGTATCATTTATATGTGGAATCTAAAACAGGTGAGCTTGTCAAAACAGGGAATATTGAGGAATTCTTTAATTTCTCTCAGCAAGTTGTCACTGTGTACAGTGTTACAGTGTTCAGTTATTGTTGTGATAAATGTAATTTCCAATTGTTCTTTTCTAGAACATGGAAATAAAATCAAATTTTAAATATTGATCTGTCATACAACCTAGCTAACCTCACTTACCAATTTTCACACTATTTTTGGAAATGCCATGTGGTTGATCAGGGAATTCCCTGGTGGTCCAGTGGTTAGGATTCTGTGCTTCCCCTGCAGGGAGCCCAAATTCAGTCCCTGGTTGGGAACTAAGATCTTGCAAGCTACATGGTGTGGCCAAACAAATATATTGTTGATCATATTACCTACAAACAGAGTTTCTATTTCTAATCTGGATAGCCCTTATTTATTGTTCTTGCTTTGTTGCACTGATAGAGTCTTCAGTACAATGTTGAATAGAAAAGCAGATATGTTGAATAGATGTCTGAATATAGAACAGACATTCTTGCATTGTTTCTGAATAAAAGGGTAAACATTTAGTCTTTCACTATTATATGATGTTAGCTGTAGGTTGTTCATCGATAATTTTTTTCAGGTTGAAGATATTCCCTATTATTCCTAGTTTGCCGAGAGTTTTATCTAGAATGGATGTTGAATTTGCCAAAAGCTTTTTCTGTGTCTATTGCAATAATCATATTTTTGTCTAATCTATTAATCTGACAAATTATGTGCATTGGTTTTTGAATATTAATTTAACTATTGGAACCTTGCATAAAATTTACTTGGTCATGATATATCCTTCTTATACATTGTTGGATTCAATTGAGTAAAATTTCATTAAGACTTTATCAACTTTTTTCAGTAAAGATATTGGTTTGTGGCTTTCCTTTCTTGTAATGTCTTTATCTCATTTACTGACTTCAGAGAGTGAGTTAAGAAGCATCCCCTCCTCTTTAATTTTCTATAAGAGTTTATAGCTAATATTATTTCTATTTTTACTTGCATTGTTTGTGACATGAAATTTGCTGTTATCCTTATCTTTTTGCTCATTACATAGTGTGCATTTTTCTTTGGACACTTTTAAGATATCTTTATCACTGGTTTAAAGAAGTTTCACTATGATATATATGTGTATATAATGATATATATATATATATATATATATATACACAATGATAATATATACACTATGATATATATATATATATAAATGTACTTATATGAATGTATAATATATATTATTTCTTTGTGTGATTTTTTTCATGGTTCTTGTGCTTGGGGTCTGTTGAACTTATTTTATCTCTGACTATAATACTCAATTTGGAAAAATTTTGTATATTCAAATATTTTTCCTATCTCTTCTCTTTTCAGGGTTTCTAATTATACTTATATTAGGTTGTTTGAAGTTATTCCATAGCTCAATGATACTTTTACTTTCTTTGTGTTCTTTTTCTCTGTGTGCTTCATTTTGGCTAGTTTCTATTGCTATGGCTATAGGTTCAATAATCTTTTTCTATTGCCATGTATAATCTGACATTCATCTCATCCCATGTATTTTTCACTTCAAATGTAGTTTTCATCTCTAGGACTTCTATTTCAGTCTTTTAAAAAATATTTTCTATGTTTCTACTTAAGATGGTCAATCTTTATTCAAGGTTATTGAACATATGAAAAGGGAGAAAATAATAGCTAATGAAGCAATGGACAATTCATCTCAAAAATATACAAGCAACTCCTGAAGCTCCATTCTAGAAAAATAAACAACCCAATCAAAAAGTGGACCAAAGAACTTAACAGACATTTCTCCAAAGAAGACATAAAAATGGCTAACAAACACATGAAAAGATGCTCAACATCACTCATTATCAGAGAAATGCAAATCAAAACCACAATGAGGTACCACTTTACACCAGTCAGAATGGCTGCCATCCAAAAATCTACAAGTAATAAATGCTGGAGAGGATGTGGAGAAAAGGGAACCCTCTTACACTGTTGGTGGGAATGCAAACTAGTACAGCCACTATGGAAAAAAGTGTGGAGGTTCCTTAAAAAACTGCAAATAGACCTGCCATATGACCCAGCAATCCCACTGCTGGGCATACACACCGAGGAAACCAGAATTGAAAGAGCCACGTGTATCCCAATGTTCATCGCTGCATTGTTTACAATAGCCAGGACATGGAAGCAACCTAGATGTCCATCAACAGACGAATGGATAAGAAAGCTGTGGTACATATACACAATGGAATATTACTCAGCATTAAAAAAAATTCATTTGAATCAGTTCTACTCAGGTGGACAGAACTGGAGCCTATTATCCAGAGTGAAGTAAGCCAGAAGGAAAAACAACAATACAGTATACTAACACATATATATGGAATTTAGAAAGATGGTAACTAGAACCCTGCACGTGAGACAGCAAAAGGAATGCAGATATATAGAACAGACTTGTGGACTCTGTGGAAGAGGGCAAGGGTAGGATGATATGGGAGAATGGCATTGAAACATGTTAATCATCATATGTGAAATCAATCGCCAGCCCAGGGTTGATGCTCGGGGCTGGTGCACCGAGATGTCCCAGGGGGAGGGAATTGGGAGGGAGGAGGGAGGTGGGTTTCTGGAGGGGGAGCATATGTAAACCCATGGTGGTTTCATGTCATTGTATGGCAAAACCAACACAATAAAAAAATAAAATAAAATCCACTCTTTGGAACCATGAAAAAAAATGCAGTTACATAATTATTTTATGCCCTTGTCTATGAACTTTATCTGTTTTTTCCTTGGTCAGTTTTGATTGATTTTTATCATCATCATGAGTCATGTTTTCTTGCCTCATTGCTTACCTGATAATTTTGATTGAATGACAAACATTGTGAATTTTATCTCATTGAGTGCTGAATATTTTTGTTTTCCTATAAATATTCTTGAGTTTTGTTCTAGGATGTGTTTAAATTATCCTGAAACACATAGTTTTGGAAGTTTTGGCCACAGCAATCAGAGCAGATAAAGAAATCAAAGGAATCCAGATTGGAAAAGAAGAAGTAAAACTCTCTCTGTTTGCAGATGACATGATCCTCTATATTGAAAACCCTAAAGACTCTACGAGAAAATTACTAGAGCTAATCAGTGAATATAGCAAAGTTTCAGGATACAAAATCAACACACAGAAATCCCTGGCATTCGTATACACTAACAGTGAGAAATCAGAAAGAGAAATTAAGGAAACAATTCCATTCACCATCGAAACAAAAAGAATAAAATACTTAGGAGTATTTCTACCTAAAGAATCAAAAGACTTGTATATAGAAAACTATAGAACACTGATGAAAGAAATCAAGGAGGACACAAACAGATGGAGAAATGTACCATGTTCATGGATTGGAAGAATCAATATAGTGAAAATGAGTATACTACCTAAAGCAATCTATAGATTCAATGCAATTCCTATCAAGCTACCAGAGGTCTTCTTCAAAGAATTAGAACAAATAATTTCTCAATTTGTATGGAAATACAAAAAACCTCGTATAGCCAAAGCAATCTTGAGAAAGAAGAATGGAACTGGCGGAATCAACCTACCTGACTTTAGGCTATACTACAAATCCACAGTCATTAAGACAGTATGGTACTGGCACAAAGACAGAAACATAGATCAATGGAACAGAATAGAAAGCCCAGAGATAAATCCACGCATCTATGGACACCTTATCTTTGACAAAGGAGCCAAGAATATACAATGGAGAAAAGACAACCTCTTTAACAAGTGGTGCTGGGAAAACTGGACAGCCACTTGTAAAAGAATGAAACTAGATCACTTTCTAACATCATACACAAAGATAAACTCAAAATGGATTAAAGATCTAAGCATAAGACCAGAAACTATAAAACTCCTAGAGGATAACATAGGCAAAACACTCTCTGCTATAATCCAAAGCGGGATACTCCATGACCCACCTCCCAGAATATTGGAAATAAAAACACGAATAAACAAATGGGACCTAATTAAAATTAAAAGCTTTTGCACAACAAAGGAAACTATAAGCAAGGTGAAAAGACAGCCTTCAGAATGGGAGAAAATAATAGCCAATGAAGCAACAGACAAACAATTAATCTCAAAAATTTACAAACAACTCCTGCAGCTCCATTCTAGAAAAATAAACAACCCAATTAAAAAGTGGGCCAAAGAACTTAACGGACATTTCTCCCAAGAAGATATAAAAATGGCTAACAAACACATGAAAAGATGCTCAACATCACTCATTATCAGAGAAATGCAAATCAAAACTACAATGAGGTACCACTTTACACCAGTCAGAATGGCTGCCATCCAAAAGTCTACAAGCAATAAATGCTGGAGAGGATGTGGAGAAAAGGGAACCCTCTTACACTGTTGGTGGGAATGCAAACTAGTACAGCCACTATGGAAAACAGTGTGGAGGTTCCTTAAAAAGCTGCAAATAGACCTGCCATATGACCCGGCAATCCCACTGCTGGGCATATACACCGAGGAAACCAGAATTGAAAGAGCCACGTGCACCCCAATGTTCATCGCTGCATTGTTTACAATAGCCAGGACATGGAAGCAACCTAGATGCCCATCAACTGACGAATGGATAAGAAAGCTGTGGTATATATACACAATGGAATATTACTCAGCATTAAAAAAAAATTCATTTGAAGCAATTCTACTCAGATGGACGAAACTGGAGCCCATTATCCAGAGTGAAGTAAGCCAGAAGCAAAAACAACAATACAGTATATTAACACATATATATGGAATTTAGAAAGACAGTAATGAGAACCCAACATGGGAGACAACAAAAGGAACGCAGATGTATAGAATAGACTTGTGGACTTTGTGGATGAGGGTAAGGGTGGGATGAGATGGGAGAAGGGCATTGAAGCATGTTAATTGTCATGTGTCTAATCAATCGCCAGCCCAGGATTGATGCTCGGGACTGGTGCAGCGAGATTTCCCGGGGGGGAGGGAGGAGGGAGGGGGGACCCGGAGGGGAAGCATATGTAAACCCATGGTGATATCATGACAATGTATGGCAAAAACAATAATAAAAAAAAAAAA
>ML664653.1:2740444-2790616 GCA_007570785.1 Antilocapra americana | reverse complement strand
AGGGCATTGAAGCATGTTAATGTCATGTGTCTAATCAATCGCCAGCCCAGGATTGATGCTCGGGACTGGTGCAGCGAGATTTCCCGAGGGGGAGGGAGGAGGGAGGGGGGACCCGGAGGGGAAGCATATGTAAACCCATGGTGATATCATAACAATGTATGGCAAAAACAATAAAAAATAAAATAAAATAAATTATCCTGAAACAGTTTAATACTTTTGAGCATTGCTTTTAAGCTTTGTTGCACAGGACCAGAGTATCATTTAGTCAAAAGGTAAATTTGCCATATTACTGAGGCAAGACCCTTCTGAGTACTCTATTCAGTACTCATGTGTGTATTTTTCTATTTCTGCCATAACAAATTCCCACAAGCTTAGTGGCCTGAAAGAACACAAATTTTTTATCTTAAAGTTCTGGATTTCAGAAGTGCAAAGTCAAACAAATTGGCCTATAGTCAAATGTTAGCTGATATGTTTCCTTCTGGAAGCTCTGAGGGAAGAATCTGTGTTCTTGCATTTTCCAGCTTCTTTGTGCTGCCTGATTCCTTGGCTTGAGGCCCTTTTCTCCATCTTTGAGTCAGTGGCACAGCATCTTCCAATCTCTCTCTCTCTCTTCCTTTCATACCTTTGCTTCCATTGTCACCTCTCCTTTTCTGATTCTGACCCTCCTGCCTCCTTGTAAGGACTCATGTGATTACATTGGCTCCACTCATTGGAAAAGACCCTGATGCTGGGAAAGATTGGAGGCCAAAGGAGAAGGGGGCAGCAGAGGATGAGATGGTTGGGCCTCTTTGGACCTCATGTTCCTTTTTCTCAACTCAGGGTGCCTGCCCTGCAGCCTGGAATCTCTCTTCAAGCAGTAAGCTGTGGTAATCACAGGTTTAGTTTGTTCATTTCCCATGTCTTAGCAACCACTCTTCACTGTCTCATGGCTGATATCTCGAAAGCCACTGTTTCATATAGTTTTCCAATTTTTTTAGTTGTTTTGGGAGTGTAAGAAAATCTGGTCCCTGTTAGTTCAATTTGACCAGAGGTGAAAGTAAAGGTATCATTTTTCAAATGCTCTTGATTATTATACCTGCTATGATCACAGGAGTTTACAAAATAGGGGCTGATACAAGAGGAATAACATTTCATGATTCAACATTTAATAAGCAACTTTTATGGACAAAGGTAATGAGCTAAATACTGGGAAGAATAAAAATATGGTCACTCCATGGTCAAGAGGAGCTGACACATGGTAGGCAGTCTGGGGCTTTCTGGAGGCAACAGGATGGAGAGGAGAAAGAGACGTATATCGTAGTATGTTAGAAAGTTATGTCTCTTTCAAAACAGCTCTTGGAATGGGGCCTGGGCTGGAACCACTCTGTGCTGGCAGGTTTGATGTCAGGTTCCCTCAGACAGGAAAGTCCCTGAAGGGTAGCTGCCCCACTCGGAAAGAGCTGCCAATGCCTTGCCTTGATAAACCCCAGGACTGCTAACTTATCACTGCTAAGTTCCCTAGCATGCTTGCTTTTTGTCCACTGTGCAGATGATCCCTAACAAACAGCTCTGAAGCTTACAGGAGACACATAAAGGCAGGAAAATCACATTTGACAAACATTCTGCTGTTACCTGGATAGCCATTTTTAGATAAAATTTTATTGGAGCAAAGTTGATTTATAATGTTGTGTTAGTTTTGTGTGTACAGCAAAGTGAATCAGTTATACGGACACACACACACACACACACACACATATATATATATATATATATATATATATGTTCAGTCTTTTAAAAAAATTCTTTCCCATATAGGTCATTATAGAGTATTGAGTAGTTTCCTGTTCTATACAGTAAGTCCTTATTAATTATCTGTTGCAGTGTATATATGTCAATCCCAATCTCCCAATTCATCCCTCCCCCTTACTTACCACCCATCCATGGTAACCATAAGTTTGTTTTCTATATCTGTGATTCTATTTCTGTTTTGTAAATAAGCTCATTTGTACCATTTTTAAAGATTCCACATATGAGGAATATCACATGGTATCTTTGTCTGACTTACTTCACTCAGTATAAGTATCTCTAACTCCATCCACATTGCTGCAAATGCCATTATTTTGTTCTTTTTATGGCTGAATAATACTCTATTATATATATGTACACATCTTCTTTATCCACTCCTCTGTCAATGGCCATTAGGTTGCTTCCATGTCTTGGCTATTGTAAATAGTGCATCAGGGAACACTGGGGTGCATGCATCTTTTGAATTCTGATTTTCTCCAGATATATACCCAAAAGCGGCATTGCTGAATCATATGGTAACTATTTTTAGTTTTGTAAGGAACCATCGTACTGTTCTCCATAGTGGTTGCATCATTTACATTCAGTGGTACCATTTTCTAACATGGTATATATGAAAATATGGAATGCTTCCATATTTGTACATCATCCTTGTGCAGGGGCCATGCTAATCTTCTCTGTATTGTTTCAGTTTTAATATATGTGCTGCCAAAGTGAGCACTGGATAGCCATTTTTATATACATATTGTCCAAGAAGAAACTGAGACTTCTCTTAGCTAGGTCCCCAGAGTTAGTGTAGGGATCAAAGTCTGACTGCAGGGCCCATGGTCTTTTATTTTTTGGCTCCAGAAAGACCGCCTCAGTTTCTTTTTTTTTTCTTTTGACCTCACCATGTGGCATGGGGTATCTTAGTTCCCCGACCAGGGATCAAACCCTCACCTCATCCAATGGAAGTGTGGAGTCTTAACCGCTGGACCACCAGGGAAGTTCCTGCCTCTGTTTCAATAAAAAAGTATCCATTACTTCTCACATCCTCTATTTGCTGACTGTGTTCCTTACA
The DNA here is from genome assembly GCA_007570785.1 of Antilocapra americana. Lineage (NCBI taxonomy): Eukaryota > Metazoa > Chordata > Mammalia > Artiodactyla > Antilocapridae > Antilocapra > Antilocapra americana. The sequence goes on along the minus strand of ML664653.1, from coordinate 2,787,774 downwards.
CCTAAAACCCTTTGACCTCTTGGTTTCTGATTAACTTCCTTATGCTGGAAAATATGAATCTCTTCTTCCCACTTGAGTGTGACTTCTGATGCCTTGCTCCCCAGTATCTATGTATTTCTATACTCTCATATCTTCCTCACACCTGGTTCTTAGTCATTGCTTTGATCTGCCTCTTGTTCTGTTTGCCTTTTATGTAGTCTTTTCCCCCTTTTTTTCCAAACTCTAAACTTTTTATTTTGCATTGCGGTATAGCTGATTAACAATGCTGAGGTAGTTTCAGGTGAACAGCGAAGGGACTCAGCCATACATATACATGCATCCATTCTCCCCGACACCATCTTCCCATCTAGGCTGGCAGGTAACATTGAGCAGAGTTCCATGTACTGTACAATAGGTTTTTGTTGATTATCCATTTTGAATATAGCAGTGTATACATGACCCTCCCTAACTCCCTAACTATCCCTTCTCTCTGGCAACCATAAGTTTGTTCTCTGTGAGTCTGTTGATGTTTGTAAGTAAGTTCATTTGTATCATTTCTTTTTAGAGTCCACAAAAAGGGGATGTCATATGGTAGTTCTCCTCTGTCTGACTTACTTCACTCAGTGTGACACTCTCTAGGTTCATCCATTTTGTAGCAAATGGCATTATTTCATTCTTTTTAATGGCTGAGTAACATTCCATTATATACTGTGTCTGTGAACAAATAAATTAGTACATGAATATTCAATATTCACATGCTTACAAACATTCAGTTGTGTTTGAAAGTCAGCCAAGGGGATGCTTTGTTGAACTGGATGGCATCAGACATGGAAGAAGCACATCAGGTTTAGAAGCTTAGAATAGAAAGCTGACTGTCCTACAGTAGCAATGCCAGGGAATGAGAGGAGGAAACTGGAAATAAGACTACATAAAAGGCCTTTTGGATCATGTTTTTCACTCTCCTTATTTATCCCACTTTAGCTATACTAGATTTCTTACTGTTCTTCTAACATGCCAAATATACTCCTTCCTCAGGGCCTTTGTACTTGCAGTTCTCTCTGTCTGAAAATAACCATACTGCTTACTGCCTCAAATTCAATCTGATCTTTGCTTAAAATTTACCTCCATGAAGAGCTCTTTTTTCACCAGGCACATAAAATGACAATGCTATTATTCTATTTTTGACCCTGATTTATTTTTCCTCAGATCAGTAACTATCATATTACCTGTTTGTTTATTTTCCTTTGATAAGACATCCTAATATTCTTTTCCATAATGTCACACTGAGAAAATGATACCATTTGAAGGGCATACTGTGGGAAATGGAGGAAGCCAATTGTGATTTGGTGTTAGTAAGACTGGAGTCAGGGAGAAACTCCAGCAATTATGGAAACCTCAGTGCTTGAGACACATATGTTATGATTCTGGCACATGTTAACACCTGTCCCTCCACCAGAAATAAACCCCATAATAGTCCTGAAAGCAGAGCCTGACATGTAGTATGTGCTAAATAGGTAAGTAATATCATGACTGTTTAACTGTTTAATGATATATCATATCATTAAAAAGTCATGAATATGTTAAAGACTCTTTGATCTTTTGTCGTAATAGAGTATATTTCATTTAATTGATCCTCTATTATTGCACTTGTAGGTGTTTTTTGATACTTGATTTAAAATCTGCCTTCTGGCCTTGTGAATTAGTAGTGAATTGCTGAGGACTTAAAAGGAATCATGTGCCTGTCATCATACATGCCATCTAAGTAGCACTATCTTCCTGGGGAAGACATCAGATTTGAGAAGGCACACACCATTTTCACTTGGATACGCAGATACATATCAAGCCCTAACGAATCCTGGTATGTATGCTCCTGGAACAATCTGAAACACCTCTGGGCTTGTTTAGTGTATCATTCAAAAGGAATGAGAGTTGGTACATGTCAAATTCTCTGTGATTCTCACGTCCAACATGAACTGCATAGGAATTCCATCAGTAAGTTTTTCCCTTGATAATCACCTCTAAAACAGAAACTTGGAATAGAATCAGGAAGGGATGTGAAGGAGAATGAATGCATGAGGAGTATGCAGGAGATGCTGCTGGTGAAACTTGACTCCCCTCCCTCCCAGTGATAAGGAAAACCATGCAAGCTAGTGTACTTAGTGAATGCCACAGGCATTTTTTTCATTCCCATGGGCAGGGTGGAAATTTAGTCTCTTCTAAATTGTACCTGTGTGCTAGGTTAATTAATCAAAGTGTAGGTACAGGACAAACACCCAAACGTATTTTGTAAAACTCAATCCATCCCTGGCTGCGCAAATGTCCTGTCTATCAGAATGTCAGTGACTTGTGTGGATTTATGTGTTTATGCACATTTTCTTAAAAGAATTGTTCTAACTTGAAAATTCATGGAAACATCAGGAAGATTTTTTTTTGTCTGGTAAGATAGAAGAGATTTTGAGTGAAGAACTTCTGGACTCAAATCCTGATTGTGCCACTTCCAAATGTGTGATCTTGGACAAGTTACTTAACCTTTCAGTATCTCGATTTTCTAAGGATAATACATATTTCACACAATATTAGGAAATGAGGTAAAGACACCTCGGACTTTACTGGTAATTCAGCTTTTAACAGAATGAAGAAATCAATTTTCCTCTCTCTCCTTCTTTTTTAAAGTTCTCATTCTCTATTTAGAGACACATTTCTTAAAGTGTGTTCCATAGAACAAACATGAACATGTTCCAAGACATGCTCAGAAAAAAGAGGGACCTCTATACCCTAACTTCACTTTTAGAGATTCATTATGCCAATTGGCACATTGAAAGCTTAGGAATTATATGGTACAGAAAATCAGTTGACTTTATCTAATTTGGTGTTTCTCAGTCTTATTTGACCTGGAGATTATTTCTGATGATACCTCTTAGCAGCTTTCTGAATGATTCTGTGATGAAACACACTATGAGAATGGATCTTCTAAGGCACCATTGGAACAAACGATCACTGAATTTAGCAGAAATCAGAAGTGTCCTCAATGAAGCTACAATATTTTAACTGGAAAACTGGAGGTCCTAGGTTATTTATAGACGTGTGTGTGTGTGCTAAGTCACTTCAGTCATGTCTGACTCTTTGAGACCCTCTGGACCATAACCTGCCAGGCTCCTCTGTCCATGGGATTCTCCAGGCAAGAATACTGGAGTGGGTTGCCATTTCTTCCTCCAGGGGATCTTCCCAACAGAGGGATTGAACCCACGTCTCCTGCAGCTCCTGCATTACAGGTGGATTCTTTACTGCTGAGCCACTGGGGAAGTCCATTTATAGACATACACATTTTGTAATAAAGTGATAATATGGTTTTTAAGTTTGTAATAATCCCAAAGAATTATTAATTTTTATGTATCTAATTATTTTCTGCTTACTGTCTTAATTTTGATTAGCTTCTGTTATTTTATTGACTTATACTTATCTTTTATGTTTTCTCTTCAAGCATCAACTCTTGGTTTGCTCAGTGTGGGTGTGTAAGGGTGGAGTCTTCCTTCTTCACAAAACCCCTGGTAGGTGCAGCTTCCAATAGTGTGACTCATGAATGACAAGACTAGAAACACCTTAAGCATTGATTATAATGAGACTGTAGCAAGTTATTGCTTGATGAAGCTGGCTTTACTAATAGATGAGATAATCCAGTTGTTACCAAAAGTCTGACTTGTAGTTTCTTCGAAACTTCTTATAATCCTCCTATTTATTTAGAAAAATTTTCTGAATCTAATCCCATCACCATAAAACTTAGAGAAATTTCTTTATCAGCACTTCATAGGTTGCCAAGAAAAATGAAGTGGATTAAATCAAACATTTTCCTCTTTTCTTTATATGTAAATATATATATATATTATTGAGGTATAGTTACAATGTTGTGTTAGTTTCAGGTGTAGAGCACAATAATTCAGTAATAAATCTCTATTCTTTTTCAAATTATTTTCCCTTATAGGTTATTGTAAAATATTGATTATAGTTCACTGTGCTATACAGTAGGATTATATTGTTTATCTGTTTTATATAGAGTAGTGTGTGTGTGTTAATCCCAAACACTTAATTTATCCCTCTCCTTCATTTCCATTGGTAACCATAACCATTTGTTTTCTATGTCTGTGGGTCTATTTCTTTAAAAAAATATTTAAATAAGGAAAATAGGATAACAAGAGTTCAAGTAAGACAGAAAAAAAGATAGCTTCCCCTCACCCACCTACTCCTACCACAAAAAAGAAACAAAAGCCCAGAAAACAAAACTTACAAACCCTGATCTTTATTCTCATAGAAATAAGAGAAAGGCAGGAAAAATAATAACAAAGACTTGTGAGAACAGAATAAGTAAAGTCAATTTGAGAAGTGCTAAAAAAATTCTGTAACATAAAGGTAATTGTAAAATTATGTAGGTAGGTCTGAAAATAGAAAATTATAGAGAGAAAGAAAATGTTTTTCACCCTCCCCCCAACTAACAGATGGGGAAGAGAATCTGTTCATTGCTGACGCCAAAAGACAAAGACTCCTACTGAATATTTCATTTTCACCCCTAAAATAAGAGAGCTGTGTGCAGAAACTAGAATGGGCAACACCTCCCCACTTAAGTAAAATGAAAATAAATTAAAATATTATTGCCACGACATATCAGGACCTGTACAACTCCAATCTGCAGTGGGACTTTTCTTGTAAAGACTTCCCTGTTTCTAGTAATAGCAAGCTAGGTTATTTGGGCCAACCTTTTTCAGAAAAACAATGACAAATTATGGATAAATGCAAAAAATGAAGTTTTTAAATAAAGCATTGAATAGCTAACAAGACAGGAATTTCCAGGACAAACTCAAAAGGAAAGCAGGAATCCAGAGAGGTAAAGGGAGCTGAGTGGCCTCTGAAAGCTTTTGTCAATGAGGAAAAATAAACACTTTAGTTTTTACAGCCAGGTTGATATGGTTACCCAAGGTAGGAAGAGGTTAAGAGAAGATACTCCCCAATATAAGTAGAATTCCTAAAAGGTTATACTCTTTGGGTCACTGTGAAGTAGAAGTAAATTGGCCTTTGATATAGTTTTACATTTTATATTTGACATCTTATGGATGGACCCCCCAAAAAAGCAACATAAAAATGAAACCCTCTAGCAAAGAATTTAGCTTGAAGTGATACCAAACAGATAGCATCCCTAGATATTTGGTTTAAGCAATTGTGTACTTTATTTTGTGTATTTTTGCACCTTTTAAAACAGATTTCAAATTATTATAAATATATTTTCAAAGCTATTTAGCAGCAAATTGTGCCATTCACAAAAGAAAAGAAGCACTGTGCATAAGAACAAGCAGAAAGAACAGACAGCAGAAAGAGATCTATGAAGACTCTGGATGTGGAGTTATTATTTAAGACTTTACAAAACAATTATGCTTCCAATGTTTAAATAAATGAAAGGTAAACTGAAATATTGCAAACAGAAAACCTTGTAAAGTAAAATCAGATCTGAAAAAAGACCAGTTAGAACTTGTAGAAATGAATATATGTATATAAATAAATAGACCCATATAAATATATTCATGGATGGATATATATCTACATATATGTGCATTTGTGTATATGCATATACATATACATATATGTATATTTATATATACATGCACACATTTACATGAATACATTATGGATCAATGCATAGAAATTAAAAGACTATTCATGGATAAAAAGATAATTGGGAATTTGAAGATAAGTCAGAAAAAATTATCCAGAATGCACCACAGAGAGAAAAAAGGATAGAAACTATAAAAGAGAGATTAAGAGATATGAGGGTAGAGGGAAAGAGTCTAACAATAATTTATTAGAATCCCCAAAGAGCAGTAGAGAGAAAATAAATCGATAATGGTTATTAATTTTTAGAACTGATAAAGCATATAAACCCAGCATTCTGGAAGTCCCTCAATTTCAAGTGAGAAATTGGATAAATAAGATGTGGTACATTTATACAATGGAATATTACTCAGTCATTAAAAAGAACAAAATAATGCCATTTGCAGCAATATGGATAAACCTAGAGATTGTCATACTGAGTCAACTAAGTCAGACAAAGATAGATACTATCAGATATCACTCATATGTGGAATCTTAAAAAAAGGGTACATTTGAACGTATTTTTAAAACAGAAGTAGAGTCACGGACGTAGAAAACAAACTCATGGTTACCAGGGGATAAGAGGGCAGGGACAGGTAAATTGAGAGATTGGAATTGACATATACACACTGCTATATATAAAATAGATAATGAATAAGGACCTACTATAACAGAGAGAACTCCATTCAATACTCTGTTGATCTGTATGGGAAAAGAATCTAAAAAAAGAACTGATATATGTATATGTATAACTGATTCAGTTTGTTATATACTTGAAATTAACACAACCTTGTAAATCAACTATACTCCAATAACATTTTTTTAAAAATCAAATAATACCTAAATTAGTGGGAAAATATGCCATGATCATGGGTCAGAAGACCTATTTTTGTTAAGATATCTGTTTTCCCAAAATTGATCTATGGACAAGCAAATTTTCCAACTGCTTCTAAGAGTATTACAAGGCAAAGAAATCAGAATAAGTGAAACAATTTTGAAAAAAGAAAAAAAAATTGAGAGACTCATACTACCTGATTTCAAAACATACTATAAAGTTACAGTAATGAAGTTAGTGTGGTATTGGTGAAAATACCACACATAGATCAATGTGATAGAGTAGGAGGTCCAGAAATAGACCCAGTCTAAAATGATCAATTGATGCAGAAGTAATTCAATGTAGAAAAGATAGTCTTACCAACAAATGGTGCTAGAGTAATTAAATATCATAGGCATGAAAATGAACCATATCCTATTCCTTACACTTGATATAAAAGTTAACTAAAAATGATTCTTAGATTTAATATGAATATAAAACTATAAAACTTTTAGATGATATATAGGAAATTTGTGTAACCTTGTATTAGGGAATGAGTTCTTAGATATTAACCAAAAGCATGATTTATAAAATAAAAATTTTAAATTCAAATTTTGAGAAAATTAAAGCTTTTCTCTTTAAAATACTATTAAGAGAATGGAAAGACAGGCTACAAACTAGAGAAAATATGATATCTGGCAAAGTAATTATGAATACATAGTGAACTCACAAGCAAAATTCAACAATAAGAAAGCATATAACCTCTCAAACATAGGCAAAGATTTCAACAGACACTTCTCAAAGGAACTGTGTGGAAAGAAAATGAACACATATATGATTGTCATCACTAGTTACTGGGGAAATGCAAATGAAAACCACAGGGAGATACTACTATACACCTACTGAAAGGGCTAATATAAAAATAGTGACAGTAAAATATTGAAGTAGATATGAAGCAACTGGAGCTTTCATACATTGCTGATGGAAATGCAAGGTGAATTTTCTTATAAAGTTAAAATTGAACTTAATGTCTGACCCAGTAATCCCAATGCAAAGTAATCCCATTACTATTTACTAGAAAAATTTAAACTTCTGTTCCCACTCTAAAACAGTACATGGATGCTTATTGCAGCTTTATTCACAATAGCACCAAACTAGAAATAACCTAAATGTCCTTTAGTTGGTTACTTGTTGAACAAACAGTGTACATCCATAAAATGATATCCTACTGAGTAATAAAAACAAGTTAAATGTGCATATATGTAATGATATGAGTGTATCTGAAATTCATTTTTCTCAGTGAAAGGAGCCAGACTCAGAAGTTTATATATGGTATAATCCCATCTCCATGACATTCTGGAAAAGGCAAAGCTATAGGGAGGGAGAACAAGTAAGTGGTTACCAGGCTTTAGGGAAGAATGAAGGGTTGACCATAAAGAAATAGAATGAGCTAATATTTGCGGGTAAGGGAGCTATTCTGTCTCCTGATTTTGATGGCTATTATACAACTCTGTGCATTTTGTCAAAACTCACAGAGCTATAAAAAAGGTTTGTATTACTGTATATGCATGTGTGCTAAGTTGCTTCAGTCATGTCCAATTCTTTGTGACCCTTTAGACTGTAGCCTGCCAAACTTCTCTGTCCATGGGATTCTCTAGATAAGAATACTGGAGTGGGTTGCCATTTCCTCCTCCAGGGGATCTTCCCTAGCCAGGGATCAAACCCAGGTCTCCTGTGGTTCTTGTGTTGCAGGAGGATTGCTTACCCCTGAGCCCCTGGAGAAGTCCATATTACTGTATATGCATAACAAAATTAAGCAAAATGTAACTCCTGTAAATGCCTCATGCATCAGAGAAATAAAGTTTAACATTATCAGATACCAAGGTTAGAGTGGTTATGTAGTGCATTCTTTGGAAACCTAAATCTCCTTTACAAACAATGGTAAAATGTGCTGCATTCTTTGTTAACTTGAACCAGGAACAAATGAATAATTTCAGAATCATTTCTCAGGTAGTCTTAAGTATGTCATAAATCATAATTGTCACAGAAAATTCAGTAGATTCTTCTACAGCATCTCTTGTATTTTATCAGGACAATCTACAGGACTTTTGATACTAAATCATTTAAAATATGATGGCTCAGATAAGCTCTCTTAGTCAGTTTTGTATTATTAAATAAAGGTGTCACTTGAAGAAAATGCGATGATTTGAGCTAACACATATGTAGTTTAAAATAATTACATTACTGTCTGTTGACTTTGGGGCTTCCCTGATGGCTCAAATGGTAAAGAATCTGCCTGCAATCAGGAGATTTGGGTTTGACCCCTGGCTTGGGAAGATCCCCTGGAGAAGGGAATGGTAGCCCACTCCAGTATTCTTGCCTAGAGAATTCCATGAACAGAGGAGACTGGCAGGCTACAGTCCATGGACTTGCAAAGAATTGGACATGCCTGAGCGACAAACTTTCTGTTGACTTTGCATAGAGATCTGAATTTTCTTTTAAAGAGTATCATGCTATCATTTAGCAGTCCTGCAACAATTTTGGAACTACAATAAAGATTGATATCCTTATGGAAACTATACAACATGCACACACATGCATACAAATGCTAACACACACAGTTTTAATAACATAGTCAGACACACATATAAACACACACAGTCACATGCACGCACATGTAGATGCTTATAGGCACATACATAATATACACATATATAAAACACATAGGCATGTACATGTGTGCTCACACAGAGTGCAGATGCACAAGCACATCTCCTCCCACTGTGCACATACTTATTTTCCCTCTCAGAAATGCAGATCATCTCTTAGAATCCAAAGTATAAAAATTGCATTTAAAGGTTACTGTATCTCCCTTAAATAAAGGGAGCTTCTGCCTCAAATCCATTTTGAAATAAGCTGGTTGTAAATGAAAAACAGATGGAGAAAAGATCAGGCATTACTTGGGATTCTCAGCTAAATTCTTTAGTAATATCCAAACATAATTCATTTGGGTTTGGGATGTTCACTCTTGGAGCTCAGCCACCATACTGAATCCAACAGCCCCACCTCCCTGCCACCCTCAGCCCTGGCTAAGCTCCCAGCTGGCAGCCAGCACTGACTTGCCATGTGTGAATGAGCCAGCTTGGAAATGGATCCTTCAGCCCTTCGTTGAGCTGCCCAAACTAATGCCATGTAGGGCAGGTACAAATGCTCCATGCCAAAGCCTGCCTAAATTTCACATTTGTGACCAAAATGGTTGGTATTGTTTCAACCAGTAAGTGTTGGGAGTGATTTGCTATGCAGCAATAAAGAACTCATAAATACAGAATAAAAATACATTGAAATGACTTTAGTTCTCTCTCTAGACATTGTCTTACCTCACTCTACCATGCCACAAATGCATTCACACTCCAGTTCACCACACATACATGCGCACAGACATATACACATTCCTCTCCAGCATAGAGGAGAGAGAAGAGCTAGGAAAACTAGAGAGAGAGGAAGGGAGAGAATGGATTCATCAGTCTGATAACCTTGTATTGAGAAGTAAATGCAAGCAACCATTTCAAATATTTGAGTTAAACATGAGAGGCAGTTTAGGAATGGTGTGTCCAAAGGGTGATTATCAGGGAAAAATTGGCAGAAATGTTTCTTATGAGGATTTCAAGAGTCAGAGGTGCCAATTAGGAGGTGACACTGCCAGAAGATGAACTTTTCTGTTAAAATCTATCTTATGGGTAGATATTGTTGGTACAAGTAAAAGAATCAGTCATAGGACAGAGAATGAAGATAATGAGAGCCTCCAGGCATACTCTACAAATATGCTCAGAAGAAGAGATGGGTTCTCCTAGTATGGATAAAGGACTCAGAATATTTATACATTATGTTTACACATTAGGGATATTTTCAAATGAGAAATATGACAAGGTGAAAGAAGCCACATTGGAACACTGGCTGGAGACAAGGGTTGGTGATTAGAAGTCCCGGGAGCTGAAGGCATAATTCCTTTCATCAAATAATGATAGTCATTGTGTTATCCCCTTCAATAATTTTTTCAATAAATATTTATTGAGCATGTATATGGAGGGGGGTTCAGGATCGGGGGGACACATGTGCACCCATGGCTGACTCATGTTGATGTATGACAAAAACCACAATACTGTAAAGTGATTATCCTCCAATTAAAATAAATTAGTTAATTTTAAAAATATTTATTGAGCACGTATTATGTGCTATGCACTAGAAACACGATGATGAATAAAACAAATATTGTCATTTTCCTCATGTAGCTTATCAATTAGCTGTAGTGAGACAGAAACTAATTAAATAATGACATAAACATATAGTTAAAAATAATGAGAGGTGTTATTAAGGAAAATGCAGAGTTCTCTGAGAGGAAGAATTAGGAAGCCAACATAGCTTCTGTTCTCTGGGTGTTATAGTTTTTCTTCTCACCTCATCTTTTACACACCCTCCAAGAATACTTTGAATGAACTTTAACTTTATTCCTTGACTTTTGAGTGTCTATGAATCATTTGTTTTTTTAATCAATATACAACTTTGGAAGAACAAAGTAAGTAAATAGAAATATACGTATTCAAAGGTCTTTATACTCCACATGATTTTGAGTCATGACTTTCCATTTGGATGCTAGAGATATGGGCACAACAGAGAAAGTAAATGTTACAACTTCTCTCTTCAAGGGACTCGCACCTATATGGTGAAACAAAGGTAACCCACATAAACAGAATCCTTCCATAAGACAGACTACATCATTATTAAATCCTAGATTGCATTGAACTGTCCTTAAGTGCTAAAGAAATTCAGGGAAGCTATGACGAAGCTGGTGTCATTGAAAGAGTCTATAAGGAGGAGGTAGGTTTGGAAAAGGGTGCTGTTCTTATTGTAGTTTGGTTGGGACAATGCAGAAAGAAGAATTCCAAGTGAGGCGAGGGACAAGAGTCAAGGCTCAGAGGTAGAATGAAAATGTTGAAGAGAAGTAGATCTAGTCCCATTGCATTCATGAGGCATTATTTACCATTGGTTTTGGGTGACATCAAGTGCTTTAAAAGCAGAGATTTTAATGAGTATAATCAAAATGGAGAGGATGGGGAGGGTATTGGGCATGTGTGGGAAGTGAAGCTATTTTATAGATTATTTTAAAATGCATAAACATTTAAATATGACCACAGGCCAATGAAAGCTCCTTCCTAGTTTATTCTATAATTAGGTTAAACTATGAAGTTGATGTTAGTCAATCATTTTGACCTACAGAAAGGTCAAGGTCATATTCTTCAACCTAATAGATTATTAAATAGCATTTGTATTTGTTTACCACATCCATCCTTAGGCAGTTCTGCACTTTTTGGAAGTTTGAAGTCTAGAAATTATCAAAGATATTTTGCTATTATAATTGATGAATGCTGTGATATGTCATCTAGATCTCCCCATCTACTCTGCCCAGCCTCTTTGAATATTGCTGACAGCTTTTGACCCCCACTAGGAGACTGCCTCAGTGCTGCCTTGCCCAAGGTCATGCTCCCTTCCCAGGGCAGCCTACACCTAATGACTGATTCAAGAAGGAATAGAAAGGTCTGATTTTCTCACTTCTGTACTGTTCAGTCCCTAAGTCATGTCCAACTCTTTGTGACCCCATGAACTACAGCACCCCAGGCTTCCCTGTCCTTCACTATCTCCTGGAGTTTGTTTAAACACATGTCTATTTAGTCAGTGATGCTATTAACCAGCTCATTCTCTGCTAACCCATCTCCTTTTGCCTTCAGTCTTTATCAGCATGTGAGTCTTTTCCAATGAGTCAACTCTTTGCATCAGGTGGCCCAAAGTACTGGAGCTTCAGCTTCTGCATCAGTCCTTCTAGTGAATATTCAAGGTTGATTTCCTCTAGGATTGACTGGTTTGATCTCCTTGCAGTTCAAAGGATTCTCAAGCATCTTTTCCAACACCACAGTTCAAAGTCATCAATTCTTGGGTGCTCAGCCTTCTTTTTGAACCAACTCTCACATCCATACATGACTACTGGAAAATCTATAACTTAGGAAATGGCAACTCACTTCAGTATTCTTGCTTGGAGAACCCCATGGACAGAGGAGCCTGGAAGGCTACAGTCCATGGGGTCACAAGAGTCAGACATGACTTAGCGACCAAAGAGAAAGAGATACAGACCTTTGTCAGCAAAGTGATGTCTCTACTTTTTAATATGCTGTCTAGCTTTGTCATAGCCTTACTTCCAAGGAGAAAGCATCTTTTAATTTCATGGCTGTGGTCACTGTCCACAGGGATTTTGGAGCCCAAGAAAATAAGATCTGTCACTGTTTCCACATTTTCCCCTTCTATTTGCCATGAATTGATGGGATCAGATGACATGATCTTCATTTTTTTAATGTTGAGCTTGAAGCCAGTTTTTTTCATTCTCCTCTTTCACCCTCATCAAGAGGCTTTTTAATCCCTCTTCACTTTCTGCCTTTAGAGTGGTGTCTTCTGCATATCTGAGCTTGTTGATATTTCTCCCAGTAATCTTGATTCCAGCTTGTGATTCATCCAGCCCAGCATTTTGTATGATGTACTCTACATATAAGTTTAATAAGCAGAGTGACAATATACAGCATTGACATACTCCTTTCCCAATTCTGAACCAGTCTGTTGTTCCATGTCCAGTACTAATTGTTGTTTCTTGACAGCATTCAAGTTTCTCAGGAGGCAGGTAATGTAGTCTGATATTCCCATCCCTTCAAGAATTTTCCAAGTTTGTTGTGATACACACAGTCAAAGACTTCAGCATAGTCAATGATGCAAAAGTAAATGTTTTCTGGCATCTTCTTGTTTTATCTATGATCAAACAGATGCTGGCATCTTTCTTCAACTCATAATAAGTCCAAATAAGTAACCAAGCTTTAGACCTCACTGTAGTGTCGACTGAGACCTCCATTGACTCTAAAACACAACTTCTCTCCCCTCCCAGTTTTGTTTGTTCACAACTCTTCCATAGGCTTTGATCTCAGTGCACTCACTGCCTAATAACCTTAGTGCACTGTAAGCTCTATTTCAGAGTCTGTTTCTCAGGTACCTGACCTACCGCAATTGGTGCCAGACCTGACCAGACAAATATTGAGAAAAGAATTAGAAACTGTATCACCTGCCATCCAACTGGCAATGAGAATCTCATCATTGCTGATAAGTGGAACCAAGGAAGCTTTTGGCACAAGGCAGTGCCATTGTTAAAATTTTCACTGCTAGTGAAATAGAATGGTATACTGTTGGAAAGGAATGCACTAGCTGATGCCATGATTCTGGCATTTAAGAAATGTGAGGGAAAGAGTAACTACAAGGGCAGTGGAATTAAGTGGAAACTGAAGACCAGGCCTGGGACTTAATTTTAAAAGGCCTTCAAAGAAGATAATTTCTAAAAAAAAATCCAAGTTCTGTTATGCCAAGGTCATGATCTGCACTGGGAAAGATTTGGACCCTGACACATAGGCTGGAGACAGGTAGGTTAATAGTCTCAACAGCTTAAAAATCCAGGTTACCCGGAACCCTGTGGCTCCTCTTCTCTATAAAAGACTAGCTCTCCCTACTTGTTTGACTTTGATGCAGAAACTTCTACCACATAAGACAACCTGTGTTCCCCACCCAGCCTTGCATCCCAGGATATCCCCAGCACTGTTCTGTTCCCTAAACCAATAACCAGGGTTAACCTAAATTATGCTTTTGCCAGGGAAATGATGCTCTCATAAGGTAGCAAAGGGATTCAACCTCAAGTTATCTGCGGTTTACAGTCAATATGTACTGCCATGAGTTGGAATATGTGTGTGGGACTGGGTTCTAAGGGCACTCGACTAAGAAGGGTTAGGAAGCAGAATATAAAGTTGGAAAATGTAGAGTTTATTGATTTGGAAGCACTCGTCCAAGAAACAGGATTTAATTCCTTGACAAGGACTCCAAGGATAGTTACTTTTCCAAACATGAACAAAACAATGGTTCGCTTTAATTTAGATAGAGACACCAGAGTTGCCATGGCAGGTATTGAAAGACCTGCCTTCCAATTCCCAAAAGTGGGAATGCTGAAGTTGATGTACTGTGTAAGTCCAGAAAACACCCTGAAGGTTTGTATTTATTGGGAAGACTAAGAGGATACACCACTTACAATCTCATTTGCCAGATGTGATGGTAAGAGGAAACCAACATCACAAAAATGCTTTATGGTGGTAGTCCTCTGTTGGCCAGTGGTGATGCTGCTGTAAAAGTGGCCTCACTGATAGAAATGGGGATGCTAGAATCCATGAGGAAGTGCTATAACCATAAGAAGCCAGGTCAATATTATTATGGTGATGAGCAACAAGTTTAGAACAAGAGCCAGGGGATCACGACTTTCAAAGAGTGATGGAGATGTTTAATAGAACATGGCATCACTAGGAGAAAAGCAGAAGGCAGCTAATCAATACATAAAATCAAATGAGATCAAAGATAGATGATCAGGTAGCTAAGCACAATTACTTCAATAAAAGTTCCTATTTCTTTCCCAGTTCAGGATTTTGTGGAACCAGAACCTATTAACTGAGAGAGAAGTCGCTAGGAGAAAGGATCCTGCAACACTATGGTAAGCATATCAGTAATAATTGTCACAGTCCTTTGCGAGAGGTACTCATAGCTTTTTACCGAGGTAACTGTACACTGAAGAAGGGGTAATAGCCAAACATTTTAAGAATTTTTGGGCACTAGACCCAACTCGACATTGAAATCTGAATACCCAAAGCATCATGATGGATTCCTATTGGAGTGAGGGGAAATGAGTGCCAGGCAATAAATGGAGTCATGATTCAGATCTGGATCATAGTGTTTCCACTGTGATTTCCACAGCATTTCCAGTGGTCATTTCCTTGGCCCTACAGGTATAACTGAAATGGACATCCTTAGACACTGGTACAGCCACAAGGATGTGAACTATCACAGTAGGGAAAGCCAAGTGGCAGCTTCTAAAATTGCACCCCCTCCAAGAAAAAACAAAGGTAGTAAACAAAAAATAATGTCTAATCTTAGGGGAAATGTAATAGTGGTAGTCTTCTTTGTATGCCCATTTGAATGACCAGTCTGGTCCTTGTAAAATCTGGACATATGTTGGAAGATAAAAGTGGACTACTGCAAACCAAATAATAGCTCCAATTTCAGCTGCTTGTGCCAGGCATAGTATCTTTGCTAGATCAGATTAACATGATCTCAGGTACATGGTATATGGCTGTTGATCTGAAGAATGCATCTGTCTCCATTCTTATCAGAAATTCTGTTCATTGGGAACATACCACAGAATACTTTTACAGTCTTGCCCCAGGGCTTTCCTTGTCCTCTGTCTTAAAATAGTCCAAAGAGATCCAGACCAGCTATACATCCCACAGAATGTCATAGTGGTCCACTGTATTGATGACATCTTGCCAATCGGACTCATTAAGAAAAAAAAAACACCTGAAATATTTCCAGTGTCAAGACTCAGGTACTCCAGAAAGTAGGAGATAGCCCCTATGAAAATTTAAGGAACTGCCACAAAGTTAACGATTTTAGGACTTCAGTTACCTAGGGTATGCCAGGACATCCCCTAACAATAAAGGACACATTTTTGCTCCTTGCCCCCTCACCACAAAGGTGCACATAACCCCACAGACTTCATTGGGCTCTAAGGGTATCTGGAAAAATGCTTACATCTTTGAATAGTGGTACAACCCATATATTGGGTGACACTAAAGTCTGCCAGCTTTAAGTGAGTCTCAGAGCAGGAAAAAGTTCTGCAGCAGATCCAGGCAATGGTACAAGAATCACTGTTGTTTGAATTCGTATGACCCAGCAGTCCATATGATATTAGAGATATCAGTAATGGGGAAAATTCTGTGGAGTATATAATACTCTCTGATCAGAGAATTACAATACAGACCCTTGGGTTTCGGGAGGAAAGCCATGTCATATACTCCTAAAAAATTACTCCGGAGGTGATCTGATGGAGATGGAGTGTCTGATCACGGGGATACCAAGTAATCATAAGGCCTAACTCATCTGGAATATTGTCTATTTTGCCCAGCTTTCTTTCACAAAGCACTTTCAGGGACAGCCTACTCACCTGCTTGATGAGATGTTTTGTATCTAATTCTTGAATCTTCCTTAGACCTAGAATTCCAGCTTTAAGTGCTATATGAGCAATATCACGCTAATAAATGTTTAGCCACTGGCTCTCTCAAGCAAAAAGCAGTGACTTTCAGCATTTGTTAATTTGTTAGTTTCCATGTTTATACTCTCATCAACAAGACATGATTGAATGTAGAGTTGAAAAGAGTTACATAGTACCCACCATTGCATAGTGTTTCCACCACACAGATATAGCAAATGTTAATAACATCAATAAAATAAGATGCTAACAAGATTCTTTTTCTTTTCTTTCTTAATGACCCTCTCCCTGGAAATAAAGGGCTTTATTTTCTTAAAGAAAAAAAAATTAGATAATACAAAATTTTGAAATAATTAGGAAGTGATGAATTTCAAGTGTTTGTTACTTTTGTTTTTAATATAATTTATTAACTGTAAGTTTATATAATTTAAGTTTTAGTAATGTACCTTTCACAATGATCTCAAAAATTTTCCGAAAATCTAAAAACTGGCTCTCATGGCTACTTTGAGCTAGTTCCATGCACCAGTGAAAGCTTCTCACCCTGTGAGATTTTCACCAGATGTTGAAGGTCAGTAAGTAAATGGAATTTTTAGTCATTTGGGCCTAAGATTTTTGATACTTCAGTGGTAATGGTAACTGGTGCTCAGTTTTTCTTAATTACTACTTCAAGGAACTGATTCTTTTTCTCTTGAGACTTTTCCAAATTAAATTATAAGCTTTTATCCCCTTAACATTTAAAAAAATTTTTCAATTAGAGGAAAATTGCTTTACAATGTTTTGTTAGTTTCTGCCAACAATGTGAATAAGCTATAAGTATACATATGTACCCTCCTGAATCTCCCTCCTGCCATCTACCCCTGCCATCTACTCACTGCTCTAGGTTGTCACAGAGCACTGGGTTGAGCTCCTTCTCAGCAACTTCCCTCTAGCTATCTATTTTACATATGGTAAGTTATATGTTTTAATGCTACTCTCTCAATTCTTCCCACTCTCTCCTTCTTTTGTGGACACACCACAAGTCTGTTATTTATACCTTCATCTCTATTCCTGCCTTGCAAATAGGTTCATCAGTACAATCTTTCTAGCTTCCATATATATGCATTAATATATGATATTTGTTCTTCTCTTTTTGACTTACTTCACTCTCTATAACAGACTCTAGGTTCATCCACTTCACTAGAACTGACTCAAGTTCATTCCATTTTACTACTGAGTAATGTTCCATTCTGTATATGTACCACAATTTCTTTATCCACTCATCTGTCGATGGACATCTAGATTGCTTCCATGTCCTAGCTATCGTAAATAGTGCTGTAATGTACATTGGGGTACATGTGTGTTTTTTGAATTGTGATTTCCTCAGAGTGTATGCCCAGTAGTGGGAATAGTGGATCATACAGTAGTTTTATTCCTAGCTTTTAAAGAAATCTCTATACTGTTCTTCATAGTGGCTGTATCAATTTACATTTCCACCAACTGTGCAAGAGGGTTCTCTTTTCTTCACATCCTCTCCAGTACTTATTGTTTTAGAGCTTTTGATGATGGCCATTCTGACCAGTGTGAGGATTTTCATTTCTCTAATAATGAACAAAGTTGAGTAGTTTTTCCTGTTTTATTGGCCATGTCTTCTTTGGAGAAATGTCTATTTAGGGCTTCTGTAATTTTTTGATTGTTTTTTTTTCCTGCCAGTTGCTTCATTTGCAGTTTTTTTTTTCATTCTGAAGGTTGTCCCTTCATCTTGTTTATGATTTCCTTTGCTATGCAAAAGCTTTTAAGTTTAATAAGGTTGTATTTGTTTATTTTTGTTTTATTTCTATTACTCTAGGAGGTGGGTCAAAGAGGATCTTGCTGTGACTTATGTCAAAGTGTTTTCTGCTGTATTTTCCTCTAAGAGTTTTATAGTTTCTGGTCTTACATTTAGGTATTTAGTTCATTTGAGTTTAGTTTTGTGTCTAGTATTAGGAATTGTTCTAATTTCATTCTTTTACACATAGCTGTCCAGTTTTCCCAGCACAATTACTGAAGAGACTGTCTTTTCTCCATTGTATATTAGTGCCTCTTTTGTCAAAGATAAGGTGCCCATTGGTGAGTGGGTTTATCTCTGGGCTTTTTATCTTGTTCATGGGTCTATATGTCTGTTTTTGTGCCAGTGCCATACTGTCTTGATGACTGTAGTTTTGTAGTATAACCTAAAGCCAAAAAGGTTGATTTCTCCATCTCCATTCTTTTTTCTCAAGAATGCTTGGTCTATTCAGGGTCTTTTGTGTTTCCATACAAATTGTGAAATTTTTTTGTTCTAGTTCTGTGAAAAATGCCATTGGTAATTTGTTGGGGATTACATTGAATCTGTAAATTGCTTTAGGTAGTATAGTCATTTTGACAATATTGAGTCTTCCATTCCAACAACATGATATATCTCTCCATCAGTTTGTGTAATCTTTGATTTCATGAATGTCTTGTAGTTTTCTGTATATAGCTCTTTTGTCTCCTTAGGTAGGTTTATTCTTAAGTATTTTGTTTTTTTGTGTGTGTGATGGTGTATGGGTTAATTCTTTAATTTCTCTTTTTTATTTTTCTTTGTTATTGTATAGGAATGTAAGGGATGTAAGGGAATGTAAGGGATTTCTCTGTATTGATTTTGTATTCTGTGACTTAACTAAATTTATTGATTATCCCTAATAATTTCCAGATAGTATATTTTCTATGTATAATATCATGTTGTCTGCAAACAATGAGAGTTTTACTTTTTATTTTTCAGTCTGGAGTTTTATTTCTTTTTCTTCTCTGATTGCTGTGGCTAGGACTTCCAAAGCTATGTTGAATAAGAGTGGTGAAAGTGGGAATCTTTGTCTTGTTCTTGACCTTAGCTTTCAGTTATCCACCACTGAGAATAATGTTTGCAGATTCCTTCTATGTCCATTTTCTGGAGGTTTCTCTTTTTATCATAAATGGGTGCTGAATTTTGTCAAAAGCTTTTTCTGCATCTATTGAGATTATCATATGATGTTTATCTTTTAATTTGTTAATATGATGTATCACAATGATTGATTTGCATATACTGAAGAATTCTTGCATCACTAGATATAGCCCACTTGATTGTGGTATATGTATTGTTTTAATATACTATTGGATTATGTTTGTTGGAATTTTGTTGAGGATATTTGCATCTATGTTCACCAATGACATAGTAGTAGTGTTAGTTGCTCAGCCATGTCCGACTGTTTGCAACCCCGAGGACAGACTCTAGCCCACCAGGCTCCTCTGTCCATGGGATTCTCCAGGCAAGAACACTGGAGTGGATTGTCATTCCCTTCTCCAGAGGATCTTCCCGACCCTGGGCTCAAACCTGGATCTCCAGCATTGCAGGCAGACTCTTCACCATCTTAGCTACACTGATACTGGCCTATAATTTTCTTTTTTTGTGATGTCTTTGTTTGGTTTTGGTATCAGGGTGATTGTGGCCTCGTAGAATAAGTTTGGAAGTGTCTCTTCCTCTGCAACTTTTCGGGAAGAGTTTGAGAAGGATAGGCATTAGCTCTTCTCTAAATGTTTGATGGAATTCACCTATGAAACCATCTGGCCCTGGGCTATTGTTTTTTTGGGAGATTTTTTACTACAGCTCCCATTTCAGTGCTTGTGATTAGTCTTTTCATAATTTCTATTTTTTCCTGGTTTAGTCTTTGAAATTTGAGATTTTCTAAGAATTTTTCCATTTCTTCCAGGTTGTCCATTTTATTGGCATATAGTTGCTCATAGTAGTCTCTTATGATCCTTCCATTTCTGCATTGTCTGTTGTAACTTCTTTTTCATTTCTAATTTTGTTGATTTGAGTTTTCTCCCCCCTTTTTTTGATAAGTGTGGCTAATGGTTTGTCAATTTTTTTTATCTTCTCAAAGAACTAGCTTTTAGTTTTATTGAGCTTTGCTACTGTTCCTGCATTTCTTTTTCATTTATTTCTGCTGAGTTTTATGATTTATTTCCTTCTACTAACATTGATGTATTTTTGTTGTTGTTGTTCTTCTTCTTTTTACAGTTGCTTTAAGTGTAAGATTAGTTTGTCTATTTGATGTTTTTCTTGATATTTGAGATAGGATTGTGTTGCCATAAACTTCCCTCTTAGAACAGCTTTTGCTGTATCCTGTAGGTTTTGAATCATCAAATTTTTGTTGTCATTTGTTTGTAGGTATTTTTTATTTCCTCTTTGATGTCTTCAGCAACATAAAGGTATCAATTAGATTCATCTGCTCTAAGGTGACATTTAAGTCTTGTGTTTCCTTATTAATTTTCTGTCTGGGTGATATGTCCATTGATGTAAATGGAGTATTAAAATCCCCTACTATTTTTGTATTACCATTGATTTCTCTTTTAATGTCTGTTAATGTTTGCCTTATGTATTGAGGTTCTCCCATGTTGTGTGCATAAATATTTACAATTGTTTTGTGTTCTTCTTGGATAGGTCCCTTGATCATTATGTAGTGTCTTTATCTCTTTCAGTATTCTTTATTTTAAGGACTGGTTTGTCTGATATGAGAATTGCTACTCTGACTTTCTTTTGATTTCCATTTGCATGGAATATCTCTTTCCATCCTCTCACTTTCAGTTTGTATGCGTCTCTAGGTCTGAAGTGGGTCTCTTATAGACAGCATATATATGGGTCTTGGTTTTTTATCCATTCAACCAGTCTGTATCTTTTGGTTGGAGTGTTTAATCCATTTACATTTAAAGTAATTATTGATAATGGGCTTCCCTGGTAGCTCAGATCATAATCTGCCTGCAATGTGGGAGACTTGGGTTCAATCCCTGGGTTGGGAAGATCCCCTCGAGAAGGGAATGACTACCCATTCCAGTATTCTTGCCTGGAAAATTCTATGGACAGAGGAGCCTGGCAGTCTACAGTCATTTCATGGGGTCATGAAGAGTTGGACACAACTAAGTGACTAACACTTTCATGTTCCTATTCACATTTTCTTAACTGTTTTGGGTTTGTTTTGTAGGTCTTTTCCTTCTCTTGTGTTTCCTGCATACAGAAGTCCCTTTAGCATTTGTTGTAAGTTTGGTTTGGTGGTGCTGAATTCTCTTAGCTTTTGCTTGTCTGTAAGGCTTTTGATTTCTCCATTAATTTTCGAGGAAATCCTTGCTGAGTAGAGTCATATTGGTTATAGAGTTTTCCATTTTATTGCTTTAAATATATCCTGCCATTTCCTTCAGGTTTGCAGGGTTTCTGCTGAAAGATCAGCTGTTACCCTTATAGGATTTCCCTTGTATGTTACTTGTTGCTTTTCCCTCTCTGTGTTTATCATTTTTTCTTCATGTTTAGTTTTTGTTAGTTTGATTAATATGTGTCTTAGCATGTTTCTCCTTGGGTATATCAGGTATGAGACTATGCTTTTCTTGGACCTGATTGACTATTTTCCTTCCCATGTTAGGGAAGATTTGGACTATAATCTCTTCAAAGTTTTCTCAGACCCTTTCCTTTTCTCTTCTTCTTTTGGGATCCCTATAATTCAAATTTTGATGTATTTAATATCATCCCAGAGGTCTCTGAGAGTGTCCACATTTCTTTTCATTCCTTTTTCTTTACTCTACTTTTCAGTAGTTATTTCCACCATTCTATCTTCCAACTCACTTATCCATTCTTTGGCCTCAGTTATTCTGTTACAGATTCTTTCTAGAGTATTTTTAATTTCAGTATTTGTTTTGCTCATCACTGTTTTTTATTCTTTATTTCTTTTATGTCCTTGTTAACCAGAGATCAAATTGCCAACATCATTGAAAAAGCAAGAGCGTTCCAGAAAAACATCTATTTCTGCTTTATTGTCTATGCCAAAGCCTTTGACTATGTGGATCACAATAAACTGTGGGAAATTCTGAAAGAGATAGGAATACCAGACCATTTGACCTGTCTCTTGAGAAACATATATGCAGGTCAAGAAGCAACAGTTATAACTGGACATGGAACAACAGACTGGTTCCAAATAGGAAAAGGAGTACGGCAAGGCTATATATTGTCACCCTGCTTATTTAACTTATATGCAGAGTACATCATGAGAAATGCTGGGCTGGAAGAAGCACAAGCTGGAATCAAGACTGCTGGGAGAAATATCAATAACCTCAGATATGCAGATGACACCACCCTTATGGCAGAAAGTGAAGAAGAACTAAAAAGCCTCTTGATGAAAGTGAAAGAGGAGAGTGAAAAAGTTGGCATAAAGCTCAACATTCAGAAAACTAAGATCATGGCATCTAGTCCCATCACTTCATAGGAAACAGATGGGGAAACAGTGGAAACAGTGACAGACTTTATTTTGGGGGACTCCAAAATCACTGCAGATGGTGATTGCAGCCATGAAATTAAACGATGCTTACTTACTTCTTGGAAGGAATCTTATGACCAACCTAGATAGCATATTGAAAAGCAGAGACATTATTTTCACAACAAAGGTCCATCTAGTCAAGGCTATGGTTTTTCCAGTAGTCACTTATGGATGTGAGAGTTGGACTGTAAAAAAAAGCTGAACACCTAAGAATTAATGCTTTTGAACTGTGGTATTGGAGAAGACTCTTGAGAGTCTCTTGGACTGCAAAGAGATCCAACCAGTCCATCCTAAAGGAGATCAGTCCTGGGTGTTCATTGGAAGGACTGATGTTGAAGCTGAAACTCCAATACTTTGGCCACTTCATGCGAAGAGTTGGCTCATTGGAAAATACTGGTAAGGATTAGGGTCAGGAGGAGAAGGGGATGACAGAGGATGAGGTGACTGGATGGCATTACTGACTCAATGGACGTGGGTTTGGGTAGACACCAGGCATTGGTAATGGACAGGGAGGCCTAGAGTGCTGCTATTTATGGGGTCGCAAAGAGTCCAACATGACTGAGTGACTGAACTGAACTGAACTGAAATAGGTTAAATGATTCCTGCATTTTCTCCATTCTATTTTCAAGATTTTGGATCATCTTTACTATCATTATTCTAAATTCTTTTTCAGGTAGTTTACTTATTTCCCGTTCATTTATTTGGTCTTATGGGTTTTTACCTTGTTCTTTCCTCTGCACAATATTTCTCTTTTCATTTTGCCTGATTTAGTATAATTGAGGTCTCCTTTCCTTAGGATATATGATCATAGTTCCTCTTTTGGTCTCTGCTCCTGGTATGTGAGGTAGGTCCAGTGGCTTGTGAAGGCTTCATGTTGGAAGGAACTTGTGCCTGTGTTCTGATGGGAGGAAGTGTTTTTTCCCCTTTGATGGGCAGGGCCGTGTGAGATCAGGTGTTTGGAGGTGTCTGTGGGAAGCCTGTCTGCTGATTGGGTTTGTGTTCTTATCTTCCTTGTTGTTGGGTGAAGCGTCCTGTAATGGGTGCTGCTGGGAGTTGGGTTATGCTGGGGTCTGTATACAGGTTGAGGCCTTTGTGGAAGTTCTCACTGATTAATAACTCCCTGGGGTTAGGAATTCTCTGCTGGTCTAATGTCCTGGACTCAGCGCTTCTATCCCAGAGGCTCAGGCACAATCTCTGGTTAAAACTGAGAGCCCAAAAGCCCTTTTTTTATAGCAGTAAAGAAAATTAAAACAAATAAACAAATAACAAATCCCAAACAAATGGTAAAAGAAAAATCAAATAGAAACAAAATCAAAGGAATACACATGCACGTGCGTGCACACACACACAAAGAAAACCAACAGGCCAAAGAAAACAAAATACAGGAAAGTGACCCGGCAAGCAAAGGAAACCTAAAATGATGTCAACCAATTAAAAACAAAACTAACTAAAACAGAAAACAAAGCACAGTGCCAGCTGAGGAATAAAGCAAAGACAACAAAACAAACATGTTGAAAACTTAAAAAAAATAGAAAAGCAATATTAAAAAGAAGTATATAAAAAGATCTATATATATTAAATAAAACTATGGTAAGAAAAGAACAATAAAACAAACAAACAAAAAACCCCAACAGAACTTCAGAAAGCCAAAGTAGAAATATATAAAAGAAATTAAAAGTGTGATTTTAAAAATGTTCCAAAAGTGTAAATAGAGATAATAATGATGATGATGATAAAAACAACCATAGCAACGGAGAAAACATAAGAGGAACAAAATCCAGAAACAACTACAGAACAAATCAAAACAGAAAGACCTAATAATTATTTTCCTTGGATCTCAGCTGTCAACGTCCTTTCCCTTCTGTGAGCCACAGCTCACCTCCACCTTCCTAGGATGCCCTCCAGTACTGGGGAGGGCTGGTCTCTGGACCTGCTGTGGGGACAGCTCAGACTCTAATCTGGCTCTGCTCCTGCGTGTTCTTGCCTCCAATGTGCAGAGCTGCCAGAACTAGAGCATTTTCTTTTGTGGGAACATTCATTGTCCTTTTACATTGTCATTTTATATGCACAGAGTCTAGCTATTTGACCATGTGGATTTAATCTGCAGCCTGTACAGCTGGTGGAAAGGTTTCAATCTTCTTCCTTAGTCACTCTGCCTCTTGAGTTAAATTGTAGTTTTGTCCCCATATCTGTATGTGGGTCATCCATAGGAGTTTGCTTCTGAGGCTGTCCTAGAGGACTTGGGTCTGCCCCAGTGTGGATCAGGTGTGGAGGTGACCTGGCTGCTTGGATCGTGGGAACCCCAGCAGTGCCAAGTGTGCAGAGAAGCTGGCAGCATTGGGCTCAAGAGATATATCATTATTAGGATTCTTTTCTAGCCTCTGGCAGCTCTGCCACAATGAGGACTGAGCATGGAGGTGGCACTGGCTGCTTGGATTGTGGGGACCTCTGGGGTGCCAGGTGTACAGAGAAGTCAGTGGCCATGGAAGCAGAAGATATGGGACAACTAGAATTCTTTTCTAGCCTCTGGCAGCTGACACTCAAAGAGCTCCTCAGGTTCGTCCTTATCTATTACTTGGCAGAGGGGGCAGTCAAGTGGCAGCCCTGGTTGAGGGTCCTTCTCTGTTCTCTGTACTGCAGGCACTCAAAGAACCACCTTCATTGGGGTTTTTCTCTATTAGTCAGCTGCCAGTGCTGGCATGTGGGGAGAGAGAGCCTACAGTGATGGTGCCACCTCCCATGTGTGAGTCGGCAGTAGTGCCCTGCCTCCATGGCTGCCGGGCATTCCTCAAAAGGCATTCCCCACAGTTGATTTTCTCCCTCCCACCCCCTTAGCCATCCTCCTACAGTCAACAACTGTCCACCCTGGAATAGATCTCCAATGCCCATGCCCTAAGTCCCAGCTACCACATGATTCAGTGGACTTGCATCCATGTCTGGGATATGTAGGACTGTGGCATTGATTATCTGTGTGGCTCTCACTCCATTTAGACTGTTACAGATCAGCTGTTGAACTCTGAAACAGCCTCAGATACTTCCCTTCTGTTCCAACTGATTGCCCTGGATGTAAGAATCTCACCCTGCTTCAGCTCACCACCTCCATCCCACCCCCTCACCCCCGCCCCAGGTGCAGGTCCAGTCCCAGTCACTCTCCTCTTTTTCCCTTCCTTCCTTCATCCTACTGAGATTTCCACGATCTATATATTCCTTTCCAGTGGTCAGGGACTCCTGTCAGTATTCAGCTGGTCCTCTGTGAGACCTGCATCTGTAGATGTGTTCCAGATGCATCTGTGGAAAGAGATGTGCTCCATGTCCACCTACTCCTCCATCATCTTGTCTGCCTCTAGATATAAGCCTTTTTAGGGAGATAAACATATCTTTTGTGTGTGTATTGTGGAATCACAATAAATATTCATTAATTGGAACTAATATTTTACATGCTAAACATGAAAGTCACAATCTTTAGATTCCAAATTAATCTAGCAAACTACTCAGATGTACCATGTTTTTATTTTTAATAATATTAGAGTTATTTTACATGCATGAAATGGATATCATGAATGGACCTAATATTATTTTAAAAATTTAATTATTCTCATTTCTTATGTTTCTCCATTCTGCTACCTAACACATTGGAAGTCTTAAAAAATGGTTACAACTTAAAATGTGAACTGCTCTTAGCCTTAGAATATTGAAAGACACCACTGAATTATTTTAGGTGGATTCCAAACAAGGCACAATTAGCTTTTTCATCTTCAGTCTAATTGTGTTGGATAATTCTCAATTGAATTTTTCCCTGGAAACAATATCACCAAAATGATAAATGTTTCATGAAGAACTTAACAGTACCCTCTCTCCAAAATTCAGTTCAGTTCAGTTCAGTCACTCAGGCATGTCTGACTCTTTGCCACCCCATGGACTGCAGCATGCCAGACTTCCCTGTTCATCACCAACTACCGGAGCTTTCTCAAACACATGTCCATAGAGTCAGTGATGCCATCCAACCATCTTCTCCTCTGTCGTCCCCCTCTCCTCCTGCCTTCAATCTTTCCCAGCATCAGAGTCTCTTCCAATGAGTCAGTTCTTCACATCATGTGGCCTAAGTATTGGAGCTTCAACATCAGTCCTTCCAATGAGTGTTCAGGACTGATTTACTTTAGGATTGATTGGTTTGATCTTCTTGCTGTCCAAGGGGCTCTCAAGAGTCTTCTCCAATACCACAGTTCAAAAGCATCAATTATTTGGTGCTCAGCTTTCTTTATAGTCCAACTCTCACATCCATACATGGTTACTGGAAAAACTATAGCCTTGACTAGATGGACCTTTGTTGGTAAAGTGATTTTTTAAATGCTGTCTAGATTTGTAGCTTCTCTTCCAAGAAGGAAGCATCTTTTAATCTCATGGCTGCAGTCACCATCTGTAGTGATTTTGGAGCCCAAGAAAAGAAAGTCTGCCACTGTTTCCATTGTTTCCCCATCTATTTGCCATGAAGTGATGGGAACATATGCCATAATCTACATTTTCTGAATGTTGACTTTTAAGTCAGATTTTTCACTCTCCTCTTTCACTTTCATCAAGAGACGCTTTAGTTCTTCACTTTCTGCCATAAGGGTGGTATCATCTGTACATCTGAGGTTACTGATATTTCTCCCTGCATTCTTGATTCCAGCTTGTGCTTCATCCAGTCTGGCATTTTGCATAATGTACTCTGCATATAAGTTAAATAAACAGGGTGACAATATACAGCCTTGGCATACCCCTTTCCCAATTTGGAACCAGTCCACTGTTCCATGTCCAGTAGTAACTGTTGCTTCTTGACCTGTGTACAGGTTTCTCAGGAGGTAGGTAATGTGGTCTGATATTCCCATCTCTAATAATTTTCTGTAGTTTGTTGTGATCCACACAGTCAAAGGCTTTAGTGGAGTCAATGAATCAGAAGTAGATGTTTTTCTGGAATTCTCTTGCTTTTTTATTATCAAGTGGATGTTGGCAGTTTCATTTCTGGTTCCTCTGCCTTTTCTAAATCCAGCTTGAACATCTGGAAGTTCACAGGTCATGTACTGTTGAAGCTTGGCTTGGAGAATTTTGAGCATTAGTTTGCTAGCGTGTGAGATAAGTGCAATTGTGTGGTAGCGTGAACAGTTTGTGGCATTGCCTTTCTTTGGGACTGTAATGAAAACTGACCTTTTCCATTCCTGTGGCCACTGCTGAGTTTTCCAAATTTACTGGCATTTTGAGTGCCGCACTTTCACAGCATCTTTCAGGATTTGAAATAGCTCAACTGGAATTCCATCACCTCCACTTTGTTTGTAGTGATGCTTCCTAAGCCCCGTTTGACTTTACACTCCAGGATGTCTGGCTCTAGGTGAGTGATCACATCATCATGGTTATCTGGGTCATGAAGATCTTTTTTGTATAGTTCTTCTGTGTATTCTTGCCACCTCTTCTTAATATCTTCTCCTTCTGTTATTTCTGTCCTTTATTGTGCTCATCTTTGCATGAAATACTTTTGGTATCTCTAATTTTCTTGAAGTGATCTCTAGTCTTTCCCATTCTATTTTTTTCCTCTGTGTCTTTGCAATGATCACTTAGGAAGGCTTTCTTATCTCTCCTTATTATTCTTTGGAACTCTGTATTCAAATGGATATATCTTTCCTTTTCTTCTTTGTGTTTCACTTCTCTTCTCAGCTATTATTTATAAGGCCTCCTCAGACAACCATTTTTCCTTTTTGCATTTCTTCTTCTTGGGTATGATTTTGTTCACCACCTCCTGTACAATGTTAAGAACCTCTGTCCATAGTCTTCAGGCTCTCTATGTATCAGATCTAATCCGCAGAATCTAATCTCTCCAAAGTACTAATCATTAGAGAAAAGTCATGAATGTTCTGATAGTACCTCAAAACTTTCAATAAATTATTTCACTGAATTTAAGAATTCTAGATTAATTTATAGTAAAATTTGAATATCCAGTCTAGTCTGTCCTTTGGAGTAAATGTCAACTATAATGGTAACCTACTCTATTACTTGATCTAAGCTGTTGAATGATTATTTTCAGGAAATATGTGTCATTTCTGTTGAAAGTACATGATTATTACTGGCTTTATTTATTTGTATGTGTGTTTATGTGTATGTGTGTGTGTGAGAGAGAGATGTGTACACATACATATATATCTTGCTCATGGAGTAGCTCTGTTGAGATTTTTTTCTTCTTAAAGTTTTCATTTTCTGATAGTCTTTAAATACTGGCAGATTTTCCCAATAATTAATGACTATACATAGAGATTAACATTAACTAAAGATAAAGGATTTATTTCAGTTGAAGTTTCTTCTAATTATGTTTATTTCCTATTAATTGGTATATTCTAAAAGTAATTAGATACAACAGTTAGCAATATTCATTTTTGACCTTTCTAGATATCAGTGTAAATTAAACAAATATTATAGGGCACATAGAAATGTCATATCAAGTGTCCTTTTTTCAAAGCTGAATTCTCTTAAAGCTGTATCATATTTATCATATAAGTAAAAATATTGCCCAGGCATAGGCTACATGAAAAAAATTTCCTTTATAAGCTCTGTTTAGTACAAAATATCCATGCATTATATTATGAATGGACTTAATATTTTCATATAATTCCAGAAAATAAGAAAATAGAGAAAGAAATATGATAATTTTTTGAATTGTGAAGCTACACTTAGATTTCTAACAGCTATTTAAAGTGGCTCATATTTTAACATGGATTTTTTTTGTTTTGTTGTTGGTAGTGGTGGCACTTTTAGCATATAAGAGAGCAGAAAAGAAACTAGATTAAATGATTATAAACCGAATAGAACACAACCTGTTCATTTCATCCATTTTTCTCATAAATAACACTTTTACACTAAGCATAGATTAAATTAGTTACCTTTTTATATGTACTCCTAATGGTAATGATGCAATCCTTCACCTGTGCTGATGATGCTATTGATGGAACATCAGTTGAGTATAGTTGAAAAATAATCTGAACTCTCTTGTCCATGTTCCCTTGTCTCCAATGGCTTCTGCTTATAAAATATTGCTGAAATGGGATTTTATTAAGGATTCAGTCCTCATATAAGCACTTTAGTACCAAGTTCTACATGAAAATCTGGCCTATGATCAGACTATATTGTGTTAAGTAATTAACCTCCAATTAAAATAAATTAATTGACTAAAAAGATATCATTATAAGAGAAATATAAATTAAAAGTAGGTACAATTTTCAACCCATTAGTTTGTCAAAGCTTAACAACATTGCTGAAGATGAGAGCAGGGAAACTCATACTTTCTCTTATATGTGGCAAATGGGAAGATAACTAGTAAAACATCTATCATGGGAATTTAAGAATATCTAGTAAAATCATCCAACGTGTAATCAGTAATTACGCTCTAAGAATTTATGTGACATGCACACTGATGGATGTAATCATGTATATTTAAAGATATTCACCATAGCTTTACTTGTGGCAAAAGCTTGGAAATAATTTAAATATCCATCAGTAGGGAATTGGTCCCCAAAAAAGTATGATACAGCCATACAGAAGAATGCTATGCCACCATCAGGAAAATGAGGAGGATTCATATACATATGGATACATATGGATATGGGAAGATTTTTTAAGATATACTCCTTTTTTGCTTTACTGAGATATAATTGCCATTGTTTAGGTTTGTGGCTCAGACAGTAAAAGCATCTGCCTACAACTCAGGAGAGCCGGGTTTGAACCCAGGGTCGGGAAGATAACCTGGAGAAGGAAATGGCAACCCACTCCAGTACTCTTGCCTTGAAAATCCCATGGACAGAGGAGCCTGGTAGGCTATAGTCCATGGGGTCACAAAGAGTTGGACATGACTAAGCAATTTCACTTTTTTTTCACTTTCAGGTTTAAGGTGTGCAATATATTGATTTGATACATTTATAAATTGCAAAATGATTACCATCATAGCATTACCTAACACTTCTATCCTGCCATATAACTGCCATTTTTTGGTGGTGACATCTAAGATCTACTCTCTCAGAAACTTTCAAGTATATAATATAGTATTATTAGCTATAATCACTATACTTTACGTTAGATCCCCAGAACTTGTTCATCTTATAATCAGAAGTTTGTATCCTTTGACTAGTATCTCCCCACTTCTCCCACCCCTATCACCTGGTAACCACAACTCTACTCTTCGTTTCTCTAAATTTAGCTTTTTTAGATTCTATATAAAAGTGAGATCATGCAGCATTTCTTTCTCTGTCTGACTTATTGAACTTAGCACAATGCCCTCATGGTTTATCCAAGTTGTCACAAGCAACAAAATTTTCTTTTTTCTCATAGCTGAATTATATTCCATTATTTATATACTCCACATCTTTATTTACTCATTTGTTAATAGACACTTATGTTGCTTTACATATCTTTGCTAATGTGAATAATGCTTCAATGAACATAGGAATACAGATGTCTCTATGAGATCCTGTTTTCATTTCCTTTGGATGTATACCCAAGAATTGAATTGCTGGATCATATGGTAGTTTGATTTTTCAGTTTTTGAGCAACCTCCATACTGTTTTTCATAGTACCTGCACCAATTTACATTCCCACCAACAGTTGACAAGGGTTTCCTTTTATACACAACTTTACCAATATTTGTTATCTCTTGTCTTTTTGATGACAGCCATTTTAACAAGTGTGTGGTGATATCTCACTGAGATTTCACTTTGTATTTCTCTGATGATTAGTGATGTCAAGCACCTTTTCAATGATAGACTTTAGTGAAAAACAAAGGAATATAGAGAGTAAATTATGGGGCCATTTCTATAAAAATATATACATATATTTATGTCAAAAACCAAAGAATATTCAAACTACTGTACAGTTGCGCTCATCTCACATGCTAGCAAGTTATGCTAAAAAATCCTTCAAGCTGAGCTTCAGCAGTACATGAACTAAAAATTTCCAGATGTACAACCTGGGTTTTGAAGAGGAAGAGAAACCAGAACATTCATTGGATCATGGAGAAAGCAAAGGAGTTCCAGAAAAACATCTACTTCTGCTTTATTGACTATGCTAAAGCCTTTGACTGTGTGTATCACAACAAACTGTGGAAAATTATTAAAGAATTGGGAATACCAGACCATCTTACCTGCCTCCTGAGAAATCTGGATGTAGGTCAAAAAGCAGCAGTTAGAACCAAACATGGAAAAATGAACTGGTTCAAAATTGGGAGAGGAGTACGTCAAGGCTGTATATTGTCATTCTGCTTAGTTAATTCATATGTGAGCACATCATGCGAAATGCCAGGAGGATGAATCATAATCTGGAATCAAGATTGCCAGAAAAAAAAAGAACCTCAGATAGGCAGATGATACCACTCTAATGGCAGAAAATAAAGAAGAACTGAAGAGCCTCTTGATGAGGGTTAAAGAGGAGAGTGAAAAAGCTGGCTTAAAACTCAACATTGAAAAAACTAAGATCATGGCATCTGGTCCTATCATTTCATGGCAAATAGATGGGGAAACAATGGAAACAGTGACAGGCTTTATTTTCTTGGGCTCCAAAATCACTGTGGACAGCGACTGCAGCCATGAGATTAAAAAGATGCTTGCTCCTTGGAAGGAAAGCTATGACAAACCTAGACAGCATAGTAAAAAATACAGGCATCAATTTGTTGACAAATTCTGTATAGTCAGAGCTGTGGTTTTTGCAGTAGTCATGTACAAATGTGAGAGCTGGATCATAAAGAAGGCTGAAGGTCAAAGTGATTCTTTTGAATTGTGATGCTGGAGAAGACTCTTGAGAGTCCCATGGACTTCCAGGAGATCAAACCAGTCAATTGTAAAAGAAGTCGACCCTGAATATTCATTGGAAGGACTGATGCTGA
This sequence comes from Antilocapra americana, assembly GCA_007570785.1. Taxonomy (NCBI): domain Eukaryota; kingdom Metazoa; phylum Chordata; class Mammalia; order Artiodactyla; family Antilocapridae; genus Antilocapra; species Antilocapra americana. Next base: position 2,754,976 of record ML664653.1, on the reverse strand, counting down.
AATTGAAGCTCCAGAACTTTGGCCATCTGATTCGAAGAGCTGACTCATTGGAAAAGACCCTGATGTTGGGAAAGATAAAAGGCAAAAGGAGAAGTGGGCAGCAGAGAATAAGATGGTTAGATGGCATCACCAACTCAATGAACATGAATCTGAGCAAACTCTTGGAGATAATGAAGGACACAGGAGCCTGAAGTGCAGCAGTAAATGAGGTTGCCAAGAACTGGATATGACTTAGGGACTGAACAACAGCAACACACATATATATGCCTGTTTATGCCTAGGATATCATTGAAAGAGTATGCAAGAAATTCTGGATTGGGTATCTGGGGGAAGGTATTTAGAGTGAGTCTGATTTTCACTCAAAACATTTTTGAAGTTTCTATAATATTATTTGCTTGTATTGCCTATGTAATATAAAATTATATTTAAAATTATATTTTAAAAAGCACTGGCAAACCTTGATGAGTCTCAGTTCCTTCTTCCTAGAAAGACCAGGGTCTGTGTTCATATTCTGTCCACCAATTGATTGGACAGATATCTCATTTAGTGTGATTCTTCTTCAGATCCACATTATTTTTGCCTTTTCAGATCAAGAAGAAGAGTGAGAATCATTTCCCAGAGCTACAGCTTGCTTCTTAAGTGATTTATGGCCATTCCAAAGGATGCATTGAACCTAGGCCTATGTTTTCTCTGTGCCCTATCCCACCATGCAAGATTCAGAAACCAGAGCACTGTTTAACAGTAGCTTGCCCAAAGTGAATTTGAACTCATGACCATGTTATTCAACTACTTCTCAGATGCCCTGTAGAATGTTCTGGTGAATCTGTAAATGATCAATTTTAAAAGCCATCTCACTGAAACTTAACAAATTTAATTTAAAGACAGCAAGATGAGTGGTTCTCAGATTTTAGTATGCCTCAGGATCACCTATGTGTGTGTTCAGTTGCTAACTCATCCAACTCTTGGTGACGTCATGGACTGCAGCACACCAGGCTTCTCTGTCCTTTACTATTGCCCTGAGTTTACTCCATGTCCACTGAGTTGGTGATGCTATCTAATCATCTCATCCTCTGTCACCTGCTTTCCTTTTGCTTTCAGTCTTTCCCAGTATCAGGGTCTTTTCCAACGAGGCAGTTCTTCCCACCAGGTGGCCAAAGTATTGGAGCTTCAGCTTCAGCATCAATCCTTCCAATGAATATTCAGGGTTGATTTCCTTTAGTATTGACTGTTTTGATCTCCTTACAGTCCAAGGGACTCTCAAGAGTCTTCTCCAGTACCACAGTTCAAAAGCATCAATTCTTTGGCACTCAGCCTTTTTTATGGTCCAGCTCTCACATCTGTACGTGACTACAGGAAAAACCATAGCTTTAACTATACCAGAATCACCTGGAGGGCTTCTTGAATCACAGATTTCACAGAGAAGACCATCTAGGGAAGGATCCGAGAATCTGCATTTCTAACAAGTTCCCAAATGCTGCTGCTGCTGCTTCTACTGCTGGCCAAAGTACCATACTAAGAGAACTGCTAGACTGGATGATGGGGGGAGACACCCTCATTCTAGAGGGGTCTTGCCTCTACCTGCTGTTGTAGCAGGACTTTAGCAAAGCTAGTTCCCAAAGGTAGCACTGGATTTGGTTTTTCTTTGAGGAATGTTAATGGCAATATTTACCTATTCCTACTGAGATGGATGGCACACATTTTCCTCTCCCATCTTCCCTTTCGTCTTCTGTAAGCATTCTTATTTATAAGTGATTTGTCATATATTACCATAGCCTGTACTGTGTGTAACCCTATTGATTAGAAGCAAGTCTACACGCTTGTAATGTGTAGGTTAACTAATTCTCTTTCATTTTATTCTGCCCTTGATGGTGAATGTAATTTCCAGTTCATAATAAACTTTTAAATATTTACTGACTTGGTTCTTTCTGACATCTAGATAATATCATTTTTAAAATTCATTTTTACCAATCATGTGTGTGTGTCACATCAAATAAACTGTACTACTATTTTGCTGATAACAAACTTTGGGAGCAAGGATGTGCAGTTAAGTCTTGAAACTTAAGCACAAATGAATGAGTTCAATTTATTTAATCGAGAAAGTGATAACTTGTAGATTTAAGCCATTTGGCAGCTGAGTGTGCAGAAGGGAATGTGGGTGAGACTAACATGTTTTTGCCAAGACTGAGTTTTTGCCTAGTGCTTTTGGAATTTCAAGAATCTAAATAAGACCTTTGATAAATTTGTTTTAAATTACCATAGAATTAATAAATTAGAGGCATTATAATGTCTATCAGCTCTGATTTAATTTAAATGCACAGTCCCTTCAATCTATATTAAGACTACAGTGAAGTACCAAATAGCAACACTTTCTAAATAGCTTGTAGGTATCCACTGATGTCCATGTTCCTACACAGGTGTCTGGGCCAAGCAGTGATGGCTTGTTTACTGCAACCCTCACCCATGTTTCTGAGGGACTCATGACACACCCTCTTACTACTCATAGATGATCTGGGGACACCTCTGGCCCGCATCATCTTTCTTCCCATCTCCTAGCTACAGAAATCCTTAGCCCCTTGCTGCCATAGAGCTATATTTCCCACTTCCTCCTCTTTCACAGGTGACTACTCTCTGCATTCAGGTTTCCCTAAAGCTCAAGTTCTGTTGCTGCACTTAGATGAGGTTAGGCTCAAGGAATGAGATGTGGACACCTGGGGGGAACTTGAAGTAAGGGCAAGACTGGTAGTATTGCTGCTATATTGTGGGTTAAATAAACTTTGTAGACTGTCCAAGACACTGAACTACTTTGTCTAACTTTTTTTATTTCAGGGAAAATTGCCCTTCAGTTTTCAAATATTTTTAAATGATCTTTTGGAACACAGCTTTGATATTATTCCATCAGGTATTCTCTTTCTCTTCTCCCTTTCCATTTTGTGTGAATTTGTTCTTTCATTCCCACCTTATTCCAATCATTTGGCTCTTACACTAAGGATCACTAGCAAGTCTGGATCTCCTAATATTTAATCACAATTATGAAATATTGTCATATGAGGATTTTCCATATTATTCTCTAATTAAACTGAAACATCAGTTGGCATTTCTAGAACTGCTATATCTAAAATATTAGCTAAAGAGATCTGTTCATGCTCTTATTTAAACAATAAAAAGATAATTGAAAAACAGTATCTTGGTTGGCCTCAAGCTGATGCTTAAATATGGTAGTTTGTGCAATTAAGCAGCACATCCAAAGTCCTTAATAACCTGGATTGGATAAAGTTTTCCTAACTTCAAGAACATGCTCAAGAACAGTTAAGCAGTATACCATTTCATTACTGGCCTGCATCTCAGGAGTTCAATGGGTAAGAACTCTGGAGCTATGTACAGTACTGGAGGTTTAGACATGTACAGACATATCTGATGAATGAGAATGGAAGATATGAGCAGAATTCATGAGGAGCAGTAGCACTGCCATCAGAAAGAGAAATCACCATGGGTAGGGGCAAAGTTGAGTAAGGTAGCCTTGATTTAGCAAAGTTCCCCATGCTAGACACGTTATTGGCTTCAGGAATAATGCAAGGATGAACATGAATACCACCTGACTCAGCTCCTCACTCCTTCCTTTTTGGCTACCTCATTCCTTCTTGAGTGAATATTGTTCTGGGAAACAAAAAGAAATATTAAAGGAAGAGCCCCCAAACTTCTTAAGCAGGACACAAAAATCACTAACCATAGGGCGAGAAAATGATAAATTTAACTATAAAAAAATTAAGAACTTCTATACACCAAATGCCACAGTGAAATATTACTCAGCCATAAAAAGAACAAGTTTGAGTCAGCTGTAGTAAGGTGGATGAACCTAGAGCCTGTTAATACAGAGTGAAGTAAATTGGAAAAAGAAAAACAAATATTGTATAGTAATACATACATATGGGATCTAGAAAGATGGTACTGATGAACCTATTTGCAGGGAAAAATGGAAACACAGATATAGAGAATGGACTTGTGGACACAGTGTGGAAGGGCGTGAGCGGGACAAATGGAGAAAGTAGTATCAGTGCATATACCCTATTGTGTGTAAAATGGATAATTGGTGAGAAGTTGCTGTATAAAACAGGGAGCTCAGTCTGGTGCTTTGTGATGACCTAGAGGGGTGGGATTGGGGGAAGGGAGGGAGGTGCAAGAGGCAAGGGATATATATATATATAATTATGGATGATTCATGTTGCTGTGTGGAAGAACCAACACAACACTATAAAAATTTAAAATAAAACAAAGCATAATCAAAAAGGAAAGTGAAAGGCAAGCCACACACAAAGACACATATTTAGATTATATAAAGAATTCTTATACATTTCTAAGAAAGACACAGATAACACAATAGAAAAATGGGCAAAAGACTTGAACAGACATTGTACAAATGAGGGAAATGAAAGGGTCAATAGGCATCAAAAGGAGTTCAACTTCCTTATCAGGGAAATGCAAATTGATGCTACAATGTAATTTGTATACACACTCATCAGAATAACTACAGTAAAAATACAAAAAAATTTTGTGTTATGGTATCACTAGTATGGGGAGCTACCACAACTTTCATATACTTCTGATAGGCTGTAAATTTACACAGCCACTTTGGAAAACTCTTCAGGTATTTACTAATGCTGAATATGCTTATACTATAATAGTGATTTCACTCCTAGATATATATTTAACAAAACATACACATATATTAACCCAAAGACATGATCAAGATTGTTCATAGCAGCATATTCATAATAACCCAAACTAGAAAACACCTACAATGGTTAATTTTATGTGTCAACTTGACTGGGCTACAGAGTACCCAGATATTCGGTCAAACATTATTCTGGGTGTTTCTGTGAGGGTAGTTTAGGATGAGATTGACCTTTATATCAGTAGATGGAGTACAGCAGATTGCACACCAGCACTCCCATATAAGTGGGTCTTATTTGATCAGTTGAAGGTTTGAATAGAATAAAAAGTCTGACCTTCCACCAAGTAAGAATTGTTCTCTTCTGAAAGCCTATAGACTGGGACATTGGGTTTTCCCCCTGGATTTCAGATTTGAATAGAAACACTGACTTTTTTGGGACTTGAAAGTTGCCAGAGTTTGGACTAGAACTCCTCCACTGGCTCTCCTGGGTCTCCAGCTTGTTGACTTAAATTCTATGCATTTTGGAACCATAATCATGTGAGCCAATTCCTTATAATCTCTCTCTCTCTTTTCTGGAAAGAACAACTGACAGTCAAGCTATGGCTATTCATATTTAGGTATTAGGCAAGCATTTTCTTCAAAATGAACAAAAAGAGCCAGTCATTTCAAAGGAAACAATTGATAGTATCTCTTGCCAATGACAGGATTTGTGTTCCACTGAAAATTAGAAATTTGGAAAACTTGTATCTGCTACTGTGAGCCTGACAGCTTCTCAATATTTAAAGACTTTCTAATGAGATCAGTGGGGATATTAACAAATGTGATCTTTGAGACTGTATAATGAAATGTGTCAATAACTCAGTGAGTATTTTCCAAATGATCCATGCATGATGCTGAAAAATCACTGGTGTGTAAAGTTCCATTCAAAGTACAAGACACTTCAGAATGGGAGAAAATAATAGCAAATGAAGCAATGAACAAACAATTAATCTCAAAAATATACAAGCAACTCCTGCAACTCAATTCTAGAAAAATAAATGGCCCAATCAAAAAGTGGGCCAAAGAACTAAACAGACATTTCTCCAAAGAAGACATAAAAATGGCTAACAAACACATGAAAAGATGTTCAACATCACTCATTATCAGAGAAATGCAAATCAAAACCACAATGAGGTACCACTTTACACCAGTCAGAATGGCTGCCATCCAAAAGTCTACAAGCAATAAATGCTGGAGAGGATGTGGAGAAAAGGGAACCCTCTTACACTGTTGGTGGGAATGCAAACTAGTACAGCCACTATGGAAAACAGTGTGGAGGTTCCTTAAAAAGCTGCAAATAGACCTGCCATATGACCCGGCAATCCCACTGCTGGGCATATACACCGAGGAAACCAGAATTGAAAGAGACACGTGTACCCCAATGTTCATCGCCGCATTGTTTACAATAGCCAGGACATGGAAGCAACCTAGATGCCCATCAACTGAAGAATGGATAAGAAAGCTGTGGTACATATACACAATGGAATATTACTCAGCATTAAAAAAAATTCATTTGAAGCAGTTCTACTCAGGTGGACAGAACTGGAGCCTATTATCCAGAGTGAAGTAAGCCAGAAGGAAAAACAATACAGTATACTAACGCATATATGTGGAATTTAGAAAGATGGTAACAAGAACCCTGTATGCAAGACAGCAAAAGAGACACAGATGTATAGAACAGTCTTTTGGACTCTATGGGAGAGGGAAAGGGTGGGATGATATGGGAGAACGGCATTGAAACATGTAAATTATCATATGTGTAATCAGTAACCAGCCCAGGTTTGATGCTTGATACAGGGTGCTCAGGGCTGGTGCACCGGGATGACCCTGAGAGATGGAATCGGGAGGGATGTGGGAGGGGGGTTCTGGAAGGGGAACACATGTATACCCATGGTGGATTCATGTCAATGTATGGCAAAACCAACACAATAATGTAAAGAAACTTTTTAAAGAATACAAAGTACAAGACAGAGTGATGGGTTGTGATGTAACAGTAATATATGAAAATTCCATAAATATACTTTCAGATTCTGCTAACTTTTAAGAAATAACCACTTTTAAAAACTTGCAGTATTACGGAAGGATATCCATAAATGTCTTTTAATTTCAAATGAAATTAAAAGATGCCTGCTCCTTGGAACAAAGAATGCTCTGACAAACCTAGACAGCATATTTAAAAAAAGAGAAATTACTTTGCCAACAAAGATCTGTATAGCCAAAGCTATGTTTGTTTGTTTGTTTTTCCAGCAGTCATGTACAGAAGTGAGAACTGGACCATAAAGAAGTCTGAGTGCTGAGAATTGATGCTTTTTGAACTGTGGTGTTGGAGAAGACTCTTGAGAGACCCTTGGACTGCAAGATCAAACCAGTCAATCCTACAGGAAATCAGTCCTGAATATTCACTGAAAGGACTGATGTTGAAGCTGAAACTCCAATACTTTGGCCACCTGATATAAAGAGCCAACTCGTTAGAAAATAACCTGATTCTGGGAAAGATTGAACGCAGGAGGAGAAGGATGAGATGGTTGGATGGCATCACCAACTCAAAAACCTTGAGTTTGAGCAAGCTACGGGAGACAGAGAAGCCTGGTATGCTGCAGTCCATGGGGTCTCAAGGAATCGGGCACTACTGAGTGACTGAACAACAATAATCCATTAAGTGTCAGAAAAAGTTCTTAAAATACCCCTCTGCTTTTCAATGACATATCTGTGTGATGTTTTTCTTCATATATTTCCATGAAAATGTTTTAATAGCAAGAATGAAAAAGCAAATATGATAATTCAGCTGTCTTCTGTGAAACCAGACATTAAAGGGATTTGCCAAAATGTAAAACAATTCTATTCTTGCTAAAGTTTTTGTATTGAAAATGTTATTATGGTAAAATGTAAATAATAGATTTATGATTTGAAGTAAGCTAAAATATTTCTCAAAGTTGTCATTTTAATTTCTAACAGAGTAAATATTGATCAATATAATCACATAAACCAAGGTATTTTGGTGCCCTCAATAATTTTTCTTAATTATATTTATTTATTTTTAATTGATTGATGATTATGTTACAATATTGGTTTGACTTCTGCCATACATTTACATGAATCAGTCATAGGTGTGTGTATGTCCCCTTCCTCTTAAACCCCCTTCCCACCCTTTCCCACCCCTCTAGGTTGTTAAGAGCCCTGACTTGAGTTCCCTTAGTCATACAATAAATTTCCATTGGCCATTTTACATATATTAGTGTATATACTTCCATGCTACTCTCTCCATTCATCTCACCCTCTCCTTCCTCTCCCCTGCTCATGTCCATAAGTCTGTTCTCTATGTCTATGCCTACACTGCTGCCCTGAAAATAAATTCATCAGTATCATCTCTCTAGATTCCATATATATATATATATATATGCATTAATATATGATATTTTTCAAGTATAAAGCAGTCCTGAGACCAAAAAGCTTGGGAAATGCATCAAGGCAGACTAGCCAAGAGCTTTTCGTCTGGATCAAATGAGGACTTCATCAAATATGAAGACTTCATTTATTCTATTTCTATTTCTCAATGTCCTCTTTCAATGGCCTATGGACAAATGTCTCATATATTAGCACTAGAAAAAAGTTATATTTTTTAACAACTGACTTGGTAAAATCTGCTGAACACTTGTGGATATTGTACTTGTCATGCTTTCCCCATTGCCTTGTCTGCTGAGAAGCTCAGAGCCAAATGTGCAGGCTATTTCTAGATGTGCAGGGCTTTATAGCCTTCATGTCTAATCTTACTTCAGAATCATCCAATCGCCATTCCTCTATTTTCCCTCATCTTTTTTGGTCTCATCTATATGTTTGTGTCAAGTTTATAGTTTGAATTCTGCAACCCCCTTTAAGTGCATTTGAAAACAGAGTAAAGAGGAAGGAGAAGAAACTCAAAGCCGGTGCTGTGACAAGCTAGAGGGGTGAGAGGAGGAGGGAGGTGGGAGGGAGGTACAGGAGAGAGGGGACATGTATATACCTATGGCCAATTCATGTTGGTACATGGCAAAAACCACCACAATATTGTAAAGTGATTATCCTACAATTAAAAATGAAATATATTAAAAATAAACAAGAAAAATGTGAAATCTGCATATAATTTATAAATAAATATGTGGAAGCTCCTTTGTTTATCTAAACTGCCTGGAGAATCAATCCTCAAGTCCCCCAGGTGCAAACCAGGAGCATTATGCCCAGAAATCAGAAAGAACCATGGCAACAAGGTTGTTTGTTTGTTTGTTTCCTGGGTAAAAGAGAGAAATGGTCTTCCTTATGCATCCTGACAGGAAGCCAGTTCTTTCTCCCCATAATTTATCACTTTCCTAAGAGAAGATTATAAGCCTTTTCTTTTATGTTGAGTGTGAGATTGATGAAGAAAGCAAGCAGAGGAAATCAGTGAATTGAGAGATCTAGTTGCTGGGAAAATGCCCCTTTGGAACTGTGTGTAAGTCCCTTCTGAGTCAGGGACAAGGTCTAGAAGGCAGGTACCTAATATGCCCAAGATTGCAATTATTAGGAAGAGTGCTGCGGTGTCAGACAGAAAACCTGAATTCTAATCCTAATTCTTTCACTAATAAATTATGTGCCTTTAGGTAAACCCTTTAGAATCCCGAGTCTGTTTTTTCATCTATAACATGGGGATTATAATGCCTGCTGTACCTAAAGGTTGAGGATAAAGGGACACCATAGATGTGAATATAATCTTGTAAAGGGCAGATGATATTTAAATTATGGTTCTGTGCCTGAGGGTGACTCTGAGGAGCACAAATCCAAGATGCACTGTGTCATTGCTGGTGCCTTTTAGACCCTTTAGTTCACTGGACTAGTTCAACTGGAAAATACATTTAGCCCCCAAAGAAAAGGACAGCTAGAATACACATCACTCCAGTTATTAAAGATGTATCTAATAGAACCTTAAGTTTGTGTAGAGTGTTACAGAGACTAAGACTCCAGTGCACCATCTGCTTTGGCTCACATCCTTATCTAGGGCCCACACTGGATCCCAATCCCTATTGTCATCTCACGGACATCACTCAAGCAATTCACCCCTCTCTCCTACATGATTTTTTTTAATTTCTGCTGCATCACTCTTGTCAGCGTATAACCACTCTATGACATCCATTAACCAGATTTGTGATTAACTACCCACACCCTCCCCTAACCTGTTCTTTCTGTAACCTCCCACATATCATAAATTGCAGTTCCAATCTTCTGGCTGCTCAAAATAAAAGAGTCATCTTTAACTCATTTTTTTCTCACGTATTCAGTCAGCAAATCCTGATGGTCCTGTCTTCAAACTAAATTTTAAATCTAATCTCAACCTCCCCTGTCCTTACAATTTTCGTTGGTTGCTGGCTCCCATGTTTGCTTCCCATATAGTCCAGCTTTGCTTGAGGAAGCCTTCTTTACCATGAATCAAATTATATCTGTTGCTTGCCCTTTTCTACCAGTGACTTCCATTCATTTAAAAGCCAATTCCTATCCACGATTTTCAAGGTCTTGAATCATCTGGTCTCTCTGTGACCTCTTCTACTTCATTTCCAACCAGATTTTCCCCCACTTAGTAACCTCCATCTATACTGGCTATTCCTTGAACATGCCAAACATTGTCCTGTCTCCAAGCCTTCGTGCTTGCTGTGCTCTTTGTCTAGAACACTGTCACCAAGATTATCAAATAGCTTGCTTTCCTTAATTCATTCAGACCCACATATTGCTTCATCAAATAAGCTCTTAGTAGCCAAAAATGGTAACCCCTATCCAACTCTATTTGCTCACATTGTTCTGTTTCTCTTTATATGACTTCTTCATATAATGCAATATACATTCATTGATTTCTCTTTATCTGTTTCCCACTTGCAGCATAGATGCTGTGAAAAAAAGGGGGACTTGATCTACTCTTTTCCCTGTTATATCTTCAGTAACCCAGGCACATGGTTGATATTCAATAAATATTTAGGGGATTAAATGAATAAATAAATGTATTAAGCATTAAATAAAGGTTCATTTTCCCACCTACCCTTACATGCATTATATTAGTATTCAGCTTATAATTACCAGAAACCTATGAGGTGTCAATGCAAGCACTGCTTTCCTCAATTTATTATTGTTTGGTCTCACAGGTTGGTTTTTTTTTCTTTAGCCATTGTCCCTCTGATGGGCCTATGGAGACACAGATAATCATGACACAGGGTATCCCTCATAGGCAGGGTCAAAGATGTTTTTCAATCTAATATGAAGTGTTATGGAGATATCAAGAAGGCCTCAGTCAGACTGGAGGATCCAGTGAAGACTTTCTGGAGGAGATGACAGTGAACTGAGTCCTGGAGGATAAGTGTAAATTAGTTTGGTGAGAAATGAAGGAATAGTCTCTCCTCTTGACAACACAGTTCATCAGAGAATATCAAGCCCTTCAAATATATCATGTAGGCTGTTGAGGATTGGTTGATGTATAGAGAGAGATGACTCTGGTAAAGGAAATAGTGTCCAGTTCTAGCGGGCCTTGTGCACTATGAGGAATATTTGACCTATTTTTCTCATAATTTTTAGCACCCAGAAGGTTTTAGGCAAAGAAATGACTTAGCTAGAGTTGCCATAATAGATATTGGAACTGAAGTCAGAGTTTAAGAGACTGACTCCTAATTAGAAAGCTCACTGAAAAATCAGGATGTGGTCCAATTATTCTGACCCTGAATGCAGGTCTCTTTCCCACTGCACTGCTCTGCATGTATCCTATTCCCAAGCTAATAGAACCATCTTAGCTTGGTGGTGTCTAGAAATAGGTATGCTCACAAAACTGGAAGGGAGCTAAACCTTGTTTACAAATTGCCCAAAGACACATCCCTCAGAATAAAGGCAAGAGGGAAATGCTTTCACTGGCTTTCCTCTCTTCAGAATCACACTGGAGAGCATCTTGTTTTGTTCTTCCTCTTTAGTTTATAACCTGCCTTACTAACATCCCTACATCCTGAATACACATTACATGGTGTCTTGTCTGAGCCATTGCTCTGTTTCTGATTGCAGTTTTTTGGCCTGATCTTTGACTATAGTAGTAGGATGGGAAGTTCATTATTGTTCTTTTTCAAAGACCTCTTTTCATTCTTTTCACTTCAATAATAGGTGCAGCGATGCTGTTTTTAATTCATATCTCTACTCAGCAAGTAATGTTCTTCATGGTACTCTATAGTCTCTCTCCTCTAAGTTGAATAATACTGGGTTTCTCCCAAAATTCCTGTGATATTATAAATGCCAGGATTTGATCACATTGGCATGTGCCACAGACAAGGGTACCATCAGGTTCTACAGTTTTCACTAGGTGTTTTAGCATGGAAATGAATACAGAATTATTCATTTAATCTCTTTAGTTTTCTCAATATTGAATTTATGGTATTTCCTACAATAAAGCTATCCAATGATCCTTTCAACCAACCAAGGATTTGGATGCAAGTTGGAAATGTATTGAAATATATAGGACATGAAATGTGATATAAGTGAGCTTGGTGGAAGGTGGAATAACTTCTTTACAGGAAGAAATTCTGTTATAGTAAATCCTCATATAATCCACAAAAAAATCTGCATCTCAACAGTCAATAAAAAGTGTGAGAACTGTACTTACTCATCATCTCCATTTCTTCTCCTCCAGTTTCTCTCAAAGACATTTGTTTCACCTTGCCACCCATGTTTTCCAATAAGATACTTCCTCTCAAGTTCACTAGGATCCCCATGTTGCCAAATACATTGCTCAGTTCAGTTCAGTCGCTCAGTCTCTGAACAGACTCACTGTCAACACTGTCTTTCTTTCTATTTTTTGGTTGTGTTGTGCAGCTTGGAAAATCTTAGTTCCCCAAGCAGGGGTTGAACCCACACCCACTGCATTGGAAGCATGGAGTCTTAGCCACTGGACCACCAGGGAATTCCCCCATCAACATATTCTTTGGGCTTCTAAGGTACCCTTTTCTTGTGGTTTTCCTCCTGTCTCCCAGCCTCCCAGGCTTATTCCTGTTCTTTTCTCCAAACTCTACATGTAGAGAAGTTACTGTGAAGTTAATTGGCTTAATGTTTTAGACACATACACTTATACAAGCCCATTCCAGGAAAAGCCCAAACAATGTGTTCACACAGTCATCCTGCTTTGCGGATTTGCAAAAATTAGATGTTTTAATTGAAAGCAGTTAAAACTAACCATTAAAACTGCTGATTTTTTCCACTCCAACTATCCCTCCATCATATTTTCCCTTGAGATGAGTGATGCTGGAGTGGCTGTGGGTAATTCTGAGATCTAGCTAAAGGAAAGTTAAGTTGAGAATACATCTAGTTTGGGTTATATTCACAGCTGCTTCCATATACAGTTAACTTATTACTAGCTATAGGGGCTTCTAGGTATACACCTATGACCCACTATGCTGACTCATCAGATATCTTGCCATGTAGATAAAGGGCCAGAATTCATATCAGGATATGAACCTGTCTTATGGTGCTCACCTCATGAAATACTGCCCAGATTCATTATTAGAAGCTAATCTGTGGGAAATCCTTTGTTTTCACTCTTTCTCTGACATCTCACATTCAATCCATCAGAAATTCTAGTTGGCTTTACCTTCAAAATATATCCAGACACTGACCACTGATGACTTACTATATCCTCTAGTGAAGGTCTCAGTAACTTCTTGCCTGAATTATAGCAGTAGCTGTCTAACTTGTCTCTCTCTTCATGTGTACACTGCATCTTGGTGAGTGCATGCTTAGTCGCTTCAGTCATGTCCAACTCTTTGTGACCCTATGGACTGTAGCCCACCAGGCTCCTCTGTCCATGGGATTCTCCAGGCAAGAATACTGGAGTGGGTTGCCATGCCCTCCTCCAGGGGATCTTCCTGATACAGGGATTGAATCTCTGTCTCTTATGTCTACTGCATTGGCAGGCAGGTTCTTTACCACTAGCACCACATGGGAAGTCCCACACTGCATCTCTATAGTTTCCAAAAGGCCTTAGTTAAAAATATATGTCAAATAATGTCATTCTTAAATTTATGTTCCCCCTCACAATGGTTTACAATTTTGCACAGAATAAAACCAATGGAATTTTCAATAGCTTACAGGACTCTGCATGATCTTACTCTTTTCAAATATTTTCTCACAAAGGTTGAGAATAGAGAATCTGGGTCTAAATCCCTAGAATTCAAAGCAATGAAGAAAATAAGGGAAAGTACATGGTTATTCTTACTAGGAAAAAATAATGTCAACTGGAGGGATCCAAGTTTTTCATAATTTCAAAAATAGAAAGATGATTACTTTCCTTATGTTATTTAATTTTGCTGACATTTCAAGAGAGGATAAATAGCAGACAGTTTAAGTTATAGTCTCTAATGATTGACAAAAACCATGACTTTCTCCTGTTTAAGTATAGATTTGTAATCTCTGAGACAGGATGGAGTTTTGATGTTTTATACTGAAGATTACTCACTGGAAGACCATCTCTTTCTCCACATGGGAGTGGGATGACTGTGGGAAATGCCAGAATTTCCATCCAAAACAATGTCTTATTTAAAAACAAATTGGCAGGAGTCACATCATCAACATGACAGAAAAGAACTTTTCTACCATCTTCTCCCCCAAATAATGCTGATTTTGACAAGAGTACCATTGGGGGAACAACAGTCCACTCCAATATTCTTGCCTGGAGAATCTCATGGACAGAGAAGCCTAGCAGGCTACAGTCCATGGGGTCATAGATAGTTGGACACAACTTGAGCGACTAACACACACACACACACACACACACACACACACACACACACACACACACACAC